>JARQOD010000016.1:0-240038 GCA_033576555.1 Oophaga sylvatica
GCTAACGAGATCGCTACTACATCACTATTTAGCGATCTCGTTAGCGACGACGCTGTGTGTGGCATGTAGCAGCGATGTGGCCCCTGCTGTGATGTCGTTGGTTGTGCACGAACGGTTTGGACCGTATTTTGATCGTTGGTGTCCCGCTGGTGAGCCTGAATGGCTGTGTTTGGCACCTTTTGTGAACGATGTGCGACCTCGTTGACGACGCATTAGTCAGCGGTGCAGGCGGGACTGGGATTTCTTTAGTAACGCCCTTTCAGCTCCGATTGGTGACCACAACATCACCTCAGCAATAAAAACTGCGCCCCATCCATTGTTTTCAGAGCGCTTTGTGGTGACTCCAACGGTGCTTTGTGCATTCTTGCGAGGATAGTATCGTGTGTCGGAGTTTTGAGATCCTGTTTGAGTCGCTACAGGAGTTTTGCGATCCAGTTTGAGTCGCTACAGTGTCCCTTTGTGCATTGTTGCAAGGAGTGTGGGTTTTGCGATCCTGTCTGAGTCGCTAGAGCGCTTCATCTTTGCCATTTGGATTTGGATCTTCTGGCTATTTGGATTCAAGGTACATATTGTTTGTGATGTTGTGTGATGCGTTTTTTTTACCTTTTATTTTTGTCTGCTTTATTTATTTTACACCCCCCACCATTTTAGGCTTTTGTAAACTGTTTTTTAAATGTTAACTGAAAAGTTAACAATAAACACTTTTTTATTTTTTTATTTTATTATTTATTTCATTTTTTTTTAAACACATTAGTAATAGTAATTAACTTTTCTCTTCTTTACCGTACAGGTTGCACATAATGAACCTGTCCACCGCGGAGCGTGTGATTGTGGCAGTTGCATTATCAATGGAGGCAGATCGACAAGAAGAGGCACGGGTGGAAGAGAGGCGCTTCAAACGAAAGCGTCGCATGTGGACCAGAGAATGGCTGGAGCAGAGGTCCAAATTCACCCACATGCATCTAGTGAGGGAGTTGCAGAAGAATCCGCAGGATTTCCGGAATTATCTATGGATGTCGGAGGATTCATTCAAGCTCCTACTGGAAGCTGTGAGGCCACTCATTGAACGGCAGGATACACGGATGCGTGCAGCTGTTTCAGCAGAGGAACGTTTGGCAGTAACGTTGCGATTTCTGGCAACCGGACGTTCAATGAAAGACTTGCAATTTTCTGCTGCAGTTTCTCGATCGCTGCTTGGCATACTAATTCCGGAGACATGCAACGCCATCGTCCGCAGTTTACGGAGCTACATGCCTTTTCCCAAATCAGTGGCGAAATGGCAAATTATTGCCTCTGATTTTGAAAGGATTTGGCAGTTCCCAAACTGTGGTGGTGCCTTGGATGGCAAACATGTGCGGATCACGCAACCAGCCAACAGCGGATCCTTTTTTCATAATTACAAGGGCTACTTCAGCATGATCCTCATGGCCCTTGTTAATGCCAATTATGAATTTATAAATGTTGATGTTGGCATTAATGGAAGGGTTTCTGACGGTGGCGTTTTGGAGCACACAAGTTTTGGTGAACGGTTGTTTAATAATAAACTTATCTTGCCAACCAACATGGACACCACTGCCAACCTAAACTTTGTGTTTGTGGGCGATGAAGCCTTCCCCTTCATGAGCATCTTGTGAAACCGTACCCACAAAAGACTTTGACAGGGGAAAGGCGGATTTTTAATTACAGACTGTCTAGGGCACGGCGCGTTGTGGAGAATGCCTTCAGCATAATGGCCAACCGCTTCAGGGTTTTTCACACACCTATCAACATGAAGCTGGAATCGAGACTCTGTGGTGTTGGCCTGTTGTGTGCTGCACAATTTTCTAAGAAAACGCGATGCTGGTACTTACAGTCCGCCAGGCTTCATGGACTCAGACAGCAATGGTGACGTGGTGCTTGGAGAATGGCGTGACAATGATCCCGCTATTGCAGGTCTTCAACCTGTCAATCAAGGCAGGAACAAGGACGATGCGAAGTACTGCCAATACTTTAATGGGCCTGGTGCAGTGAGTTGGCAGCATCAGATATAGTTTGATTTTGAGAATGTTTTACTTTTGCTTTTTTTTAACTATATTTTTACAATAAAAAAATTTTATTTTAAAAATGCATTTGTGTTATTTTTCAATTATTTTACCAATATGGGAGAAGGGCTAATGATGGATGAGATGTGGGGAGGGGAGTAATGGGGATGGCAACGAGACATGTTACCAGCAGCTGTAGTTTTTAAAATCTTTACTAATGTTTTTTGTTGTCTATATTTTTTTTTTACATTGTATCTACTTGTCACACACGGGGTCATGGGAGTACCAGCAGTCATAGGAGTTCATTGTTAAAAAAATAAAAAGAAAAAATTTCAAAAATTTACAATTATTTTAATGGCCCATGGTCACACTAGCGTTCAAACCTTATAATTAAAAATAACAAATAATACACCACAGCTGCGTATATAAAGTTTAAATATATAATATATATTTTTAGTCATATATGAGAGATAAAAAATTGTGATAAAAATAAAAAAAAAAAATTGGGAGGTAAAGGTCAACATTCACCAGGGAATCCTTTGTGTCACACTTGCGTTCTCAAATCCGACGCAAGACGCCACTGCGATCGCAAGGTGACGATTCTCACATGGTGCCCCATCTATGCACAGATATGCGACCCCACTGTGATCGCAAGGTGACGATTCTCACATGGTGCCCCATCTATGCACAGATATGCGACGCCACTGTGATCGCAAGGTGACGATTCTCATATGGTGGCCCATCTATGCACAGATATGAGACACCACTGTGATCGCAAGGTGACGATTCTCACATGGTGCCCCAGCCATGCACAGATATGAGATGCCATTGCGATCGCCTAGCTTGGAACCATTATCTTGCGATCGCAACTGCGTCTCATATCTGTGCGTGGCTGGGGCGCATGGCTGCTGCGGTCACTTTGCGATCGCAATAGCGTTTTGCGTCGCGAGTGCGGCCGCACGTATGTACGCACGCTGTGACGTCATGGCGCTGGCGTCCCCCAATGCGTTGTTGTTTAAAATGGCGGTGAGACAGCGAGGCACAAAGTGGACAGAGGATGAGGTCCGTTTTTTTAGTTAAAAAAACGGACCTGTGGGACTATAACTGCAGGCTACCTGTGGCGCATCCTATGCGCCACAAAAAGGTATGCCTGCGGAAAATCCAGCGGGGCCTGGCGAGGCGCTTTGGAGTGCAGCGGACCACCACCCAGATCCGCAAAAAGCTGGCGGACCTCCGATACCGCTCCAGCGAGAGGGTCGCCAGCATCCGGGCCCAGTTACGCAGGCCTCTGAGTGAGTATTGATGAGGGTATCTGAAGAGGTTATGTTTTGTGGGTTATCTACCTATATCAATGCACCCGCAGTGATGGGAGTATAAGTAGTGAGGGGGTTTACAGGCATTGATGGAAGTACTCGCAGTAACGGGAGTACCATTATGGGAGTATCAGTAGTGAGGGGGTTTACAGGCATTGTTGGAAGTACTCGCAGTAACGGGAGTACCAGTAGTGATGGGAGTATCAGTCGTGAGGGGGTTTACAGGCATTGATGGAAGTACTGGCAGTGACGGGGTTAGTAGAAGGATTATTTGACTGAATTGTATATTTTATTTACAGCACCACCTTCACCAGCTCCAGCGTCCCCAGCTACCCCTCCACCTCCATCACCGTCCACAGCTACCCCTCCACCTCCATCATCTCCGTACCTGTCAACCCCTTCCCCTGCAGCAACCCCCCTCCTGATTTGGAGTCTTCGAGCCCTTTACAGGGTTATGGCTTCTCTCCAGTGTCACCCCGTGACATGGGTGCAGGCTCGCCTTCAGGTAATTTATGCACATTATGTAACCTTCAGACAAGTTTGAGAACTTTGTAAGGTCTTATGTGTAATGGCTGTTGTGATATATATTTTTTTTCTGTGTTTCCCTAGCCGGCGGAGCAACAGGTTCTGGGTGGGCAGTAAGCGGGTCCTCTGAGGAAAACCGTAAGTGTTAACAAACATAACATGTACATGTTGATGTTGCAACAGAATTCACTATTAATTGTTACCATTACCTCCACGGAAATCCCCACTGCCCAGGACCTGTTGCTGTCACACCGCCGGCTGATGGCGAAAATGCAAACCGCAGTGACAGCAATGAACAGCGCCATGGCTGCACTGCATGACCACGGGGTGATGCTGGAGAGGGTTGTGACTGGACTCCGGGGCCCTCAGTAATTTTTTTTTTTTATTATCATTTGTATTTTTTATTTTTTTAAATTGTTGGCTGTCCTCCAAACGGGGGTGCAGTCTTAATATTTTGTTTTATTATTTTTATTTTTTATTGTATTGTTATTGTTTAATTTTATTACCCAAAAAAACTATATATTTTAAAAAATATATATGAAAAAAATATATATTAATTACAAATATATATGATATATTTTAAGTTTATCTACGCAGCTGTGCTGTATTATTTTTTAGTATAAGGTTTTAGCGCTAGTGTGACCAGGGGCCTTTAAAAGAAATGTTATTAATTTTTGAATTTTTTTTCATTACATTTTTTATCAATGCTGGAACTCCTATGACAGCTGGTACTCCCATGTCCCCGTGTGTGACAAGTAGATACAAGTAGATGGAATAAAAATACAACATTTTAATAGTTGACATCAAAATTGTTGACATCACATAAGAATAAAAGAACACAATTCATTAGATCAGTGATTTTCAACCTTTTTTGAGCCGCGGCACACTTTTTATACTTAGAAAATCCTGGGGCACACCACCAACCAAAATAGCACAAAATGACACTAAAACAGTCATATTATACATATAGTTAATAATATAGATTTTTTTCCCCACGGCACACCCGACCATGTGTCGCGGCACACTAGTGTGCCGCGGAACACTGGTTGAAAATCACTGCATTAGATAAATAAGATTTTTATTAAAAAGGTAACAATGTTAAAAAAATATAGACAGCAAAAAACTTTTGTAAAAAATTTTAAAAACTACAACTGCTGGTAAGATGGATCATTGCCATTACCACATTGACTAGGCGGTGTATAAAAATAAGGGGGAGCACCAACGTTTTGGTTTGGTGGATTTATCCCAATTGGGTTCGGCACAGGATTGTGCGACCATGAGTAGCTCGGGTACTGCGGTCTTGGCATGACGACATAATTGTTATCCAGGTTTCCTAATGATGCTTGAGTCAGTACCTCAAACATGAGTCTCTCTGCATGAATCCGCTGTATAGGATCCAGTGTAGGTAGCTTCTCATTAGCGAAGTAAGCAAAGCCAGTTATTTTTGTTTGGTCTTTTTCCGCCGTAAGCACTTTTTTGGCAATTTCAACCAATTCTGGAGTAGCCGAGGTGGGAGCCTTCCTTTTCCTTGCTGAAAATGTAAGCCGGCTCCGCACAGATGAGGATGGTGGCTCAACTGCTTCGTCGTCTTGGACCAACGCCATGCTGTCTTCTTCAGTCGGAGGTGTGGAGACAGCCTCTTCTGTGTCCTGCATGAACAAAAACCAAATGTTAAATCACACAGAAAAACAAATTTATCTTCACACTATAACACCCATATACAGCAAAAATGTGAAAACGACATTTGTAAAGAAAAAGAAATTTATCTTCACACTATAACACCCATATACAGCAAAAATGTGAAAACGACACTTGTAAATGGATAGGCCTCAACCGTTGAGATAAATTATCAGTACATGAAGGGATAAATTCAGCCATTTTATCTACATTTCACATTAAAATGTGTTTTAATACAAAGGTACTTACATGTACGACAGGGGAGGCCGGCTGGATCACTGGATCTAGATCCAACATGGATGTCGCTTGTCTGGGTACTTCTTGGTCCCTTGTGAAAGAGAACAGCTCAAAGTACCACAATTTGGGGACATACACATCTTCGGCCCCGGCTCCAGATTTGGTTGAATTTAGTACTTCATTTAACTCTTTTTGTAAACAGTGCGGAGGGCCTGAATGTGTTTTTTCACCGATGACTCATCCGCTGGTTCATCAGGTTTACAGTTCTTGCACAGCTCCACCAGTTTTTGGTACGCGTCCTTCTTTTTAAGCCTGTTGTAGTAATCAGCCGACTTTATTTTCCACAGGCAAGGCATCGAGCGGTACATCTCGATGAATTCCCACAGAAATTCATGCTTATCGGCCATCTGTAATAAAAAAAGGATTATGTGAGAATGGCACTATGATTAAATAAAATGCTTACATAGTCTACAACATAGCACACAGCAGGGATCATAAAATGGTGGTTGTGGGCGCAGCAGGAGAAAACAATGGCAGACCAAACTAAAAATCATAGATGGACAACTACAGTAAAAACAGCAGGGATCATAAAATGGTGGTGGTGGGCGCAGCAGGAGAAAACAATGGCAGACCAAAATAAAAGTCATAGATGGACAACTACGGTAAAAACAGCAGGGATCATAAAATGGTGGTGGTGGGCGTGCCTGAACAAAACAATGGCAAACAAAAAACAATGGCAAAAAAAAACAAAAAACATTGATGGACGACAATGGTTAGCAACAGCTAGGATCTAAAAATGGATCTGTAAAATTTAAAAAAAATTTAAAATTAAATGTGACAAAAAAAAAAAAAATACCTACCTTACAAGACTTGTGATCCTGGAAAAAAAAAAAAAAAAGGGAAACGCAATAGCGCCACAAACTGGATCGCAAAAAATATAACGGCGCAGCCTGGATCGCAGCAAATGCAAGAGGCACAGACTGGATCGCAGAAGAAAAATTATAAAAAAATAATGGCGCAGACTGGATCGCAGCAAACGCAATAGTGGCACAAACTGGATCGCAGTAGCTGCAAAGGCTAGCAGGACGCACTGGAACGATGCTGAAGATTTGAAAGAACCGCTTCTGCTCAAGAGCAATGGAAAGGAGCGCTGATACGTCGTCTTTTATGACGCGGTCATCCAATCACAAAGTGAGAGAGCTGTGATAAACAGTCATGACATAAATAGTGACCACCAATCTGTGCTGAGGGGCATGGAAAAGGTTGCGCTCAATCACGCCTATCGAGGTCGTGATCTTTAACAATACATGCTGTGTGGCACGTCCCAACGAGTGCCGAAGTCGTTATATAGATCGCTGATGCGTCGTTAATGAGATCGTCCAGTTTGGCAGCTACTAGCGACCTTAAAGCGATCACACCAACGATCTCGTTAGCTTGCGTCGTTATCGTGATCGCTAGCGAGATCGCTTAGTGTGGCAGTACCTTAAGTAAAGTGCTGGATCCGTATTGACTACTCGGGGAATGATAGCATGCAAAGTAGCAAGGGGAGGTAAAATAGGTTGACAATATATAGTCAGTAGCTGGTTGTACAGAAAACTATGAAGAATGATAAACTGACCACCAGGATTGATCTGGATCTGCTATAAACAAAGTGTACTCAGTAGTTTTGGTGACCAAAATGTTGAACCCTCTAGCATGACTAGAGTAGGTGGCATGGTAGGTTGAGCCCTCAAAAGCTCTTTTGATAACCAATAGTTTAGACACTTATACAGTCATGGCCAAAAGTTTTGAGAATGACACAAATATTAATTTTTACAAAGTCTACTGCTTCACTTTTTCTAATGGCAATTTGCATATACTCCAGAATGTTATAAAGAGTGATCAGCTTAACAGCAATTACTTGCATAATCAATATTTGGCTAGAAAATGAACTTTATCCCCAAAACACATTTCAACATCATTGCAGCCCTGCCTTAAAAGGACCAGCTAACCTCTTTTCAGTGATTGCTCCATTAACACAGGTGTGGGTGTTGATGAGAACATGGCTGGAGATCAATCTGTCATGATTAAGTAAGAATGACACCACTGGACACTTTAAAAGGAGGCTGGTGCTTGGCATCATTGTTTCTCTTCTGTTAACCATGGTTATCTCTAAAGAAACACGTGCAGTCATCATTGCAACACACAAAAATGGCCTAACAGGGAAGAGTATCGCAGCTAGAAAGATTGCACCTCAGTCAACAATCTATCGCATCATCAAGAACTTCAAGGAGAGAGGTTCCATTGTTGCCAAAAAGGCTCCAGGGCGCCCAAGAAAGACCAGCAAGCGCCAGGACCGTCTCTTAAAAGTGTTTCAGCTGCGGGATCGGGCTACCAGCAGTGCAGAGCTTGCTCAGGAATGGCAGCAGGCAGGTGTGAGTGCATCTGCACGCACTGTGAGGCGGAGACTCTTGGAGCAAGGCCTGGTCTCAAGGAGGGCAGCAAAGAAGCCACTTCTCTCCAGAAAAAAACATCATGGACAGACTGATATTCTGCAAAAGGTACAGGCAGTGGACTGCTGAGGACTGGGGTAAAGTTATTTTCTCTGATGAATCCCCTTTTCGATTGTTTGGGACATCAGGAAAATGCCTCATTCGGAGAAGACAAGGTGAGCGCTACCACCAGTCTTGTCTCATGCCAACTGTTAAGCATCCTGAAACCATTCATGTGTGGGGTTGCTTCTCAGCCAAGGGAATCGGCTCTCTCACAGTCTTGCCTAAAAACACAGCCATGAATAAAGAATGTTACCAGAATGTCCTCCAAGAGCAACTTCTCCCAACCCTCCAAGAGCAGTTTGGCGATCAACAATGCCTTTTCTAGTATGATGGAGCACCTTGCCATAAAGCAAAGGTGATAACTAAATGGCTCAGGGAACAAAACATAGAGATTTTGGGTCCATGGCCTGGAAACTCCCCAGATCTTAATCCCATTGAGAACTTGTGGTCAATCATCAAGAAATGGGTGGACAAACAAAAACCTAAAAATTCTGACAAAATGAAAGCATTGATTGTGCAAGAATGGACTGCTATCAGTCAGGATTTGGTCCAGAAGTTGATTGAGAGCATGCCAGGGAGAATTGCAGAGGTCCTGAAGAAGAAGGGTCAACACTGCAAATATTGACATGCTGCATTAACTCATTCTAACTGTCAATATAAGCTTTTGTTACTCATATGTTTGCAATTATTATATTTCTGTTTGTGATAAAAACATCTGTCAAACACACATAAAAACCAGAGGGCAGCAGATCATGTGAAAATATAATATTTGTGTCATTCTCAAAACTTTTGGCCATGACTGTAGATGTATTTTTTTTCAAGAGAATAAGCTTAAGAGAGTAGAGCTTTAGAAAATGCCTCTCACATTCCAGGAGATAATTTTGAATTTAGGTCTACAAAGGAGATGAAGATTCAAGGGCAATTACACATAAGTAAATATGGGTTGCAACACACAAAAAGAGAAAAAAAAATGAATAAAGGTCAAAAAATCTGCATGGCAAAAACATCCCATTCACAACCATCCACCACTGAACACACCAACAGGCTGTGTCTCTACACCGTAATAGCATGTTAAAGGAAAACAGGGGAAAATAGAAGGAGAAATCTACCTTCCCGTGAACAGTAACTAGGGGAAAGTAATACCCACACTTTCATGTGGCCTGTACTGCAAAACCCAAATACAATATTAAAATAGAGAAACCGGTACACACTTTTAATCTTTTAAGCTCATACAGCCTACTGTTTCTCAGTTGTAGGAAGATGCTCTGGCAAGGGTCAGCTGTACAAGATAAAGAAGAAAATGTCTCATAGATCTTATCTTCATGGGTAATACTGGATTCATTGATATTCCAGCTAATTAATGACATCTTTTGGTCTCTTTTGAAGTGGCATCTGATATCATTAATAACATTTAATTTTGCAGGCTATAACATGGCATAATTGAGTGGCTTGGATCTCAGCACTCTCTTGGCCTCTGTTAATTTTTGTCGCCATCTCTCAGCCTCCCAAGTAGAAGTCGGGAAATATTCATACATCCTGTCCTTCAACCTTTAGTGATCTTTGGATCCTATTCAGCTCCAAAATCTTATCACGGTCACAATAATTAAGCAGTTTAGCAATGAAGGTTTTCACATCTTTAAAATCAGATACCAGCCTCTCAACCCTTTTTGTCCTCTGTAGCAAGTAAAATGTTAATTGAGCACTGTGTGACAGTCAGTAATAGCCTTGAAAACATCCAATATTGTGGGATTCTCTGCAGCCACACCCACTGATGGTCTAAGTAATTGAATCAGAATAAGTAACTGATTTTGACTTTGTCTCATGGAGATCACAGGTGCAATCTTTTACTTGTTGTGTGTTCCCCATTTCTCAATGCTGAACTCTGTAGTCACCGGTATGTGCTGAATATATTATACAGTAAGCTTAAATTTACTATCATAATGGCTCAATTAAGACATGTCAAAATACGTGGCTTGTAAATGTAGTTGGGCACCCCTGGTCATGTATATGTTACTTGTAACTCCGTTTAACAAGATAACCCTTTACCTCGGAAGGTGGTTATGCACGTTAATGATCAAAGGCCAATTTTTACAATTCTGACCACTCGTACGTTTTATGAGTGTAAAACTCTGGAAGACTTAACAGAATCCCGCTTGATTCTGAGATTAAGACTAATTTTCGTGACATGTTCACTATGTTAGTGGTAAAAAAATTTTGATGTGACCTTTTATTTGTGTAAAAAATGGAAATTTTGCAAAAATGTATCAATTTTCAAACTTTCAATTTTTATGCCCTTAACCCCTTTACCCCCGAGGGTGGTTTGCACGTTAATGACTGGGCCAATTTTTACAATTCTGACCACACTCTCTTTATGAGGTTATAACTCTGGAACACTTCAACGGATCTTCGCGTTTCTGAGAATGTTTTCTCGTGACCTATTGTACTTCACGTTAGTGGTAAAACTTATTCGCTATAACTTGCATTTATTTTTGAAACAAATGGAAATATGGCAAAAATTTAGAAAATGTTGTAATTTTCAACTTTTTGAATTTTTATTCCCTTAAAACAGAGAAATATGTCACACAAAATAAATAACATTTCCCACATGTTTACTTAACATCAGCACAATTTTGGAACCAAATTTTTTTTTTCTTAGGAAGTTATAAGGGTTAAAAGTTGACCAGCGATTTCTCATTTTTACAACAAAATTTACAAAGCCATTTTTTTTATGGACCAACTCACATTTGAAGTCACTTTGAGGGATCTATATGGCAGAAAATACCCAAACGTGACACCATTCTTAAAACTGCACCCCTCAAGGTACTCAAAACCACATTCAAGAAGTTTATTAACCCTTCAGCTGCTTCACAGGAGCTGAAGCAACGTGGAAGGAAAAAATGAACATTTAACTTTTTAGTCACAAAATTTATCTTTTATAAGCATTTTTTTATTTTCACAAGGGTAAAAGGAGAAAATGGACAGATAAAGTTGTTGTGCAATTTCTCCTGAGTACGCCGATACCCCATGTGTGGGGGAAAACCACAGTTTGGGTGCACGGCAGAGCTCAGAAGGGAAGGAATGCCATTTGACTTTTTCAAACCAAAATTGGCTGGAATTGAGAATGGACGCCATGTCACGTTTGAAGAGCGCCTGATGTGCCTAAACAGTGGAAATCCCCCACAAGTGACACCATTTTGGAAACTAGACCCCCTAAAGAAATTATCTAGATCTGTTGTGAGCACTTTGAACCCCCAAGTGTTTCACTAAAGTTTATAATGCCTGGGTGTGAAAAAAAAAATTCCACAAATATGATTTTTTTAGTCCCCAATTTTTGATTTTTCCCAAGGAAATTGGACCCAAAAAGTTGTCCAATTTGTCCTGAGTATGCTGATACCCCATATGTGGAAGGGGGACTGTTTGGGCGCACTGTAGGGCTTGGAAAGGAAGTAAGGACGTTTTCGAATACAGACATTGATGGGTGTCATGTTCCGTTTGCAGAACCCCAGATGTGCCTAAACAGTGGAAATCCCCCACAAGTTACCCCATTTTGGAAACGACCCCCTAAGGAACCTATCTAGATCTGTGGTGAGCACTTTGAACCCCCAAGTTCTTCACACAAGTTTATAATGCCCCGGCATGAAAATAAAAAAATCCTATTTTTTTCTCACAAAAATTATCTTTTAGTCACCAATTTTTTATTTTCCCAAGGGTAACAGGAGAAATTGGAGCACAAAAGTTGTTGTCCAATTTGTCATCTGAGTACGCTGATACCCCATATGTGGGGGTAAACTACTGTTTGGGCGCATGGTAGAGCTCAGAAGGGAAGAAGCACCGTTTGATTTTTTCAACGCAGAATTGGCTGGAATTGAGATCAGACGCCATGTCACATTTGGAGATTCCCTCATGTGCCTAAACAGTGGAAACCCCCCAATTCTAACTCCAATCCTAACCCCAACACACCCCTAACCCTAGTCCCACCCCTAACCACAAACCTAACCCTAACACACCCTTAATCCCAACCCTAACTTTAGCCCCAACCCTAACTCTAATGAGAAAAATGGAAATAAATACATTTTTAATTTTATTATTTTTCCCTAACTAAGGTGGTGATAAAGGGGGGATTGATTTACTATTCATAACGGGTTTTTATGTTTGGCAGCTGTCACACGCTAAAAGACCCTTTTTATTGCAAAAAAATAGTTTTTCCATCACCACATTTTGAGAGCTATAATTTTTGCATATTTTGGCCTACAGAGTCATGTGAGGTCTTATTTTTTGCGGGACAAGTTGACGTTTTTATTGGTACCATTTTTGGGCACATGACATTTTTTGATCGCTTTTTATTTCGATTTTTGGGAGGTTAGAATCAACAAAAACCAGCAATTCATGCATTTCTTCTGGGGGGGGGGGCGTTTATACCGTTCCGAGTGTGGTAAAATTGATAAAGTAGTTTTATTCTTCGGGTTAGTACTATTACAGAGATACCTCATTTACATCTTTTTTTATGTTTTGGTGCTTTTATACAATAAAAACAATTTTATGTAAAAAAAAAATATATTTTTGCATCGCTTTATTCTGAGAGCTATAACATTTTAGTTTTTTGCTGATTATGCTGTATGGTGGCTCGGTTTTTGCGGGACAAAATGACGTTTTCAGTGGTACCATGTTTATTTATATCCGTCCTTTTGATTGTGTGTTATTCCACTGTTTGTTCGGCAGTATGATGATAAAGCATTGTTTTTTGCTTTTTTTTTTGTTTTTTTTTAAGGGGTTCACAAAAGAATTGGCCTTATATATTTTTACAAGCAGAAAGGGCCCCATATAATGCTTCATTCAGATTGCGTCCCAAATAATGGTCCATACAGAATGCGATCCATATAATGCTCCATAGAGAATGTGTGCCGTATATTTCTCCATACATAAAATATTAAATACTAATTTCTCCTCGCTGGCCGCTTGTTCAGACTCCTCAGTGTCGCCATCTTCTGGCTCTCTGCACAGTGACTACTCTGAGTAGAGGGCGCACTGCAGTGACATCATCGCGCCCTCTGCCCTGAGTTGGCAGTCAGAAGATGCTGAAAAGACAGGGAGAGCGATGTCTTGCATGTGCTGGGGCCCTAAGCAAGCGGGGGGGACACTCGCTTGAGCTGGCACCCGACTCTCCTTACTCATGGGCCCCATAGCGTGCCGGTGTCAATGGCGAGTGGGCCCCCAAGCTTGCTCAGGGCCCCGGCACTTGGTGTTTACTCCGGCCCTGTTTGATGTCTGTAATTACAAGGGAGGAGGTTCTGATCTCATACCCCCACTTTCTCCTCCCCCCTTTTAACCCATTTCCCACCTTGGACATATCAAATGATCGGGTCTGAGCGAAAAGCGATACTGCCGTAAACAGGCACATATGGCAATATTAGTTATTTAAAATAATGCCTATTTAAAAAGTTAAAATCGATGGGGACTTTACACAATGTAGTGGACCACCTCTTTAAATATGACACATTTCCTTTGTATTGTAAAAAATATATATATTGTATTTTTCACTTTATAAGACGTACATAAGTTTTTTAATGTGCTAAAACATTTATTAAAGTAAAAAATATTATTTTAATGGGGATGGAGTGGGAAATCTGTGGATGAGGCACTGTTATGGAGTACTTGTGTAATTGGTTTCAGATCTTCTATCTGAAAACGTCCCCACTCCCTCACCCTTGTAATTGCAGACCTCTGATCTGAGTGCTGCAATTACAAGGGAGTGAGGTATCTCATTTGAGGTCAGGGCCGGCTCCAGGTTTTCTTGGGCCCCAGGCAAAAGAGGCTCAGTGAGCCCCTTTAACACACACCTGATTCATGATGCACAGATATGACAAAGAAATATAGGTATGGTACAATGCCAAAAATTTTGCTTCTTACATTATGTAAGTGACATCTATTGTAAATTCTAAAATATCTCAGAAACCGGGTAATCCTCACAGCACACAGTGCATCCTCTGGGGTAATCAAAAGTTTTCATTTTAGACTGGACAGTATAGTCCTCCATACAGTATTATGGGCACCACAGAATTGAACAGCCAATCATAGCAATCGTAGTTGCGGGGGGGCATCACCACCCCACGGGACAATAACACTATGTGGCCTGCTCCGAATTGGCACCGGAATTTTAATGCTAGCACCACGACAGCGGTCGCGGTGCCACATTAAAGATGAGATGTATCCATACATCCAAGGTCTATAAGGCAGAGGTCACAGGGATGTCTGGATACGTCCCAGGTGGAAAAGTGGGGGAGGGGAAAGTGGGGGTATCAGATCCTACTCTCCTTCCTTGTAATTAAATACCTCAGACAGGGCTGGAGTCACCACCAAGTGCCGAGGCTCTGAGAAGGCAAGAGGGCCCACTCACCATTCACATTGGCACGCTATGGTGCCCGTGAGTAGGGAGAGTCCATTGCCAGTGCAAGCGAGTGGGCCCCCTTCTTGCTCAGGGCCCCAGCTCTTGCAATACTTACCTCTCCCTACAAGCATCTGGTGTCTTCTCAGAGGGTGCGATGATATCACTACAGTGAACCGTCTGCTCTTAGCAGTCACCGTGCTGAAAACCAGAAAACCGCGACACTGAGGAGTCCAGATCTGCGGCCACCGAGGAGAGATGAGTATTTGCTTATTTTTTTATGTATGGATAACTGTATGGGGCGCACTATGTGCGTGTGTGCCCTGGGGTAAATCAAAAGTTTTCATTTGAGACTAGACCGTATAGTCCTCTATACAGTATTATGGGCACCACATAGTTCTCCATACAGTATAATGAGCCCCATATATTGCTTCATACAGAAAAATGAAACCCATCAAATGGTTCATAGTGAATAATGGCCCTCATATAATGCTCCATACAGAATAATGGGCCCCATGTAATGTTCCATACAGAATGGGCTCCATATAATGTTCCATACAGAATAGACTCCATATAATGCTCCTTACAAAATTGGCCCCATATATTACTAAATGCAAAAAGGGGCACTCTATATTACTCCATTCAGAATGAGCTCAATATAATGCTCTATACAAAATAGGTCACATATAATACTCTATACAAAATGGGCCCCATATAATGCTCCATACAGAATAGGCCATATATATTACTTCATACAAAAAGGGGCACCATATATTACTCCATACAAAATTGGCCCCATACAGTACTCCATTGAGAATGAGCCCCATATATTTCTCCATTCAGAATGGGCCCCATATTGAGCTCTATCATGGAAAGGGTTGCATATAATGTTCCATACAGAGTAGGCCCCATATAATGCTCCATTCAGAATGGGCCCCATACATTACTTCATACAGAATGAACCCCATAATGCTCCATACAAAATGCGCCTCATATATTACTTCATACAAAAAGGGGCACCATATATTACTCCATAAAAAAATTGGCCCCATACAGAATGGGCCCATATATCACTCCATTCAGAATGGGCCCCATATAATGCTCTATACAAAATGGACCGCATATAATACTCCTTACAAAATAGGCCCCATATATTGCTCCATATAGAATGGGTCCCATATAGTGCTCCGTACAGATTGAGCTTTATATATTGCTCAGTACAGAATGGGCCCCATATAATGCTCCATAGAGAACGGGCCCCGTATATTTCTCCTTGCATAAAAAATCAAATGCTCATCTCCTCGCTTGCCGCAGGTCCGGACTCCTCAATTTCGCCATCTTCTGGCTCTATGCACTGTGACTGCTTAGAGCACATGGCGCACTGCAATGACATCATCGCGCCCTCTGCTCTGAGATGGCACCGTTAGAAAACTGGGTGGCGCGCACAGCAAGCCAGTGTTGACAACCATAGAGGTGTCATGGAGACCTCGGGTTGTCATGACAACACACCGGTGACCCGCGATCACGTGACTCAGTTCATCGGAGTTCGTATTTCCAGTACGATTGCCGGAAGCGCCATTTAAATGCCGCTGTCAGCGTTTGACAATGGCATTTAACTAGTTAATAGCCGCGGGTGGATCGCGATTCCACCCGAGGCTATTGCAGGCAATATTGTTTTGAACAGCTGACATGTCCTGGGAAAGATTTGGTAGTTCCCCCCACTTCAAAGGGGGGAATACTGACATGAGCGTAAATGTACACCCAATGTCAGTAAGGGGTTAAAGATTCCCAGGTTAATATGCATAAAACACAGTCAGGCTACCTCTGGCGAGCACATGGAGGGCTGTGTGGCCACCCCACACCATTACTGACCCACTGCTAAACCGTTCATGCTGAAGGATGTTGCAGGCAGCAGATACCTCTCCACGGCGTCTCCAGACTGTCACGTCTGTCACATGTGCTGAGTGTGTACCTGCTGCCTGCAACATCCTTCAGCATGACCGGTTTGGCAGTGGGTCAGTAATGGTGTGGGGTGGAATTTCTTTAGAGGGCCACACAGCCCTCCATGTGCTTGCCAGATGTAGCCTGACTGCCATTAGGTACCAAGATGAGATCCTCAGACCCCTTGTGAGACCATATGCTGGTGCGGTTGGCCCTGTGTTCATCCTAATGCAGGACAATGCCAGACCTCGTTTGGCTGGAGTGTGTCAGCAGTTCCTGCAAGATGAAGGCATTGAAGCTATGGACTGGCCTGCCCGTTCCCCAGACCTGAATCCAATTGAGCACATCTGGGACAGCATGTCTCGCTCCATCCACCAATGTCACGTTGCACCACAAACTGTCCAGAAGTCCAGAAGTTGGGAGGAGATCCCTGAGGAGAACATCCGCAACCTCAACAGGAGCATGCCCAGGCGTTGGAGGGAGGTCATACAGGCACGTGGATTCCACACACAATACTGAGCATCATTTTGACTTGTTTCCACTTTAATTTTGTCTTGTTTTGATTTTTCATTTTGACTTGTTTCCTCTTTCATTTTGGGGGTCTCTCCAAATCCAGGCCTGCATTGGTTCAAAAATTTGATTTCCATTGATGATTTTTGTGTGATTATGTTGACAGCACATTCACCTTTGTACACAACAAAGTATTCAATGAGAATATTTCATTCATTTAGATCTAGTATCTGTTATTTGAGTGTTCCCTTTATTTTTTTGAGCAGTGTATATCAAGAGAGAGTTACCTCATAAACCTCATGGTGATAAGCTGTGTTATACTTTAAATGTCCATACTCTCTCCCAATACCTTCCGTTGCATCCGGGTGTTGATCGGAGATAGCTGGTAAGTCAGAGCGGTGGAGTAAGGGCGCTGTTCCGACCGGTGACAGACTCTCCTTGCTGTTTTTCCGGTGCTGCGCCAACGTGTTATCACCGCAGATCCGGTCTTCATACGCCGGTGTTCGTGAAGAAGCAGGACCTTCGTGATGTTGCCGGTCACGTAATGCTCACTTGGCTTAGACCGGTACTGAGCACTAAGGACCAAAATTCAGACGCATTTCGGAAAACAAGTGGTTTCCTTCCTCAGGGATGGTCCTGCTTTTAGTGTGGCATAGTAGCATAGCTACTGCGGGCATAGGGGGCCATTTCCCTGAGCGCCGTCACATGCAGTGGCGCACCGAGATTCGGCACAGGAGCAGCAAAATGCCTGCTCACCTGCCTAATGGAGACTGCACGCTGTTAGCACAGTGGCCAGTTGCAGATTCTCCCTCTTGTACTGTACAGTGCAGACTTTACTGACCTGAGGAGATTTTGCCAGGCTGCAGTTTTCTTCACTGGATGCTAGCTCGGATTGGCTCAGGGCAAGCACGCTAGGTCCAGGTGCCCACATAGCATTTCAGTCGGATGCTTCCTTTTGCTGCTGCACACTTCATCGGTAAGTGGGGATGGAATAAGAGGATTGGGGAATTGTGGGGGACAGGGCACTGGGGGCTGAATGTGAGAAGATGAGGGTGTATTGGGGCTGAAGCAGAGGTGGGGAGGGTGGCAGGGTATTGGGGGTGAATGTGAGAGGATTGAGGTATTGTAAGAGCTGAAGTGGAGGTGGGGGACTGGTCACTTGGGGAGTGAATGAGAGGATGGGGTACTGTGGGGGCTGAGGTGGGTGAGGGATGACAGACAGCTGGAGGGCTGATTATACTGTTTTTTATGAGATTATATGCACGCCATGACATGTAATAGTTGCTGTCTATGGGGCTGGAGATTGAGAGATAGTGGGCCTTTTATTCTTACCAGCTGAGTCTTTTATGAGTATTAGTATAAGAACCCCCCATATAGTAACTATGAGCTGCATCACATTTAAAGCACCACTCCAACATTTATTTTAATTTCACTGCTGGAGGTGTGCTTAAAATCCATGAACTCTACCGACCGATACTAACCTTCCGGCGTTCTCATTTGTTTTCGCCACTGCTCCGCTCCATCTTATGCAGTTTGTGACCTGTCCGCTGCTCCAGTGTTTCATGGAGCGACGTGGAGGTCACTAATCAATGTAAGTCTATGAGAACCTCTTTCTAGGCTCGTTCTCTACTCTTTCTCGCCTAGTTCTGGCCTCGTTCTCGTCTCTTTCTGTCTTTCATAGACTTACATTGAGCGCTTGTGATGTAGGTAGCTTCTAACTTCTGGCCAGTCAGAAGACCACGTTTGCTATGAGCTTTTGTCGACTAGAAAGGTTTGACTTCGCTCAATAAAAGAGAATTTAGAGAAGCCGAAAGAGTCATCACTTGACCGCCTGCTGACATTAGTGATGCTGGGGCCATTGTTACTGTACATGGTGGAACATTATTAAATGTCAAGTGGGCACTTAAGACGCATTATTGTTTATAGGGCACCAGTAGCAAAGCTACCATGTCGTAGAGGGTGCTGAGGCAGCTTTCAGGCGCGCTAAGAGGCGCAGTTACAGCTGCCATTCTCTATACACAGAGCGGTGACTGAAACCGTGCCGGGACCGCCCATATGACTGGAAGAGTGAGGCTGCCAGGAGGAATAACGTTAATTTCCTCCTGACAGTGGGACTCTCAGCACCGCATGGTGTCAGAACACTATTATACTGTGTTTTGGGGAGCAGTTGGGACATTGTATGTATAGGGGTACTGTATGTATGGGAGCTGCGGGTCAATCATATTGTATATAAAGGAGCTGTGGGCCTACCATACTGTGTATAGGGGAGCTGTGGGGGCTTTATACTGTGTATAGTGAAGCTGTACATGGGGAGTACTTAGACATTATTAAATGTTAAGTGGGCACGTAAGCATTATTCTTATAGGGGCAGAGTATTGTGACTATCAAAAGTTGCATATGGGGTGTTATTACTTTTTAGGGACACACTAGCACAGGGCATAAAGGAGTAATTATTACTATGTAAGGGGTACAGTGTTGGCATTATTATGTAGGGCGGTAAGAGGAGCACTGTTGTACCACACAGCAGGTGCTGTAGGACACATATGGCAGCAGCGGCTCAGTATTTGTGTATTATGAGAATGAGTAATTTGTGCACGTTGGGGATAGATATGGGCGGTGATGGAAATCTGAGAAGTCAGATGTGTCTTTGTTGTAATTTCTGCAGCTGAGTCCTAACTGGAGAAGTTGTCACGTTGGTCTAGGCCAGATGGAAAAGACGGGAAAAGTGAACGATTCCATCAGAAAGAACGTCAGCTGTAAGTCGCCATCTATAACTATACTGTGATCTCTTATATGTTCTGTAGGACTGGTATCTACCACTATATAGTCACCACATAGTAATATCAGTGTTCGTTTTTGTATGTAAAGTTATTTTCAATCACAGTGTGATCATCTGGTGATTTTCCCCTATACTCACTATTAAGGGACGCCACCGTAGCTGTAGTCAGGATTAACTGGTTAGGGGCCCACTCAGATTCCCCCCCTCCTCCCACTAAGCTGATACCCTAGCTACGCCTCTGGCGTGGCTTTGTTAAATACGTATGTTAACCCCTCTCTGACATTAGACGTACTATCCCGTCCATAAAACCCGTGCCATTCTGACCATGGACGGGATAGTACGTCATGCCCTTTAATAGTAACATAGTAACATAGTTATTAAGGTTGAAGGAAGACTTTAAGTCCATCTAGTTCAACCCATATCCTATCCTAACCTGCCCTAACATGTTGATCCAGAGGAAGGCAAAAAAAAACCAAGTGGCAAACAGTAACAGTAACAGACATCGCGACTTAAGTAGCGGTGATCGCATTAAAATTCCGACGCCAGCTTACCTCTTGGAAGTTGGCGTCGGCATCCCGGGCTGCGTCCTCCCCCCTCAGGCCTCCCGATCGCTGTGATTGGCTGTTGAATTCTGAACAGCCAATCACAGCCTTTCTCACTGTTTCAGCCAATCAGAGCGGCTAAAACAGTGAGATCGCAGGCTAGGATCGAGTACCGATGTACTCGATCCTAGGCCTGGGCCTAGGAAGGTCCAGACCCCCCCCCCGGATTGGCGCGATCGCCGATCACATCGATCGCGCCAATCGCAGGGCACAGTCGCGGTATATCCGCGCTGTGCCCTGCCTGTACCTGCCTGGATCGGTGCAGTAATAGCACCGATCCTAGGCCAGGGCCTGTAGGGCATGAAGGAGCTGATTGGCGCGATCGATGTCATCGACGATCGCGCCAATCACAGGGCACAGCAGCGGTGTGACCGCTCTGTGCCCTGCTAGGTGACCTGCCGGTGACCTGCCTAGGAATCGGAGCTGTGAGCTCCGATTACTAGGCCGGTGCCTAGCAACCGGCAATGCAGGGGTCTCCTTTGATTGGTGGGATTGATGTGATCATCGATCCCACCAATGACAGGTCACAGCAGCGATGTGACCGCTCTGTGACCTGTCTGCAAACTGGATCTGACCTGTCTGACCGCACTGCAGGGGTCCTCACACTTGCTGAGGATTCCTGCTGTGTGGTCACACTGCCAGATCTCCTCCTGTGCTGGGCCTTGTGGTGCCACAGTAGCCTGTGACACCACAACTCCTGCTGAAGAGAGAAGAAAGAAGAGAGAAAAGAAGAAAGAAAAAAGACTACAAACGTGAGTTTTTGAGCCCCGATCCCTGCCCGATCCACCCCAATCCCCCCATTCCCCCCTCCCCCCTTCCCTTTCCCCCTCTTTTTACCCCCCCTTTGCGCCGCCGAGCGTTGATTGGTGACGCAGTTCACCCATCAACACTTTCGCACCCCCCTCCGTGCGCACATCCAGCAGCCGCAAACTTTGATAAGTGACAGCGGTCACTTATCAGAGCTCGTGCCTGCCGTTTTTTTTTTTCACCCCCCCTTTCCGCCACTCCCGTGCACACATCCAGCAGCCACGGAACTTTGATAAGTGACACCAGTCACTTATCAGAGCTCGTTCCTGCTGTTTTTTTTTTTGTTTTTTTTCACCAACTTTTCCGCCACTCCCGTGCGCACACCCAGCAGCCACGGAACTTTGATAAGTGACACCAGTCACTTATCAGAGCTCGTTCCTGCTGTTTTTTTTTCCACCAACTTTTCCGCCACTCCCGTGCGCACACCCAGCAGCCACGGAACTTTGATAAGTGACACCAGTCACTTATCAGAGCTCGTTCCTGCTGTTTTTTTTTTTTTTTCCCCACCAACTTTTCCGCCACTCCCGTGCGCACATCCAGCAGCCGCGGAACTTTGATAAGTGACACCAGTCACTTATCAGAGCTCGTTCCTGCTGTTTTTTTTGTTTTTTTTTCACCCCCCTTTCCGCCACTCCCGTGCGCACATCCAGCAGCCGCGGAACTTTGATAAGTGACAGCGGTCACTTATCAGAGCTCGTGCCTGCCAGTTTTTTTTTTTCACCCCCCTTTCCGCCACTCCCGTGCGCACATCCAGCAGCCGCGGAACTTTGATAAGTGACAGCGGTCACTTATCAGAGCTCGTGCCTGCCAGTTTTTTTTTTTTTTCACCCCCCTTTCCGCCACTCCCGTGCGCACATCCAGCAGCCGCGGAACTTTGATAAGTGACAGCGGTCACTTATCAGAGCTCGTGCCTGCCAGTTTTTTTTTTTTTTCACCCCCCTTTCCGCCACTCCCGTGCGCACATCCAGCAGCCACGGAACTTTGATAAGTGACACCGGTCACTTATCAGAGCTCGTGCCTGCTGGTTTAGACTTTTTTTCACAGGCCTTTTTTTTCCCTATTCGCTTTCTTTTCTTTTAGCTTTTTCTTTTCAGCTTAGTTTACACCAATCACTATCCCCCCCCCCCCCCACACACACACACAGTTATAAATAAAGTTCACACAAAGCACCACATTCACAAAAAAAAGTCCCGCTCGTCACGCTCATCCCAACAGCGCTATTCAGTGGAGGAGGCATACGCTTTCCTTGCCTCCGACACTGATAGCGAGGGAGAGGATCCCACATTTCTTTATTTTTCAGATGAAGATTCTTCTTCCTCCTCATCTTCCTCCTCGGGTCCTGCGGAACCGCCACGCAGACGCCCCAGGACAGAACATGAGGCAGCGCCCGCCCCTGAAAATGAACCAGCGCACCCCTCTTCGGACCCCGTATGGACCCCGGCCCCCGAAAATTACGAGCCACTGATTCCTGATTTTGTGGCAGAATCAGGAATCAGGTTTGACTCCACCGGCTTCACAGAAATAGACTTTTTCAAAGTCTTTTTCTCTGAGGATTTAATTAACCTCATGGTGGAGCAAACAAATTTGTACGCTCGGCAATTTTTGGCGCAAAACCCCCGTTCATCATTTTCCAACTGGTCTCCTGTAGACGCAGTTGAAATGATGCAGTTTTGGGGCCTGGTCCTCCATATGGGGATCCTGAAGAAGCCAGAAATTCGGCAATATTGGAGTGTTGATATTTTATACAACACTCCACTGTTCCGAATGGTCATGGCTCGGACGCGTTTTGAGGCCATCCACAAATTCCTGCATTATAATGATAATGCACAGTGTCCCCCACGAGATGACCCCAACTTTGACCGCCTGTTCAAAGTTCGGCCGGTCATCGAACACTTCAACAAAAAGTTTGCTGAAGTGTACGTGCCCCAAAGGGACATCTGCGTGGATGAGTCCTTGGTTCATTTTAAGGGACGGCTCGCATTCCGCCAGTACCTGCCCAGCAAGAGGGCAAGGTACGGAATCAAACTCTACAAGCTGTGTGAGAGTACCTCAGGGTACACACACAGCTTTAGAGTTTACGAAGGAAAGGACACCAGGATTGTACCCCCTGAGTGTCCCCCCGTCCTGGGAGTGAGTGGGAAAATTGTGTGGGATTTGGTGCACCCACTGCTGGATAAAGGTTATCACCTTTACACTGATAACTTTTATTCCAGCATCCCACTCTACAAATCCCTCTCTGCGCGAGGTACCGCAGCCTGCGGTACCGTCCGCAAAAATCAGAGAGGCCTCCCAAAGACGCTACTTGGGCTGATGCTCAGAAAGGGTGAGAGCAGAGCCCAATGTAGCGACCACCTGTTGGTGGTCAAGGACAAGAGGGATGTCCTTCTCTTGACCACCATACATGGTGATGGCAGCGCCCTCAGCACTGTACGGGGTACCTCTACACAGGTCCGCAAACCGGACTGTGTACTGGGGTACAATAAATACATGGGGGTGTTGATCTCTCTGATCAACTCCTCCAACCGTACAGTGCTTTGAGAAAGGCCAAGGTGTGGTACAAGAAGCTGTCCGTGCACATCGTCCAAATGGCAATGCTCAACGCTTTCCTGCTGTCACGATGTGCACGCAACAGCGATACGACGTACCTTCAGTTTCAGGAGGTAGTGGTTAAGGCCCTGAAGTTTGGCGCTCAGGAAACAGCGGGCCCCAGTACTTCCGGAACTGAAGGTGCTCGTATCATACCAGGTCAGCATTTCCCGGGGGTGGTCCCGCCAACTGGAAGAAAAGGTAAGCCACAAAAAAGGTGCCGAGTGTGTTACAAAAGGGGAATACGCAAGGACACCACTTATCAATGCGACACCTGCCCCGAAAAACCTGGCCTGTGTATGAAGGATTGTTTCAAATTGTACCACACCTCAATGCACTACTAATTTACTTTACGGGAAAGATTAGTTCCAGAAGGGGGGCACATTTAGAAAAGTTCCTTGGGAGTCTACTTTCCAAAATTATGTCACTTGTGTTTTTTTTTTACTGTTTAGGCACATCAGGGGCTCTGCAAACGGAACATGACGCCCGCAGACCATTCCATCAAAGTCTGCTTCCAAAACGTCACAATTTCCCTTCTGAGCCCCAAATTGTGCCCAAACAGTTTTTTCCCACATATGGGGTACCAGTGTACTCAGGACAAATTGAACAACAACTTTTGGTGTCCAATTTCTCCTCTTAACCTTGGGAAAATAAAAAATTGGGGACTAAAACATCATTTGTGTGAGGTAAAAAGTAGGATTTTTTTTTCACACCTGGGCATTATAAACTTTAGTGAAACACTTGGGGGTTCAAAGTGCTCATCACACACCTAGATAAGTTCCTTAGGGGGTATAGTTTCCAAAATGGGGTCACATGTGGGGGGTTTCCACTGTTTAGGCACATCAGGGGCTCTGCTAACGGAACATGACGCCCGCAGACCATTCCATCAAAGTCTGCATTCCAAAACGTCACTGCTTCCCTTCCGAGCCCTGCCGTATGCCCAAACAGTGGATCCCCCCAACATATGGGTATCAGCGTACTCAGGACAAATTGGACAACCACTTTTGGGGTCCAATTTCTCCTCTTACCCTTGGGAAAATAAAAAATTGGGGACTAAAACATCACTTTTGTGGAAAAAAAAAAAATTTTTTTTTTCACGCCAGGGCATTATAAACGTTAGTGAAACACTTGGGGGTTCAAAGTGCTCACCACACACTAGATAAGTTCCTTAGGGGGTCTAGTTTCCAAAATGGGGTCACATGTGTGGGGTTTCCACTGTTTAGGCACATCAGGGGCTCTGCTAACGGAACATGACGCCCGCAGACCATTCCATCAAAGTCTGCATTCCAAAACGTCACTGCTTCCCTTCCGAGCCCTGCCGTATGCCCAAACAGTGGATCCCCCCAACATATGGGGTATCAGCGTACTCAGGACAAATTGGACAACCACTTTTGGGGTCCAATTTCTCCTCTTACCCTTGGGAAAATAAAAAATTGGGGACTAAAACATCACTTTTGTGGAAAAAAAAAATATTTTTTTTTTTCACGCCAGGGCATTATAAACGTTAGTGAAACACTTGGGGGTTCAAAGTGCTCACCACACACCTAGATAAGTTCCTTAGGGGGTCTAGTTTCCAAAATGGGGTCACATGTGGGGGGTTTCCACTGTTTAGGCACATCAGGGGCTCTGCTAACGGAACATGACGCCCGCAGACCATTCCATCAAAGTCTGCATTCCAAAACGTTACTGCTTCCCTTCCGAGCCCTGCCGTGTGCCCAAACAGTGTATCCCCCAACATATGGGGTATCCGTACTCAGGACAAATTGGACAACCACTTTTGGGGTCCAATTTCTCCTCTTACCCTTGGGAAAATAAAAAATTGGGGACTAAAACATCACTTTTGTGGAAAAAAATATATATTTTTTTTTCACGCCAGGGCATTATAAACGTTAGTGAAACACTTGGGGGTTCAAAGTGCTCACCCACACCTAGATAAGTTCCTTAGGGGGTCTAGTTTCCAAAATGGGGTCACATGTGGGGGGTTTCCACTGTTTAGGCACATCAGGGGCCCTCCAAACGCGACATGGCATCCGTTCGCAATTCCAGCCAATTTTGGTTTGGAAAAGTCAAACGGCGCTCCTTTCCTTTCAAGCCCTGCCGTGCGCCCAAACAGTGGTTCCCCCCCACATATGGGGTATCAGCATACTCAGGACATGTTGGACAACAACTTTTGTGGTCCAATTTCTCCTCTTACCCTGGGGAAAATAAAAAATTGGGGACTAAAACATCATGCTTGTGGAAAAAATATGATTTTTTTTCTTCACGGCTCTACATTACAAACTTGCGTGAAGCACTTGAGGGTTCAAAGTGCTCACCACACATCTAGATAAGTTCCTTAGGGGGTCTAGTTTCCAAAATGGGGTCACATGTGGGGGTTTCCACTGTTTAGGCACATCAGGGGCCCTCCAAACGCGACATGGCGTCCGTTCGCAATTCCAGCCAATTTTGGTTTGGAAAAGTCAAACGGCGCTCCTTCCCTTTCAAGCCCTGCCGTGCGCCCAAACAGTGGTTCCCCCCCACATATGGGGTATCAGCGTACTCAGGACATGTTGGACAACAACTTTTGGTGTCCAATTTCTCCTCTTACCCTTGGGAAAATAAAAAATTGGGGACTAAAACATCATGTTTGTGGAAAAAATATGATTTTTTTTCTTCATGGCTCTACATTACAAACTTGCGTGAAGCACTTGAGGGTTCAAAGTGCTCACCACACATATAGATAAGTTCCTTAGGGGGTCTAGTTTCCAAAATGGGGTCACATGTGGGGGGTTTCCACTGTTTAGGCACATCAGGGGCCCTCCAAACGCAACATGTCGTCCGTTCGCAATTCCAGCCAATTTTGGTTTGGAAAAGTCAAATGGCGCTCCTTCCCTTTCGAGCCCTGCCGTGCGCCCAAACAGTGGTTCCCCCCCACATATGGGGTATCAGCGTACTCAGGACATGTTGGACAACAACTTTTGTGGTCCAATTTCTCCTCTTACCCTTGGGAAAATAAAAATTTGGGGACTAAAACATCATGTTTGTGGAAAAAATATGATTTTTTTTCTTCATGGCTCTACATTACAAACTTGCGTGAAGCACTTGAGGGTTCAAAGTGCTCACCGCACATCTAGATAAGTTCCTTAGGGGGTCTAGTTTCCAAAATGGGGTCACATGTGGGGGGTTTCCACTGTTTAGGCACATCAGGGGCCCTCCAAACTCGACATGGCGTCCGTTCGCAATTCCAGCCAATTTTGGTTTGGAAAAGTCAAACGGCGCTCCTTCCCTTTCAAGCCCTGCCATGCGCCCAAACAGTGGTTCCCCCCCACATATGGGGTATCAGCGTACTCAGGACATGTTGGATAACAACTTTTGTGGTCCAATTTCTTCTCTTACCTTGGGAAAATAAAAATTTGGGGACTAAAACATCATGTTTGTGGAAAAAAATATGATTTTTTTTCTTCACGGCTCTACAATACAAACTTGCGTGAAGCACTTGAGGGTTCAAAGTGCTCACCACACATCTAGATAAGTTCCTTAGGGGGTCTAGTTTCCAAAATGGGGTCACATGTGGGGGGTTTCCACTGTTTAGGCACATCAGGGGCCCTCCAAACGCGACATGGCGTCCGTTCGCAATTCCAGCCAATTTTGGTTTGGAAAAGTCAAACTGCGCTCCTTCCATTCCGAGCTCTGCCGTGTGCCCAAACAGTGGTTTTCCCTCACATATGGGGTATCGGCGTACTCAGGAGAAATTGCACAACAACTTTATCAGTCCTTTTTCTCCTTTTTCCCTTGTGAAAATAAAAAAATGTTTGTAAAAGATCATTTTTGTGACTAAAAAGTAAAATGTTAATTTTTTCCTTCCACGTTGCTTCAGCTCCTGTGAAGCACCTGAAGGGTTAATAAACTTCTTGAATGTGGTTTTGAGTACCTGAGGGGTGTAGTTTTTAGAATGGTGTCACTTTTGGGTATTTTCTGCTATATAGACCCCTCAAAGTGACTTCAAATATGAGGTGGTCCCGAAAAAAAATGGCTTTGTAAATTTTGTTGTAAAAATGAGAAATCGCTGGTCAACTTTTAACCCTTATAATTTCCTAACAAAAAAAAATTTTGTTTCCAAAATTGTGCTGATGTAAAGTAGACATGTGGGAAATGTTATTTCTTAACTATTTTGTGTGACATATTTCTCTGTTTTAAGGGAATAAAAATTCAAAGTTTGAAAATTGCAAATTTTCAAAATTTTTGCCATATTTGCGTTTTTTTCATAAATAAATGCAAGTTATATGGAAGAAATTTTACCACTATCATGAAGTACAATATGTCACGAGAAAACATTCTCAGAATCGCGAAGATCCGTTGAAGCGTTCCAGAGTTATAACCTCATAAAGAGACAGTGGTCAGAATTGTAAAAATTGGCCCGGTCATTAACGTGCAAACCACCCTTGGGGGTGAAGGGGTTAATAGTTCTCAGGCACTAGTTAATTGATTAGTTAATGAAATGCAAATAGTTCTACTTCACTATTCAAGCCTCCTGGTTTAAGGGAATCCAATTGGAAAATCTAGCGACTCTCAGCCCGCGACATCTGCTTGATGTAATCGCCCCTGCGCCAATGTTTATGAATAACTTGTAAACCCGTTACTGTTGTACCTTGTTTAGATTCTCCATGATGCTCTAAAAAATGCTTTGATAAAGGATGACCGGCATATTTTTAGTTTGTTACGCAAATGTTTATTGTGCGACCAACATATAATTTGCTATAGGGGTATTTGATGGCATATATAACCCCTGTAGTGGTACATATAGTGAAATCATGAATTTTATATTCTGTATCCACTTTGATAAGAGTCATTTGTTTTTTAATCTGTAAGGTTCGGCACATTTTGCATTTTCTACCTGCTTCATAGATAATATGGATTCCCTTAAACCACGAGGCTTGAATTGTAAAGTAGAACTATTTTCATTTCAATTAACTAGTGCCTAAGAACTATTAACAAATGTATTTAAAGCAGCCACGCTAAGAGCATGACCATCCCTGAGGAACGAAACCGCTTGTTTTCCGAAAGCGTTGGAATTTTGGTCCCCTTAGTGCTCCGTACCAGTCTAAGCCACGTGAGCATCGCGTGGCCGGCAGCATCATGAAGATCTGCTTCTGCACGAACACTGGCGTATGAAGACTGGATCTGTGGTGCTTACACACCAGCGCAGCATCAGAAGAGCAGCAAGGAGCGTCTGTCACCGGCCGGAACAGCACCCCTACTCCACCGCTCCGACTTACAAGCTGTCTCCGATCAACACCCGGATGGAGCGGAAAGTATTGGGAGAGCGGATTGACATTTAAAGTATACCGCAGGCTCCTAACATCACCTTGAGGCTTATGAAGTAACATTCTCTTGATATATTATTATCCTTTGGTTATTATTCAGTGGCACCATTTATTGCACTAAATGTTTTATGCATATTTCCTATGGAGCTTTACACCAACCTAATGCCAGCACTTCTCTTGTGGATTTTTCTGCGGACCTCCCCGACCCCTGCTGACAATTGTTTGTTTCCCGTTTGTCTTATTCTGGAAGAGCATTGACGCGTAAATAACCATATATAGTTACTTTATAACCTATGACTACTGTGGCTGTGGTCCTGTTTCGCAGCTGTTTCTGCCTCCGTATATCAGCTCCAACAACTACAATTGATTTTTTCTTATATACTAGCTGAGGCGCCTGGTGTTGCCCGGGCATGTTAACTAACGGTGGTTAGTTATAACAAATTATAATGATTATCCTCTATCCCATAGTCCAGTGCTTATATACTCATCACACATCCTCCATCCCATAGTCCAGTACCCATATACCCATCATACATCCTCCATCCCATAGTCCAGTGCCCATATACCCATCACACATCCTCCATCCCATAGTCCCGTGCCCCTACACCCATCACACACATCCGCCATCCCATAGTCCAGTGTCCATATACCCATCACACATATCCTCCATCCCATAGTCCAGTGCCCATATATCCTCCATCCCATAGACCCGTGCTCATTACCCATCGTGCACATCCTCCATCTCATAGTCCAGTGACCATATGCCCATCACACATCCTCCATCCCATGCCCATATTCCCATCACACATCCTCCATCCCATAGTCCCGAGCTGGGTGGCGCTGAGCAGGGAGTTACTGGAGATGTGCTGTTATGTAACCTGGCAGTGCAGCTCTGTGTGCAGCCGCTGATGATACGATTTTCTATGCCGGTAACAATAGAGCAAGGCAGTAAAAGAGGAGGGGGTGATTTATTTCTGTCATGTGCTCTCTTCTCCTTTCTGGGGGGCAGACAATGGCTGGGAGCTTATGTTCCCGGGGATGCTTGATTTCTCCGTCTCGGTCAGTGTCTGCTGAAGTGTTGTGGAGTGGGAAAACTGTTGCTCATAGCAACCAATCACAGCTCAGCTTTCAACTTTAAATAGCTCTGGTGAAATGAAAGATTCTAAGTGATTGGTTGCTATGTGGAGTGGGCGTGGCTTGATACACCCATACATACACTCATTTTTACATATATAGATTTGGAAGTTCACTTGACTAACTAGAAAACTGATAAAGAGTGAACTACCCAGGAATTGGATATAAAATCAAAATTTTCCCCCATGCCACGACAGCACCCACCGAGAGAGGTAATCCGCCCCCAAGGACAGGGAACCTACAGATAAAAAGGGGCGCTGATCCAGGATGGCGTGACCCCATGGTCCGGGGATGCCGACGTGGGCACGGCAACAAGTCCCTGCGTGCATCCGATGATCATCCGGCGGTGGCAGGGTGCATGCTTCGGCCGCCCTGCGCCGCAGAAGAACTACTTACGGTTCGCGCATGCATACTGGTCAGAGAGCGCCCAACGTCCCAGAAGTCTTCCTACGGCTTCTGGGAGGGCTGAAGGAGCGTCCCGGGGCAGGGAAGCCGGAGGGGCAGGGCCCAAGCTCAAAGTTGCAGCACACAGGAGTGTGCACTGTGGACATGTCATCCCCCCGGGACGCAGAGGAGCATCAACCACCGGCGGTGGTTTCGGTCCGACACCGGACCAGCGATGGCGGGTGTCCCAAAAGTGGATCGTCGGACGCCAGAAGTGAACGGAGTATCAGGAAGTCCTCGGGGTCCAGCACTGTGCTTCCTCCTCCAGACCCAGTACTCGTGGACAGCTAGAGGGTGAGTGTCACTGTGTGATCACCCATCAGCTGACCTTCTAGCCCCCTTCCTCTGCATCCTTAGGCAAAAAAGACTTGTAAGGCCAAGCACAAGCAGTGCGGCCTTTGCACTCAGCCCCTTCCCGACACATGAGAAACGGCTATGCCAAGTCTGTATAGGACAGACGAAAGAGGAAGAAGCCCTGATTAGAGCCGCGGACCTCAAACAATTTATCAGGGACGAGATCCGTAGTTCCCTTCAAGAAGTTAGGAGTAGGCCCAGGGCATATACGCCCAAATTTCCCGGCTCCGGTGAGGATTCCCCAGTAGACTCCAGAGATTCTCACAGTTCCCTATCCTCAGACGAGGAGAGGAAAACATGCTTTCCAGTTCAAGAAGTGGATAGCCTAGTAAAGAGCATCAGATCAACCATGGGCCTAGCAGACTCCAGGGAGCCCCGTTCTACCCAGGACTTAATGTTCGCGGGCCTCTCCCAGAGAAAACACAGGGCCTTTCCGGTCAATGAGTCCATCAAAGTTCTCATTCAGACGGAATGGCTCAAGCAGGATCGGGGGTTCCTACCCTCGTCATCTAAGAGGCGCTATCCTTTTGATGACCAGCAGCTGATAACCTGGAGCTAGGTCCACCGGGTGGACGCAGCAATAGCCTCATCATCATCACGAGGCCCCAGTCTCCCCTTAGAGGACGGGGGACTTTTGTCAGATCCACGGACAGACGGGCGGACCTTATACTGAAGAAGGCATGGGAATCGACAACCGGGGCCTTTAAGCCAGCAATTGCCAGCACATGTGTGGCGAGGTCGATGCTGGTCTGGTTGGAACAATTGGAGCAGCATATACAGGCGGGCATACCCAGGGATAGACTCTTAGCCTCTCTCCCTCAGATCCCGGGAGCCGCGGCCTACTTAGCGGATGCATCAGCGGACTCCCTGCGACTAGCAGTCAGGTCGGCCGGCCTATCCAGCTCTGCCCGCCGGACCTATTGGCTCAAGGTTTGGAAGGGGATGCACATTCTAAGACAAAGCTATGTGCAATATCATGTGAGGGTGAGTACCTCTTTGGGCCGGTACTGGATAAGATCCTTGATAAGACTCAGGATAAAGCCCTCCCTAAACCACCTGCCCTTCCTTACAGGAGACCATTCAGGAGAAGGCAGTACAAGGTCAGAGGAAGAACCAAAGAAGAGGGGTACATAATTCGGCGGAACATCCTCCTCGCTGGGTAGAAGAAAGTTCTAATGACATCAATCCCCCTGTCGGGAGCAGATTGGCCTTTTTTTCAGAATCCTGGGCTCATATAACATCTAGCCCTTGTATCCTTAATATAATCTCCTCAGGGCTTGAACTGGAATTTAATAATGTACCACGGGATCTCATTCTGGTGACCTCCTTACCTGGCGTAGCTCAGCAGGCTGCCCTGCAGGCCGAGGTACGGGAGTTACTAGTCAAACAGGTATTAATAGAGGTTCCAGATGATCAGGTTGGAAGGGGATTTTACTTCCCTCTTTTCCTAAGCCGGATGGATCTTTGCGTACTATCATTAATCTCTGGCGGTTGAATTCTTATCTTAAAACCCGAACCTTCAAAATGGAGTCCATCCGGTCAGCAATTAAGCTTCTATTCCCTAGGTGCTTCATGGCTGTGGTGGACCTCAAAGATGCCTACTACCATGTTCCCATACATCCAGATCACCAGAAGTTCCTGAGAGTGGCGGTGGAATTGGCAGGACAGGTCTGACGTTTCCAGTTTGCAGCCCTGCCCTTTGGCCTCTCTATGGCCCCCAGGATCTTCACCAAAGTAATTGCTGAAGTGATGGCCCATTTGAGAGAGCGAGATACCCTTATCATCCCATACTTAGATGATTTCCTAGTAGTAGGAAATTCAGCGGCCCAATACAGTACCAGGTTACAGTTTGTTATGTCATCTCTACAGACCTGGGCTGGCTCATAAACATAGAAAAATCCAGGCTGGTTCCGTCAACCCTTCAGACCTTTCTTGGACTCCATCTAGATTCTCGAGTTCAGAAATGCTTTCTTCCACAAGACAAAAAGTACAGTGGGCTATAGACGCCAGCGACCTTTCGCTCCGCAACGCCATGTCCCTATTAGGGTCCCTGACCTCCTGTATACCGGCTGTCCCATGGGTCCAATTCCATTCAAGAGTCCTGCAGCAGGAGGTCATATGGGCAGAAAAGATCTTGCAGGGCCGCCTGGATGGGAGGCTGTACCTCTCCCCCTCAACCCGCCAAGCGTTGAGATGGTGGTTAGTGCCGGGACATCTATCCAGCGGAGTCCCTTGGGTGATACACCCAGATCATGTCATCACCACAGATGCCAGTGACTTGGGTTGGGGGGCCCACTTTGGGGACCATCTAGCCCAGGGAAAATGGACAGAATCAGAAGGGTCCGGTTCTTCCAATCTAAGGGAGCTCACGGCAGTTATAAAGGCGCTCAGGTGGTTCCTTCCGGCCATCGCCAAGTCTCATGTCCGTATCCACTCGGACAATACTGCAGTGGTAGCGTACCTGAACCACCAGGGCGGCACTTGCTCTTCCTCTCTCATGACCAGGGCAGAAGACATCTTTCCTGGGTAGAACTCCATCTCTTTTCCCTATCGGCCACCCACATCAGACGATTAGACAATGTGCAGGCAGACTATCTGAGCCGTCATGATCTCCATCAGGGAGAATGGTCCCTGTCTACGCGGGTATTCAAACATAGTCCGCCTATGGGGGGGTTCCCGAGATCGATCTATTTGCAACCAGGGCCAACAGGCGAGTTCAGAGGTTCGCCTCCTTATGGGCCAGCGACCTTCCAGAAGTCGTCGATTCACTGCAGGTTCCCTGGACATACAATCTCGCTTATGCCTTTCCCCCATGTGTTTACTGCCAGTAGTACTCAGAAAGATCAGGGAGGAGGGAGCAAGAGTGATTCTCATCGCTCCCTTCTGGCCCAAGAGACCCTGGTTCTCCTGGCTAAGGGCAATGTCGGTCTCGGACCCCTGGATCCTGCTGACATCCTGGGATCTGCTCTCTCAAGGTCCATTCCGTCACCCTCAGGTGAGGGGCCTCCACCTGACGGCCTGGAACTTGAGAAGCAGCTTTTGAGGCTCAGGGGGTTTTCCGACACCATCATCTCCACCCTCTTGCAGACTCGCAAGCCCGTGACCTCCAGAATATATTACAGGGTCTGGAGGAAATATTTACAGCTACACCCAGGGCCCTTGTCAGCCCGGCCACCCATTGCTAATATTTTAGATTTTCTGCAAAGAGGGCGTGATTTAGGCCTCGCCATCAGTTCTCTTAAAGTACAGGTCTCAGCTCTAGGAGCCTTATATCACTCGAATATAACGGGGGATAGATGGGTAACGCGGTTTTTTCAAGCCTGTGAGCGCAGTGCTCCAATACAGGTTCCCAGCGTGCCCCCTTGGGATCTGAACCTGGTCCTGGAGGCCCTGACAGGTCCTCCCTTTGAACCCTTGTCCTCGACCTCCATAAAACATCTGACCCTAAAAACACTTTTACTAATAGCTCTAACTTCAGCCAGGCGGGTGGGGGACATTCAGGCCCTTTCAGTAGATGCCCCGTACTTGGTGATATACCCGGATAGGGTTATGCCAAAAACAGAATCTGCATACCTCCCCAAGGTAGCATCTAAATTCCATAGGAGTCAGCAGATTTGCCTTACCTCCTTTTTTCCTGACCCTTCTATCCTGAAGAAGAGCACTTTCACACGCTTTATGTGAGAAGAGTACTGTTAAGGCCCCGTCACACATAATGAGATCGCTAGCGAGATCGTTATTACGTCATGGTTTTGAGATCGCTGGAGAGCCGTATCGTGATCGTTGGGGAGCTGTCAAACATGCAGAACTTCCCAGCGATCTAACTAACGATCTTGATGGTCATTGGGATGCTTTCACACAGCAGCTATTTCAACGATCCACACCTTGATAGTGGCTGTACTGTGTCACCAATCATCTCCGATTGGTGGACGCTACGGGGTTCTGATTGGGCGGCAGGTTTAACATAAAGCCACGTTGTAGCAATTCCGTCCCTTTGTTCCTGTTTGCGTTCTGGTTTCGGATCGTAGCAGCGTTCTTCGGCTGTGACTCTGTATCCATTCATCTGGGCTTTGTTCCTGACAAGCGTTCTGGTTTGTGGATTGTAGTGTTCTTCGGCTGTGACTCCACACAGCCCGGAGAATTCTGCTAAGATTTGCAATCCAGCACGAGGTCAGAAACAAAGGATGGAATCGCTATTCTGTTGCTTTCTTTATGCACGGCGGGAAATGAGAATGCTGTAGCGACCACCAATCTGGGACGAGGGGCACGGAAAAGTCCAATTTATGCACGCCTACGTGTCTCAGTTCTGAATCGCTAACGAGGTCGTTGGTTAGGTGTCAAATACAGCGATGCACACTGCCCAGCGGGAGCGCAACCACCCAGGAATGGTCCAGGAAGCTTTGTAAGGCCTCTTTCACACATCCGTTTTTTGCCGTCAGGCGCGATTCGGCGCTTTTTAAAAAAAATGGATCCGGTGTTTTAAACCGCCGGATGCGTTTTTTGTCATTGACTATCATTAGCTCCGGATCGCTCCGCATGTCATTGCGTTTAGTCCGTTTTCTGCCAGATTCGTCATAGATTTTAATTCCGGCGGCCGGACAGGATGTATCTTGTAACTTTTTTTTTGTGCTGGAAACGCCTGACAGCGCCTGAAGCGGCGCATCAGGCGTCCGGAAACAATAGAAGTCTATGGTACCAGATCAGTCTTTTGTGCAATCCGGCAAAAGACTGATCCGGATTTTGGAAATCTACTACTACTACTACTACTCATTTTCCGGGCAAAAAAAGGTCAGGACGGATCCAGCTAAAAAATGGATCCGGCACATCAGTTTTTTACAATCTACGCCGGATCCGTCTTTTAAACAATTCGCCGGATTGTGCCTGATTGCAAAAGATGGATGTGTGAAAGAGGCCTAACGATCAGCGATCTCACAGCAGGGGCCTGATCGTTGCTACTTGTCAAACTTAACGAGATCGCTAACGAAATCGTTATTGCGTCACAAATCCCGTGACGTATCAACGATCTCGCTAGCGATCTCGATATGTGTGACGGGGCCTTTAGAGTACCTAGATAGGACCCGGCCCTGGAGGAAGAGTAGGGCTCTGTCTCCTTCCAGGGCCACAGGAAGGGGTCGGGGGTCACGAAAACGACGCTTGCCAGGTGGATACGGGATGCCATCTTCGCAGCCTACACCACTGTAGGTGAGACTCCCCCAGAGGGAATTAAGGCTCACTCTACTCGGGCTATGGCGGCCTCCTGGGCCGAGTGGGCTAATGTTTCAATTTAGTTGATCTGCAAGGCAGCTACCTGGGCCTCACCGTCTGCATTCTTTAGACACTATCGGCTTGATCTGTCCTCTCTTATGGAGCTTGAGTTCGGTAGATCGGTCTTGGGCACAATAGTCCCCCCCCCCACGAATAAGTCTCTGTAAGTCGGTGGGTGCTGTCGTGGCGTAGGGGAAAACCCCAGATTACTTACCGGTAATCGTGTTTTATAGAGCCACGACAGCACCCACTCACTTCCATCCCTGACTCACATTTGTTCACATGGCTGTGTGTGTGTGCTTTCGGTCACTTGCACGGTGTCACCTCACCTTAAGATTCATACAGTTACCGTGTATATACTAATTGCCTCATGGCGGTTCCTCTCAAATGCTCTGTAAACCAACTGTGGGGCGAGGGGGACCGCCCCTTTTTATCTGTAGGTTCCCTGTCCTTGGGGGCGGATCCCCTCTCTCGGTGGGTGCTGTCGTGGCTCTATAAAACACGATTACCGGTAAGTAATCTGGGGTATTAGATATGCAATAAAGCTAAAAACATATATAAATAAACGGGCCATATTGTACAATGAAGATAGTGGTATCTTAGTTACATGTAGAGATTATAAATAGAAATATACCATGTATGGATGAGTTTTTAGCTCCCAAGTTCCATGAGGAAACTCAATGTCACATGAAAACAACCCCCATTTAAGAATTTTTTAAGTAAATTTCAAAACTAAGTAAGATTTGCTTTATAAATTGTTAGTAATGCGACACCATTAATACAATAAATTATCTCTTTAAATCATGTTCACGAGGAACCGCCTTCTTAGCTCCTAGTCAGTTTACTTAGACATTATGATTTACTGTTCCATCATGATATAAATAATCAGACTGGTAAGAGAACAAAGGAATACATCTTAGTTGTTTGACAACATCAAAAACACATTAAATATGTTTCAATGTCCATTTAATTTATCGATGTCAAAAACAATGACAAGTTCAGCACAGTACATCAACTTTCATCACCGGAAAACAAAGGCTTTATTCATTTTATGATTGATAAATTCTAATCTTGCAAATATTAATGTACAAAGTGTAACACCTTCTTATACATTTACATTTGAATGAATGCAGAGGGCACCGAAAGGAACTGTAAGTACTTGCCTTCTAAACAAAAATATTTTAAAAAATATCGGAACAATAACACAAACTCTTACAGTGGATATGAGGAGTTCACATACTCCTGGTAAAATGTACATTTTTTGTCATATAAAAAAATCATACTTAAATGAGTCATTTAATAACTTTTTTCACCATAATTTGTCAAGTATAATTTGTACAAATCTATTGAAAAGCAATCTAAAATCATTTTAAGGGGGGAAATAAAAAAAACAAAACAAAAATAATGTGTTTACTAGTGATGAGCGAACGTGCTCAGTAATACTAGTTACTCACCCGAGCATCGCTGTACTCGCACTACTCGGCGAGCACCGAGCATTTCCGTGTTTGCTCGGCGGGAGTTATGGTGCACATCCTGCATTTTTGACGCCAATCAACATGCAGGGATTGTCTGCCACACACTGTAATGCCGCAGCCATCTTTGTTGTGGCGTTATGATTGGCTGGCCGCACAGCGTCATCAGTTGTATAAGAGACCTGGCGCCACCATGCTCGGCTCAGTCTGCTCCGGAATTAGCGAGTGTAGGGAGAGCTGCTGCCGAGATAGGGTTAGATTTGGGGGTTTAGAAGGTAGTGTAGGTATACCATCAAAGAATACACAAATCCAGCTAAATCAACAGTCCTTCTAAGGTCTAATTACAGGGTATATAGATTGCAGTGCTAGGTAGGCAGGAAGTGTATGTGCGTACATACATATCAGTGCAAGGAATGCACCACTGTATGTGGTTATATAGATCTCAGTAGCAGACAGGCATTCTTTGTGGCATACTTAATTGCATACATCAAGAGGGACCATTTTATTACTGTCTGCTGCCTATTACATATATTGACCGTATCTACACAGCCCAAGGTCTCAGTGGGCAGGAAATTTTTTTGCATCTTAATCCTTATTATTTTTTTCCAAAGCAAACCAGAACCCCTTTTTTTTCTCTAATTGCTTGTTGACACTGCAGAATACAGCCCGATCCTTTTCATAGTACAGCATGAAAATACAGCTATTTTAAACGGGTTTGCCTGTCCCAGGCCTGACAATCTGAGTGCGCATAAAAATTTGCCATTCTTTGTGGTACTGTAGAATTTTATTGGAGTGACTTATACAATTTTTTTTACACCATTTTGCTGCCCCAAAAAATATTTAGAAAAAAGACAAAAGTATATTCCAAACAGCGCACAGAAATTGGGGGAAAAGGAAAAAAAAAGAAGATATGTCCTCCTGCAGGGTCTTGTGGTGAGTATACGACAATACTCCCGCCGAGTTAAAACCTCACTGCGAGAGGGTGTCCTTAATTTCACAAAAGTGGCAGTGTTTATAGGTCAAGAAAACATCTCACGTAAATTAATGCATTACATAAGCATATAGTTCTATACAGCAATCTGCAAATAATGCCCAGAATTTAAGTTGTTAGGAAAGCTGGATGCACTGATTTTAACAGGAAAGCTGGGTGCCTTGTGTCCAGGGCCGCAGTGTGTTTAAACAATACATACACCAAATTGCCAGCACAAGTGTATAAATGCAGTTAGGTACAATTAAACCTAAAGGCTCAAGCTGTTACCTTGGATTTTAGTGGTGAGTGGCTGGGGGAAAAAAAAAATAGATGCACTAACCTTGCTGTCACTTTAAATCTGGGTGCACAGTGTCCTCACATATATTGATGCAAGTGCATAAGCATATAGTTCTATACAACAAACTGTAAATAATGACCAGAATTTACATTGTTAGAAAAGCTGGGTACACTGATCCTAACAGGAAAGCTGGGTGCCTTGTGTTCAGGGCCGCAGTGTATTTACAATACATACACCAGTTTGCCACCACAAGTGTATAAATACTGTAGCGTACAATTAAACAAAAAAGCTCAAGTTGTTACCTTGGATTTTAGTGGCGAGTGGCTGGAAAAGATGGGTGCACTAAACTTGCTGTTACTTTGAGAGCTGGGTGCACGGTGTCTGGCCTGTAGCATAGAGTGATGGCGCTGTTTGTCTGTAATGAAAATGGTGGTGTCCGTCCGTGCCGGCCTAGAAACACATGCAGCGCCATTGGAAGGAGAAGAATAATATTGCCAATTGACCCAAGTGGTAAAACCACATGTATTAGGGTTGGTGACTTCACACCCCTACCTGAAATCAGGTATATGGGAATATAAAGGGTCCTAATCCTACGTGTTTAGGTAGCTTGCGGCTTCCTTCATCAGGGATAATTACAGCCCCAGTGTAGTAAACCCTTAAATACCACAGAATTGGTCTCTTGAGCAGTCATGTGACACATTATAGGACCACCCTCCATAATAAGGGAGTTGCTTAGCAACTTGAACTACACTAAAATAAAGTATATAAATGAATAAATATTCAGGACAACGTACAAATAGGGGAAGGGGATATGTTTAAAACAGTTTATAGGACTAATAAATATGAACATATGTGGGGAAACCATTTGTTACCACAGATAGGACATCTAGGCAATCCTATGAAACATAGTAGGGCCTGTTTTACTATTAGATTTGTTGATAAATTACTGAGGATATACTCTGGTGAAACACCCGAATAAATGACTATTTAGTAAGAACAATCACAATTGAGTACTCAGGATAAGATACAAAGACAAATGGGGAATAAAAATAGGAACAATTTAATGTAAATAGGAATAAGAATAAGGGTGTAGTGGATGGAGCAGATTAATTTTATAGTACGTTTCCAGTGGTCAGTGGATAGTTAAATATATAGCAAATTTCCAATGATCATTGGGTCATGAAGTGTCATTGGAAACCGAACAGTTCTACGTCGTTGTTCAGACCATGTGGTTTTATGGTGTTTAGGTTGAAGATCCACTCTGTCTCTTTACGGGACTTTTTTTCCCCTTTCCCCTATTTCTGAGCGCTGTTTGGAATATACTTTTGTCTTTTTTCTACATTATCTGACAGTAGGTGGTTACTGTCACCCAAACTTAGCAGCTAGAAACCCAGAAGTCTGTCAAAGTGCCAGTGGGCTTTATATATTTTTACTATTGTATAAACCACCTCCACTCGGCTGCTGACCAAATCCTCATCCCATTTTCCACTTTGAGAAACCCCCACCATGGGAGACTTATGGAGACGTAAAGAATGTATCCTCACGGTTCAAAGATTTTTTCTGACCACTCAAACGCACAACCTACCGGTCACTTCTACCATTCAATCACAGATTCATCATGCAATTACCAAACTCAAAACCTTAGAACAATTATTATTAAAAGAGATTCATGACTTATGGGAAATCGCATCCCTTGAACGATATCTAGCTATGGATAGTAAACCAAAAGGATTAGTCATCGAAAAATCCCTATCAGGCGACATAGGGGACCAAGAAACTGCTGGAATGTAAACTCCTACTTAAGAGTTTTTTTGGGCAAGCAGTCACATTTATCATTAACAAACGCAAAAACCAACTTGCCCATATTAGTAAGCAAATTCTCAAATTATTTGAAGAAATAGCACATCTATATGTAGCCGATGTAATCATGTCTCATCAAGATGAAAAAGAAATTACAAATCTAAGTGAAATTCTCAACCATCACTTTGAGACTAAGGACCTTGGAAATATAACATATTATTTGGGAATCCAAATCCAGAGAGAGGAAGATGGGAGTTTTCTTCTCAACCAAAGTTCTAAAATTTCCACAATACTAAATCAGTTTGGAATGTCAGAATCCAAAGATGCGTCAACACCAATGGACCTGTCCTACTTAAAGTTGGAAGGAGAAGACCTGCTACCCAGCAATGAGAGTTGCAGGCAAGCAGTGGGGGTGCTTCTGTACATAGCAACCACAACTCGTCCGGATATCACAGCCACAGTCGGAATTCTCTGCCAATGTGTAAGCAATCCACGTCAAAGAAACTGGAATGCAATTAAGAGAATTCTTCAATATCTTAAAGAAACTCAAAGACTCAATCTTAAGATATCTGCATCTGGATATATCACTCTCAGAGGTTATGTGGATGCAGATTGGGCTTAAGATTCAAGTGATCGGAAATCAACAAGTGGTTTGTTATGTTTCGGTAGCTGAGGAGAAATTGTAAAAAATAGCCAAAGTAGTAATACACTAGAGAGGCTGGAAACTATTGGATCACAGTACACTAAACTTTCCGCCACACTAGAAGTAGCCGTGGAACGTACCTACGGTGATCCTAGACGCCTCGTCACAGCCGGATAGATAACTACACATAAAGGCAGAAAGATGAAAGCTATCTGCCCCAGAGCAGAAACCCCAAAGAAATAGAAAGCCCCCAAGCATGTAATGGCGGTTAGACAAGAAGAAAACACGAACACAAACAAAAAATAGAATGAGCAAACGCTGGGGCCCAAGTGGGAGAAACCACGCAACATATAAAAGATACGATAGCCAGCCATAAGTCCACGATTAGGTGTGGTAAAAATTGGCTGCCACTACCGGAACATTTTTCGAAGATGAGACATACTGTTGCACAGCTCAAGTATCAGATTATTGAGCATATCCCACGTCCTAGGAGAGGTGGAAATCATGTTGGTTTACTTAAATCTCGCGAATCATATTGGATTTTCAAATTGGATACGCTGGCCCCAAGGGGCCTAAATAGGGAAATAGATTGGTCACTATAATGCCTTAATAATCTCTTTTATGTTATTTCAGACTCGCTAAAATACTATTACTGGAGGTGAGTTGCATACTTACCCCCTGAAGCTTGATTGTTTTTGTTATTATGTAACTGCTATTTACTATCATTTACCATCGCTATTATGTTATTTTGTTTTCCTATGAGCTCTAACCCTTGTATGTATTGATTCATTATGCTTGTTCCTCATATCAAAACTAATAATCCAGTGCCACTTCATATGTACTGTTTATACTATCATTGCCTAACTTAGTTTGGCGGTTATCTACTCTGGCCTTAACCTATACTGCCGGTGTCCAGTTCCCACTTACATCCACGGTGTTTACCGGTTACATGGTACCTATTTGTTCGACATATGCCTCTATGTGCTGGCGTTTACCTTTCACGTCCTCCATTTAACATTGACCGCTATACTGGTTTCCCTAGTAACACTTGACGCCTGCGCACTACATCTAATGTGGAGCGCTACGTCACTTGCGGTCCGGGCCGCTCACTTCCGGTCCTGGAATCACCGTGCACTATAAACCTCTGGCGTTTCACAGTACTATAGCGCATTCTCACATGGCACAGTGCGGGAGCGCTGCCAAGGAACGCTCCATTTGAACATTTCTCTACACAGGTACTAATTGGCATCTTTTGCAAGTGGCAGATTTGCAGCCTGTACTGACACGGATTACTATCCCATTATTTTCAGCACCTGCAGAATTTTTCTGTTAGAAAATTCCTCAAACTATACGATGTGCATATAAGCATTTCTCTATAACCAGTATATATTGTCATCTATTGCTACTTACCATTTTTTCAGCCTTATCTACATGGATTACTATTCCATTCTTTGCAGCACCGCAAACCCATTCACAACAGCACCCCCCGTGAGGAGGGGTCACCGAACCCTCATTTGAGCAACCAGGTCGGTCAGGATGAGTTCTATGATACGCACGATAAGTCTCCTACATGGATGTCCGAAGCAAACACCCAAGAATTTCTTCCTGACCATAACCTCTCCATTTAACCAAATACTGGAGTTTCGTCTAGAAAAACGAGAATCTAATATTTCTCAACCACATACTCCAGATTGCCTCACCAACAGGGTCAGGAGGCACAGCGCAGGAACCACTGGTCAACAAACCTCTTCAACAAGGACTTGTGGAACACGTTATGGATCTTAATGTCCCTGGAAGAAGCAACGAAAGAAACAGGATAATAATCTCCATGATCTTATAAGGTCCAATGAACCTAGGCTTAAATTTAGGAGAGCTACTCTCATAGGAATATTCTTTGAGGACAACAGACCAAGTCCCCACTTTAAACGAGGACCATCAGTCCTATGCCGGTTAGCAAACGCTGGGCCTCTCCTGAGAGAGGGACAACCTCCCACTACCTGTCCAAATCAGTTGCATACGCTCCACACAGAGTCAACACTGGACAGACAGAGCCTCCGTCTGTCCTGAAGAAATCGAGGGTGAAACCCAGAATTACAGAAAAACGAGACATCAAGTAGCAGAGCTAGCCCTATTATAAGAGCAAACTCAGCCAAAGGCAAAAAAGAGACCCAGTCATCCTGATCGCAGACACAAAGCATCTAGATAAGTCTCCAATGTCTGGTTTGTTCTCTCAGTTTGACCATTGGTCTGAGGATGAAATGCCGAGGAGAAAGACAATTGAACACCCAGTTTAGAACAAAAAGTCCTCCAAAATCTGGAAACAAACTGGACTCCTCTGTCAGACACAATGTTCTCAGGAATGCCGTGTAAACGAACCACGTGCTGAAGGAACAACGGCACCAATTCAGAGGAGGAAGGCAACTTAGGTAATGGCACAAGATGTATCATCTTGGAAAACCTATCACAAATTACCCAGATGGTGGTCATTCTCTGAGAAACAGGAAGGTCGGAAATGAAATCCATAGAGATATGGGTCCATGGTCTCTTGAGCACAGGCAATGGCATCAACAAACCACTAGAGCGAGAGCAAGGCTTGGAGCGAGAGCAAGTCCCGCAGGACTGCACAAATTCCCTGACATCACGAGACAAGGTAGGCCACCAAAAGGACCGACTAACCAAGTCTCTGGTACCAAAAATTCCGGGATGCCCAGCCAACGCGGAACAATGAATCTCAGACATCACACTCTTTTTCCACTGGTCCGGGACAAACAATTTTCCAACAGGGCAGCACTCAGGCCTATCCTCCTGACACCCCTCCAGAGCAAGTCTCAAATTGGGCGAGATGGCGGAAAGAACTACACCCTCTTTCAAAATAACAGAAGGATCAGATAACTCAGGAGAGTCCGCAAGGAAACTCCTCGAGAGGGCATCCGCCTTAACATTCTTAGTGCCAGGAAGAAAGGAAACCACAAAATTAAAACGTGTGAAAAACAAGGCCCACCTGGCCTGTCTAGGATTGAGTCGCTTGGCAGATTCCAGATAGACCAGATTCTTATGGTCCGTAAGGACCACCACCTGATGTTTGCTCCCTCCAGCCAATGTCTCCACTCTTCAAAAGCCCACTTCATGGCCAATAACTCCCGATTACCCACGTCATAATTACGTTCAGTAGGAGAAAATTTTCGAGAGAAAAAGGCACAAGGGTTACTGGATCTTTTTGGGACAAAACGGCACCTGCCCCAATTTCAGAGGCATCAACCTCCACCTGAAATGGCAGAGAAACATCAGGCTGCCGTAGAACAGGAGCAGAAGTGAATCTCTGCTTAAGTTCCTGAAATGCAGAGACTGCCTCAGGAGGCCAATTCACCACATCAGAACCCTTTCTGGTCAAATCAGTTAATGGTTTAACAATAACCGAGAAATTACCAATAAATTTACGATAAAAATTGGCAAAACCCAAAAATCTCTGAAGAGCCTTTAATGAAGTAGGTTGGACCCAATCACAGATGGCCTGAACCTTGACCGGGTCCATTTCAATAACAGATGGGGACAAAATGAATCCCAGAAATGAGATCCTCTGTACGCCAAAAAGACACTTTGATCCCTTCACATACAGAGCATTCTCTCTCAAAATCTGGAATACAGTTCGAACATGTTTCACATGAGAGTCCCAGTCATTAGAAAAAATCAAGATATCATCCAAATAAACAATCAGAAATTTGTCCACAAAATCCCTGAAAATGTCATTCATGAAGGACTGGAAGACGGAAGGAGCATTAGTGAGCCCAAAGGGCATCACCAGGTACTCAAAATGCCCTTCAGGGGTATTGAATGCCGTCTTCCATTCATCCCCGTGCTTAATGCGAATAAGGTTATACGCCCCCCTGAGGTCAAGCTTGGTAAACCAAGTAGCGTTTTTCACCCTGGAAAACAGGTCAGAAATCAAGGGTAACTGGTATTGATATTTCACAGTAATATTGTTCAAGAGACGATAATCAATACACGGCCTTAAAGAACCATCCTTTTTGGCCACAAAGAAAAAAACGGCACCTAAGGGTGAAGAGGATGGTCTGATATGACCCTTCTCCAATGATTCCTTGATATAAGACCGCATAGCGTCATGTTCAGGTACAGACAAGATAAAAAGGCGACCTTTAGGGAATTTACTACCCGGCACTAATTCAATAGCGCAGTCATAGCTCCTATGGGGAGGCAAGGATGCAGATTTACTTTCGCTAAACACATCAGAAAAATCAATCAAAAAGTCAGGAACATCCTGAGCCTGGGGGGAGGCAGAAAAAACAGGAGTGTTAGTATTAACACATTGGCAGCCCCAACTGGTTACAGACACAGATTTCCAATCCAAAACAGGATTATGAGACTGTAACCAAGGAAACCCAGCACGATAATGTCATGCAGATTATACAGAACCAAAAATTTGCAGCACTCCTGGTGATCAGGTTCCACCCTCATTATCACCTGAGTAGAAAACTGGGGTTTATTCTCAGCCAAAGGGGTAGAATCGATCCCCAGTAGGGGAATAGACTTCTGTAGGGGTATCAAGGGAAATCCACAACGTTTAGCAAAATCATAATCCATCAGATTAATAGCTGCTCCAGAATCAACGAAAGCCTGAGCAGAAAATGAGGACAGAGAGCATATCAGAGTGACAGTTAATAAAAACTTAGTCTGAACACTACCCAAGACAACTGAGCGTGCAAAACGTCTTCCCCGCTTAGGGCAGACTGAAATAGCATGAGAGGCATCACCACAGTAGAAACATAACCCATTGCGCTTTCGAAACTCATGACGCTGTGCCCCAGACACCACTCTATCACACTGCATGGGTTCAGAAGCTGGTTCACAAGGCAACACCATTCCACGCATACTTCTCCGCTCACGCAAACGTCTGTCAATTTGAATCGCTAATGACATAGAATCATTGAGACCAGAGGGGACAGGGAATCCCACCATAACATCCTTTACATTATCTGACAGACCCTTCCGGAAAAGGGCTGCCAAAGCGTCGTCATTCCATTTGGTCAGGACTGCCCACCTACGGAATCTCTGACAGTATAACTCAGCGTCATCAAGCCCCTGATTTAATGCCAACAAGGCTTTTTCAGCTTGATCAGTGACATTAGGCTCATCGTACAATAACCCCAAGGCCTGAAAAAATGCATCAACATCACTCAAAACAGGATCCCAGGTATCAGGGAAAAAGCCCAATCCTGAGGATCGCCGCGCAGGAGAGAGATGATAATTTGAACCTGCTGCGCTGCGTTCCCTGAGGACTTAGATTTTAAGGCAAAAAACAATTTACAATTATTTTTGAAATTCTGAAACTTAGCTCGATCCCCTAAAAACAAATCTGGCATGGGAATCCTAGGTTCCACAACAGGCAACCTAGCAAGATATGCAGCAATACTCTGAACCTCAGTGGCAAGCTGATCCACACGGCCAGACAACTGTGCAAACTCCATTGAGAGAAAAGATCCTCCCCAGCACCCAGAGATACAGTCATGGCCAAAAGTTTTGAGAATGACACAAATATTAATTTTTACAAAGTCTACTGCTTCACTTTTTCTAATGGCAATTTGCATATACTCCAGAATGTTATAAAGAGTGATCAGCTTAACAGCAATTACTTGCAAAGTCAATATTTGTCTAGAAAATTAACTTTATCCCCCAAAACACATTTCAACATCATTGCAGCCCTGCCTTAAAAGGACCAGCTAACCTCTTTTCAGTGATTGCTCCATTAACACAGGTGTGGGTGTTGATGAGGACATGGCTGGAGATCAATCTGTCATGATTAAGTAAGAATGAGACCACTGGACACTTTAAAAGGAGGCTGGTGCTTGGCATCATTGTTTCTCTTCTGTTAACCATGGTTATCTCTAAAGAAACACGTGCAGTCATCATTGCAATGCACAAAAATGGCCTAACAGGGAAGAGTATCGCAGCTAGAATGATTGCACCTCAGTCAACAATCTATCGCATCATCAAGAACTTCAAGGAGAGAGGTTCCATTGTTGCCAAAAAGGCTCCAGGGCGCCCAAGAAAGACCAGCAAGCGCCAGGATCGTCTCTTAAAAGTGTTTCAGCTGCGGGATCGGGCAACCAGCAGTGCAGAGCTTGCTCAGGAATGGCAGCAGGCAGGTGTGAGTGCATCTGCACGCACTGTGAGGCGGAGACTCTTGGAGCAAGGCCTGGTCTCAAGGAGGGCAGCAAAGAAGCCACTTCCTCCAGAAAAAACATCATGGACAGACTGATATTCTGCAAAAGGTACAGGCAGTGGACTGCTGAGGACTGGGGTAAAGTTATTTTCTCTGATGAATCCCCTTTTCGATTGTTTGGGACATCAGGAAAACGCCTCATTCGGCGAAGACAAGGTGAGCGCTACCACCAGTCTTGTCTCATGCCAACTGTTAAGCATCCTGAAACCATTCATGTGTGGGGTTGCTTCTCAGCCAAGGGAATCGGCTCTCTCACAGTCTTGCCTAAAAACACAGCCATGAATAAAGAATGGTACCAGAATGTCCTCCAAGAGCAACTTCTCCCAACCCTCCAAGAGCAGTTTGGCGATCAACAATGCCTTTTCCAGCATGATGGAGCACCTTGCCATAAAGCAAAGGTGATATCTAAATGGCTCAGGGAACAAAACATAGATATTTTGGGTCCATGGCCTGGAAACTCCCCAGATCTTAATCCCATTGAGAACTTGTGGTCAATCATCAAGGGACGGGTGGACAAAAAAAACCTAAAAATTCTGACAAAATGAAAGCATTGATTGTGCAAGAATGGACTGCTATCAGTCAGGATTTGGTCCAGAAGTTGATTGAGAGCATGCCAGGGAGAATTGCAGAGGTCCTGAAGAAGAAGGGTCAACACTGCAAATATTGACTTGCTGCATTAACTCATTCTAACTGTCAATATAAGCTTTTGTTACTCATATGTTTGCAATTATATTTCTGTCTGTGATAAAAACATTTGTCAAAACACACATAAAAACCAGAGGGCAGCAGATCATGTGAAAATATAATATTTGTGTCATTCTCAAAACTTTTGGCCATGACTGTACAGAGGGAAGAAAAAAAAAAAAATGCAACAAACAGAAAAATATTTCTGACAACTCTGACAACCTTTTTTCTTTCACAATATTTTTTCCCTTCTGTGAGTACCATACAATTATCAATTTTTAGGCCGGTGATACTGTTATGTTTCGGTAGCTGAGGAGTGCAGGCAAAAAAGGCAATACACCAGAGCAGTTGGAATCTATGAGATTGCAGTACCCTGACTAACCACCACAACTAGAGGCAGCCGTGGAGCGTTCCTACGTTGGTCCTTGACGCCTCGTCACAGCCTGAGAAACTAACTACACCTAAAGATAGAAATAGGAAAGCTATCTGCCCGGAGCAGAACCCCAAAGATAATAGAAAGCCCCCAAACATGTAATGGCGGTTAGACAAGATGAAATACTGACACAGAAAGAAAATAGTATGAGCAAACGCTGGGGCCCAAACTAACTAAATAGAAAAGGATAGGAAGGGTACTTACTGCAATCCCAGAAAACCCTGAAAGGCACCAACTCTACTAATTTCAAAAACACCTGAGATCACACGACCTCTTCCACCTAAATTAGTTCTCTGGTGTAACAAAATCAAAACAGTAGCCACTGAAAAAACTGGAAAAAGCAAAAGTACAAACATCAGTGGCTGAACAAAACTGAGAGGGCAGAAGCCCCCGGAGGGGACCCTGAAGGCCCCCACAGAAGTGCAGGACAAAATGCAAAAATATAGCACAAACACAAAAGAAGAAAATGTCTTATCTGTTAGCAGGAGATGCAGACACGACACAGGAGGCTACAAGGGAAACTGGAATAAAGGATTCAGACCAGAACAATTGATCACCGGCAACCCTGATCGGAAGGTGACTCCCTTATATAAGACCAGTCAGTAACACCTGATTCCCAGTCCTCACAATCTTCACTGGACAGACTAGCACCGCTAGTAACCACCAGAGGGAGCCTCTGCTCAGAACCATCTCAAACCCATTCACAACAGAGTACATATAGACACTGAATACAGGCAAGCATACTAAAATTTGATGGATGAGGTGCTGTGGGAAGCCCCTATAAACAGTTACAGTACAGACCAAAAGTTTGGACACCTTCTCATTTAAAGATTTTTCTGTACCTCTCTGACCTTTCTCGGCGCCTGCGCACTGCAGTACTCTGCTCTGCCCTCACCAGGGCAGATCAGTGCACCTGCGCAGGAGCCATGACGGTACGCAAATAAGAGGCCGGCTTCGCTAGAAGATGGGAGGCGCCGGACCGCGACGCCCATCGGACCGGAACAGACGACGGACCGCCCCTGGGTGAGTATAATATAACTAATTTTTCTAATCATTCAGGTGACATCAGGGGCGTATCTACAGCATTACAGAATGCTGTAGATAAGCCCCTGATGGCAGTGGCCGTATCTCATAGTCCAAAAATGGGGTGACAGATTCCCTTTAAGTAGAATGAGGTGTACTCTGGTTGGAATTCAACTGACACTGGAATGGGATGGCTGTCAGTCATTTAGAGAAGCTTATTTTTATAAAACTGTGCAGTGGTCTCTTAATTTTTGCCAGAGCTGTATAATAAAGAGTAAAAATAATAAAAAATACATAATATGTATATGTAAATGTGTGTAAGGGCAAATGGAAGGGAAAAAACTCCACATGAATAATATTGATCAAGTGGAATACTAAAAATGTAAATATAAGGTATGTGTAATGATGCGTGAACATGCTACACCTAAAAAATGCATAGTGTACATGAGATTTGCTGAATATAAGTGTGTACTGTGTAGAAAATTAACGTGTATAGGTACATTAGGAAAGGCTATAGGTGTGGTGAAACTGAAAGAAAAAGTTATATATTTATATATGTACATGTAGAAGAAGAATTGCAAAAGATGTTACTAAGAAAAAATGTGAATAATTTATTAAAGGAAGACAATATGAGTGAATGTGTGATAATAAATATGTGAATTTATAAAGGACAGTTGAATTTGTAAGTAAATACCATAATAGTAGTAAAAATGTACATGCAAACACACCATTGAAAAATAACACTGTTATTGTGCTTTATTCCACCATATTTAGAAATAGACCCCACGAGTATAGTCTTCTCCGATTGTGATTATACGAAAAAATAAGTGTAAGGTCCAGGACTAGAGTAGATATTCCTTTGTATGGTGGATAAGTGAAACAACCTGTGTATAAAAAATAGTAATAATTATATAGACAATAAAAGAAAAGAGGGTGGAACTCCAATTTTTTGGCGAACTTTATTCCTTAGACATACAATGTAAAAGAAGGAGCCAAGGAGTGGGGCTCCTGCGGGATGACGGCCGTTTCACGTCAGGGCAGTTGCTTCTAAGGGTCCAGGTACGGAGGATACAAGGGAGGGTGAACTCCTAAATAGAACACACAAGCGTTTGTCCATGTGTAAGTCAGCAAGTGAACAATACCGGTAACAGAATTGGTAAGGGCACAGGTGAGGTTCCTGGACATGTGCTGTACAAGATGGAGATGCCACACCAAGAGAAATAGTGGTTACTTGGGGACTGAGTACCAAGGGATGGCTGCTGCGATGAGTCCGCGGATATCCTCCGTGTCAAGCAGCTTAAATGGCAATATTTCTATGTAAAGCAGCCTGGAAATGTGCCTGTTTGCATTTGTTTCTCTGGGTGAGTGGCAGGGAGCTTTTTTTTTTTTCATTCCAAGGCCTGGGGTAGGGACAGCTGAATGCTATGCTGGGACAAGGATTTGGAAATGCCTGATGATGATGCCTCAGAATGTTCAAGCACAGGTGCAGAGTGGGAGTCATCTGCGACGGTGTCATGAACAGGGCTTTGGCAAACACAAAGGAAGAGGCAGTGGTGTCACATGCTGGTACCAGTTGTGGACCCAGGAGTGTGGCCCATTGAATCTGGTGCTTAGATAACATGAGCTTGGTCATTTTGTTGGTGGTTTTGCTCTTAGTTATTAGGCCCCTGCTAGTCTTTGCATGCCACAAGTTGCAAATGACCATTTTTTTTGTCTTAGAACTCTCTTTAAAAAAAAAGTCCAAGTCTGGGGAACATCTAACTCTATGACTGAGAAATTCACGAGTGTCGGTGATCATCGGAATAATTGCCCACTTTCTCCCTCTGGTCTCCCAGGTGCCTCTTCCTGCTTGTTTCAATGCTGCTGATCCCTCTTCCTCAGTGCTGCTGGCCTTGCTCTGCATGCCAGATTCCCAGGTTGGGTCAATGACTTCGTCATCCCCCACCTCATCTTCCACTACCTCACTATGGTCCTTAAGACTTGTTGACTTAACAACCTGATTTATCAGAAACTGTGTCTTCTCATAATCTATATCCTTAGACAAATGTTGCCATTCCCCTGTATCATCTTCTTGAGAAAGTGGCTGCTCTAAATTTTGTTAATCAATAAACAGCATGTCCTCCTTTGCTTCTTGGAATGTGAAAGTTTAGGGGCCACAATCAAGAAATGATCATGTAAAGAGCTCCCCAGAGTGTCTTAGTGTGGGATCACTGGTCTCCTGGAACTCAAAATGGTGGGAGGAAGGAGGATTAGGGTAAGCAATAAGTGATCCAATCTCTTGGGTGGTGAGACTGGACTTTGTGGAAGACTGTGTGGTGCTTCAAGCATGTTGGAAGCATTATCTGCTATCCAACCAACCACCTGTTCACACTGGTGTGGCTTCAGAAGTAGTGTTCCATGCCTCCCTGCAAAGTGGGACAGGAAGCTATGTGTCATGGATGGACCTGTTGCTTGTGCTCTGCAACAGGAGCAGTCACACCTGCCCCATATCCTCACTGTCTGCATGCACCATCATCAGCACTTCCCCGTCCTTTACGACACATCTTATGCATTTTCTAATTGCTAGGTCTCTGAATACCAAGTTTCCTTAAGTAATTAAAACTAAACTGCTCAAAAAAAAATAAAGGGAACACTAAAATACCGCATCCTAGATATCGCTAAATGAAATATTCCAGTTGCAAATCTCTATTCATTACATAGTGGAATGCATTATGAACAATAAAACATGAACATGATCAATGTAAGTTAAAATTAATATCCCATGGAGGTATGGATTTGGAATGATACTCAATATCAAAGTGGAAAATCAAATTACAGGCTTATCCAACTTCGGTGGAATTGCCACAAAACAAGGAAATGATGCTCAGTAGTGTGTGTGGCCTCCACGTGCCTGTATGACCTCACTACAATGCCTGGGCATGCTCCTGATGAGGCGACGGATGGTCTCCTGAGGGATCTCCTCCCAGACCTGGACTAAAACATCCGCCAACTCCTGGACAGTATGTGGTGCAACGTGATGTTGGTGGATGGAACAAGACATGATGTCCCAGATGTGCTCAATCGGATTCAGGTCTGGGGAATGGGCGGGCCAGTCCATAGCTTCAATGCCTTCATCTTGCAGGAACTGCTAACACACTCCAGCCACATGAGGTCTGGCATTGTCCTGCATTAGGAGGAACCCAGGGCCAACTGCACCAGCATATGGTCTCACAAGGAGTCTGAGGATCTCATCTCGGTACCTAATGGCAGTCAGACTACCTCTGGCAAGCACATGGAGGGCTATGCAGCCCTCCAAAGAAATGCCACCCCACACCATTACCCTCTGCCAAACCGGTCATGCTGAAGAATGTTGCAGGCAGCAGATCACTCTCCATGGCGTCTCCAGACTCTGTCATGTCTGTCACGTGCTCAGTGTGAACCTGCTTTCATCTGAGATGTGCGCAGGGTGCCAGTGGCAAATTTGCTAAGCCTGGAGTTCTGTGGCAAATGCCAAGCATCCTGCACGGTGTTGGGCTGTGAGTACAACCCCCAGGACCTGTGGGTGTCAGGACCTCAGACCATCCTCATGGAGTCAGTTTCTAATCACTTGTGCAGACACATGCACATTTGTGGCCTTCTGGAGGTCATTTTGCAGGGCTCTGGCAGTGCTCCTCCTGTTCCTCCTTGCACAAAGGCGAATGTAGAGGCCCTGATGCTGGGTTGTTGCCCTGCTACTGCCCCCTCCACGTCTCCTGGTGTACTGGCCTGTCTCCTGCTTGCGCCTCCAGCCTCTAGATACTACGCTGACAGACACAGCAAACCTTCTTGCCACAGCTCGCATTGATGTGCTATCCTGGATGAGCTGCACTACCTGAACCACTTGTGTGGGTTGTAGAGTCCGTCTCATGCTACCACGAGTGTGAAAGCACAACCAACATTCGAAAGTGACCAAAACATCAGCCAGAAAGCATTGGTACTGAGATGTGGTCTGTGGTCCCTACCTGCAGAATCACTCCTTTATTGAGTGTGTCTTGATAATTGCCAATAATTTCCATCTGTTGTCTATTCCATTTGCACAACAGCATGTGAAATTGATTGTCAATCAGTGTTGCTTCCTAAGTGGACAGTTTGATTTCACAGAAGTTTAACTTACTTTTAGTTATATTCCATTGTTTAAATATTCCCTTTATTTTTTTGAGCAATGTATATTTTAATTAAAAAAAATTGGTCACCTGTAGCAGGTCAAACGAGTTTCAACATTGTAAAAGCACCATAATTTCACACAAAGCATGTTAAACTGTATGAATGACAGTAGCCAATTTTTGGACCAAAAAAATGTCACCTGTAGCAGGCCAAGAGTTTTTTTTAAATTTCAAACCACCGTAATGTTAAACAAAGCTAGTTAAACTGCAAGGATGACAATACAATCAATCAATCAGAAAAAATATGGTCACCTGCAGCAACCATATATTTAGCAACGGATTGCAAAGCCCTTACAACTGCCTAAAGGCTGTAGTTAGCCACTCTCCCTGCTCCAGCTGTCCCTGGGCTAAATGCAGAATGTATTTCATAGAAACAGCAAAGGAAAAGATTAGCCCTAAGAAGGACTTTTAGTATGATGGTTCAGCAAAGTATCACCAGTAGAGAACTCTGATTTCTAAAACTGCACACAGACCTGGATAACTACTCTCTCCCTCCAATCAGAACTGTCCCTGAGCTGTGCAATGGTGTCATTGTGCTGATCATGGCGGTGTTGGTCCTGTTATTACTTCTGATGAGGTAATGTGGCCAGCCAATCACAGCAATGCCACTACCAAGATGGCTACAGCACTACAGTGACTGGCAAGCAATCCTCGTATGTTTATTGGCTGTGCAACAGGCGACAAACATGCAGGGCGGGTAATCAAGTATTCAATCTGAGCACCAGCCAGCACTTGACGAGTGTAGGCCACATCCGAGCATCCAGGTACTTGAATAATATCCGAGTATCATCTTGTAGAGATGAGCGAACGTGTTTGGAAAACGTTAGCCAATCTCAAAATCGGCATGAAAATAGCAAATTCGAAATCCGTATATTCTTTCACAAGCATTTTTACTCAAAGTCAGCAATATTTGGTCACAGTTTGGTAAATCATTGCGTTTCCACTAATGCTTTTGTTATTACTTTGGCTAGGATAGTGGTGCTGTATGATGAGCCTGGACGATGTGTGGATGTGTTTGATGAGGGTAGGGGGTGTGGAGAGGTTAGAAGAACATGTGTAGAGGTAACAGGAGCGGTGCGCAGAAACCATCCACAACATAATGACACAAGGTCACATGACCCTGGCCATAAAAAAGTGGACTTCTTGTTTTGCTGGCTCCATTGTCTGAGTGTCACAGTGCAGAGAGGTCACTTCTGTGCTAGTGCTGCTGCTGAAAGTGAACTTGTCAGCAAAATAGTTAGGATACTGTCCTGTGTGAAATCGATCTTCCAGCATTGAAGTAGATGTGTAAAAACTGTGTGGCAGTCCCTGGAAGCCCATTTGCTTCTCCAAATCATTTGTGCTAAAACTGTGTTTCAGTGGCAAATCAGAAGGCCAGATTTCCATTTAAAAATCGTTAGCACTAATATTGAGTTGCAGCCACGAGGCCCAATTAGCTACTCAAAATCGTTTGTGATAAAACCGTGTTTCAGAGACAAATCGGAAGGCTTGATTTCCACTAAAAAATTGTTAGGCCTAATATAGTGGTGCAGCCACAAGACCCAATTAGCTACTCTAAATAGTTTGTGCTAAAACTGTGTGTTAGTGGCAAATCAGAAGTCCAGATTTCCCCTTAAAAATCGTTAGGCCTAATATGGTGGTACAGCCACAAGGCCCAATTAGCTACTTCAAATTGTTTGCGCTAAAACTGTGGCAAATTAGAAGGCCAGATTTACATTGAAAAATTGTTAGGCCTAATATTGTGGTGCAGTCACAAGTTCCAATTAGCTACTCCAAATCGTTTGTGCTAAAACTGTGTTTCAGTGGCAAATCATAATGCCAGATTTCCACATAAAAATCGTTAGGCCTAATATTTTGGTGCTGCCACGAGGTCAAATTATCTACTCCACATAATGTGCTTCAGTGGCAAATCAGAAGGCCAGATTTCCACTTAAAAATCATTAGGCTTAATATTGTGGTGCTGCCTGGAGGGCCAATCAGCTGCTTCAAATCATTGGTGATAAAACTGTGTTTCAGTAGCAAATCAGAAGGCCAGATTTCCACTTAAAAATTGTTAGCTGTAATAGTGTTGTTCAGGCACACTATCTAAGAAAATAAAAAGTGATTGTTCATTTGATGATGATTAACAGGTTACTGACAGTTGTGGGCCTAAGGTTGTGAAACAGCAGGTTATAAGAAGGCTACTTACAACATGAGTGGGAAAAAGCGAGGTCATGGTGGAAGGGAGAATAGACTTTGTGTTCCATGTGTATGTGGGTAGTGTGTTAATGTGAATGAAAACTCAACTGAACAAACAACGTCTCGACTTATCCAAAGACCACTGACAACATCTGTTACTGGCCTGCCTACTCGACTGCCTTTCCTTAGCAGCTGCATAGCTGTTTGCCTTGTAGATGAGGCTCAGAAAGAGCATGTGTTCCAGTGGATGGCAAATGCTGCATCAAGTGGCCTCTCCTCTTTTTCCACCTTAACATCAAACACAGTACAATCCTCAGAGGTGGCACACCAATCACCCTTATTTACCCACGCATCAAAACTTTTTAAACACCCAACTGACTGTGGGGAACCTCAGATGGGCCATTCTGAAGAGCTGTTCACACTTTGAATTCCATGGGCATAAGAGGTCTGCTCAGAAGACTCACAGAATCCAGAGTAGGAAAGCATCTATCAATACCCAAATTTTTGGCATGCTGGATCCGGTGCTGTACAAAGCAGAATCCAGACCCTTGTCACCAGATGTTAACCACTAAGGTGATCCTGATGAGACTCAGATACCAGAGGCGCGCGTGGACTGTACTGTGGTGTCAGGGCAGGAAAAGGAGGAGGGTGATTCTGAGGGTGAGGAGTGTGAGAACAGAGAGGATGACGATGGAGTTGTAGATCCCATTTTGTGTGAAACCAGGGGTACACAGCTGAGTAGCTCGGCAGAGGTGGTGGAGGAGGAGGAAGATGAGGAGGTTACATTGCGGTTTCTCACACAGACTTGAAGTAATGCAACCATGACAATCACTGCATCTCAAGCCCCAATTCTGGCTGTGACCAGCACCGGTCACGAGTGTACAGTTTGCAGGAGTGGCAAGAGTTGCCTAACCTGGGTATTTTTTGAGAACTCAAAGGATGACCCAACACATGTTATCTGTCAAATTTGCAAAAAATACTCAGTAGAGGCAAAAATTGCAATAATTTGATAATGAAATGCATGAATCGGTACACGCGCAATCAACATGCGTTAGTGTGGGAATCTGTGGATTAGCGGGCCTCACCAACCACTGGCTGTCCCATCAACCCCATCTGCTGCTTCTTTCTCCTCTCTCACTATTCAAACTCTTCTCACACAGGTCTCTGGCTGCAGAAACTACAATTGTTTAATCCTCAGAGTTGGGGTGAGTCAGAGCCGGTCAGATATTATGGAAGTAGACAAGACTGCTGCTTTTGTGTCACCTAGCACAATACATATTTCTCAAGCCACCATAACATCTCCACCTGCACCTCACTCACAGTCCAGTAGTTTTTCCTGTTATCAATACTTCGCCCTTTTTCAGCACAACAACCATCCCAAAGTCCCGCAGTTGTGGTCACGTAAAAAAAGTTTCCTCTTACACATGACAAAGCTAAGAGCTTGAACTCCACCATCTTCAATTTCAGCAGCTGATGAAGGAAGGGAGACACACTAGTCATTACTAGTGGGTAGGCGGAGCCCAGATGGGATAGACACCTCAGATTAAAAAGAGTGTTGACCGGCCCCTCCAGCTCGGGCTCCTCCTACTCCAGCTCTCCAGTCTAAAATTTGAGGTCTCAGAGGATAGTCGCTGCTGAAGCAGCTCCTCAGAAGATTTTATTATTTTTATCGGACAGAGACTTGGACTCAGGGTCTAGAGGTCTCAGGGGTCTCAGCGCTGCTGGACCCCCACCTCTCCCTTGGCGGATCTGTATTACCCTGTAAGGTGGTCCCTGCAGAACCCTGCCGGCCCTGGGGGATGAGGATTGCTTCCCTGGCGGGGACGCAAACCGCGCATCTGGGGTCACTGCGTTCCCGCCCTGGGGGGAAGCGATGGGCACAGCGCCACAAATCCCTGGGGGTCCCTGTGGCGCTCAGCTGGGTGAGTACTCCACATTTTAATGTGTTTTGAGTGCTCAGCGACTGCTGCGGCAGCCGCTGTTACATGTATACATGTTGGTGACTAGTGTTTTTTGTCCGCAGGTGGATGCCTGCAGGACATAGGAGCGGGGGAGAGAGGAGTTGCGCGCCTTTTTTTGAATTTTCGCGGCGCTCTGAGCGCGCGCTTTACTGCTGTCTCATCTTCCGGCTTTTCTACATGGAGTACATCGGAGGCACAGCGCGGCGGCCATTACTGAAGCAGGGAGCGGAAAGCTTCTCCGGCTCCCCACTCTCCCCCCCTCCCGACAAGACGCTACACCGCGACCAGCTGGGTGAGTCGCTTCTGCAGAGCAGAAGCTTAACCCCCTCACCCCCACAGCGCAGGCGCCTTTCTGGGGCACAAATGGGTGACAGACTGCGCTGTCCTGCAGCTGTTACCTCATAAGAGGGGCTCGCACACCCTTTCCATTAAAAAGGTTGTGGGGAGTCTGCGACATTAAAGTTGCCGCCGCTATGCGTTCCCGCTGGCGATCCCGGTGGCGACGCGTGCTGATGCGATCGTTTGGTGATCGTTTGGTGTCGCTGGTGCTGCCAATCTGGGCAATCTCATTGGCGGCGCATGGGCGGTTAGCGATGTCCTTGACGACTTTGGCGGTCGTTGCGATTTACTGTGGCATAGCTGTCCTGCAGCTGCTGCCTTATAAGAGGCACTTGGGGCTCGCACACCATTTTCATAAAGAGGTTGTGGGGAGTTTGCGATTTTAACCCCTTCTTAGGCGGTTAACTCTTAATGGGGGACAGCTGGGGTAGCTCTCTCTTTAAGAGCTTTAACCCTTCAGCGTTCGTTTCTTCTTTAAGAAACCACACTGTCCTAGTTAATGACAGGTTTAACCTGCCATATACTGTGTGAGGACATGTCAGATCAGGGTCCAGGAGGTGCGGACCGTCTCCCAGATCCGCTACAGGATCAGTCTCGCGTATCTGACACGCAGACCTCGACGACGTCACAGCGGTCGGAGGTTCCAGTGATGTCAAAATGGAGGCCCTCGCTAGTTCTATTGATGGCCTGTCTGACCTTCTAGGTTATTGGGTGTCAGCTAGATCTTATCATGGCAGGAAGCGACACAAGCCGGTGCCTTCCTTCCCGCGTAAAGATGTCCAATTCGGACAAGGAGGATCGGCAGGGACACTCTGCCTCTCTTTTGGGCCGTACGAAGGCTTTTATTGGTGCCATGAGGGCGTTACAGTTACCGGAGGAGGTAACTAGACGTCCTGGTAAGTCGGCCCGGATGTTTCAGACTGTATCCGTGTTCTACGGAGTTGATTGATAATTGGATTCCTTCTCCTGAAGTGGATGCCCCTTTAATCCAGCTTAGCGAGGGAAGGCGAGTCTGCAGGACCCGCTGGACAGGAAAACGGAGATGGCAGAAAAATCCATCTACGAGGCCGCAGGTCATGGATTCAGGGCACCATGTGTGCTTGTAAAGTTTCCCTGAGCTGGTTGGACCGTCTACGGACGGCGTGGCAAGATGGATCCCCTCTATCGAGGTAGATGGGCTTTTCAAGTTGTTGGAGGATACTGCGTCACTGCTGTCCAGGGCGCAATCCTCGGCGCTCACAGTCAAAAGAGCACTGTGGCTTAGACAGTGGACCGGGGACGCGGTTTCCAAGCAGGTGGTCAGCTGTTTGGATCTGACCTCACGGAGCTGAGTGCCAAGGCAAAGGCAATAGAAACAGCTTTACTGCAGCGAAGAGCTGTGACTTCTGCGTCTGGCAGGACTAGTGCCGGTAGTAGTCGGCGGTCTTTTCGGTCCAGGGGACGGTTCGGTCAGCCCTCTTGGGGATCGGGTCGTCCCTCTTTTTCAGGAAAAGAGACCTCTCAGAAATCCCGCACTCCCTGGAAACAAAGTTTCCGTCAAGACAAGCGAGAAGCTGACAAAAAGCCCGCTAAGGCGGACTGACGCCAGAGTCTCACTCGAGGGCTCTCGAGTGGGGGGTCGCCTGCTCCAATTCAAATTGACTTGGGTTTCCCGCGTCCCGGACGCCTGGATGACGCGGGTTGTATCGGCAGGCTACTTTATAGAGTTTTCTTCTCGACCCCCAGACAGTTTTTGCCAATCTCGCATTCCGTCAGAGCCCGAGCTATTTGCCACTCTACTGCGAGAGGTCGATTCCCTTCTGCAGAAGGTGTGGTGGTACCGGTTCCGCAAGAGGACCGGAGAAGAGGGTTTTATTCCAACCTCTTTGTGGTCCCCAAAAAGGAGGACAAATTTCGCCCCATTCTGGATCTCAAAAGATCGAATCGGCATGTCCACACCCGGAAATTCCGCATGGAGTCGCTTCGCTCCGTTGTGGCAGCCTTGTCGCAGAACGACTTTTTGATGTCAATCGACATTCGCGACGCTTATTTGCATGTTACAGTCGGAAGGGCTCACCAACGCTTCTTTCGTTTTGCCATAGGTCAGGACCATTACCAGTTTGTGGCTCTGCCATTCGGGTTGGCCTCAGCGCCAAGAGTTTTTACAAAAATTCTGGCGCCTCTCATGGCAATTCTTCAAAGACAGGGGGTTTCGATTCTCCCTACCTGGACGACCTTTTGATGGTGGCGTCCCCAAAGGAGGAGGCGGTGACGGCTCGCAATTTATCCCTTCAGCTCCTGGAGGACTTTGGGTGGCTGGTCAATTGGGAAAAGTCGTCTCTGGAACCGTCGCAGTCAATCCTGTTTTTAGGGATGCATTTCGACAGAAGTCTCTGCGTTTCAGTACGAGCAGTGGTGTCCCTGCCTCCAGACAAGCAAGCATGTCTCCTTCGACATGTACAGATTATGAAGTCTTCGACAGCAATGTCCCTGCGAAGGTGTATGCGCCTTCTGGGTTTGATGGCGTCCACGGAGGCACTTCTGTTTGCCCAGTTTCATTCCAGGGTCCTCCAAAGGCTCATTCTGAGCCGTTGGGATCGATCGCAGGCTTCCCTGGATTGCAGTGTCATCATCTCCCACAGGGTGCGGGAGTCTCTAGGAAGTCCGGAAGCGTTATCCCTGGGGAAGTCATTTCTCCCTCCGAGGTGGTTGGTCATAACCACCGATGCCAGCCTGACGGACTGGGGGGGTGTCTGGAACGATCTCTGGATTCAGGGAATATGGTCGTCGGAAGAGTCTGTCCTACCGATCAACATCCTGGAATTGAGGGCAATTTTCCTTTGCCTCCAACACTGGACGGTCACTTTAAGCGGTCTACCAGTCCGAGTGCAGACAGACAACGCGACGGCGGTCGCGTATATCAACCATCAAGACGGGACGAGGAGTTCCAGGCTCATGGTGGAGGTGTCTCGGATCCTGGTATGGGCCGAGGCCAGGGTACCAGCCATCTATGCGATTCACATTCCAGGAGTCCAGAATACCACGGCGGACTTCTTCAGTCGCGAGAAGATGGATCCCGGAGAATGGAGTCTTCATCCGAAAATTTTTGCACTGCTGTGCTCCCGTTGGGGAACTCCCCAAGTGGATTTGATGGCATCCAGGTTCAATGCCAAGTTACCGACGTTCATGTCCAGGTACAAGGACCCGAAGGCTGTGGCGGTGGATGCTCTGGTGGCTCCGTGGAGCCAATTCGAGCTAATCTATGTGTTCCCGCCGATATCCTTACTTCCTCTGGTGTTGCGTCGGATCAGACTGGAGAGAATCCCGGCTATGTTGATAGCCCCAGATTGGCCAAGGAGGACGTGGTTCTCGACACTGGTGTCGCTTCTGGCAGCACCTCCATTTCCACTTCCTCTTCGCCCGGACCTGTTGACCCAAGGGCCCGTTCGTCATCCGGACTTGAAGTCTCTGCGTTTGACGGCGTGGCTCTTGAGACCGAAATATTGACCCGTCAGGGTTTTTTCAGCCGAAGTCATTGCCACTCTGCGAGCTGCCAGAGGTCCGGCTACTACTAGGATTTATCACAAGACTTGGGAAGCCTTCTTTTCGTGGTGTTCGGGTTCTTCAAGGAACCCGAGGATTTTTTTTCCATTCCCAATTTGTTGGCCTTTCTGCAGTACGGGCTGGACAAGGGTTTGGCAGTTAGCACTCTGAAGGGTCAGGTTTCTGCTCTGTCCTTGCGGTTTCGGAAGGCTTTCACCTCGCGTAGGGACGTAAGTTCCCTTTTTTCACGGAGTAACCCGTCAGTTTCCGCCGCGGAAGGCGCCTGTGTCTCCTTGGCGGCTCAATCTTGTTTTGGAGGCTCTTCAACATGGGCCTTTTGAGCCTATGGATTCTGTTAACCTTTCTTTGCTCTCTTGGAAGGTTGCCTTCCTAGTGGCGGTCACCTCTTTGAGAAGGTTTCTGACTTGGCGGCTCTTTTTTGCTCGCCTCCTTTTCTGGAGTTTCACCCGGATCGCGTAGTACTTCGCACACGAGGCGACTTCCTACACTAAGGTGGTGTCACAATTTCATGTTATCCAGAATATTGTGTTGCCCTCGCTCTGTTCGGAGCCGAGGGATGCGAAGGAACTGGCCTTGCACACATTGGATTTAGTGCGGGCTTTGAAGTTCTATTTGCCTATTACTCAAGGTTTTCGGAAGTCGGACTCTCTGTTTGTGATTCCAGCAGGTCGTTGGCGTGGTCAACGAGCTTCCAAGGATTCTATAGCTCGTTGGATTCGGTCGGCCATTTTAGAGGCCTACCGATTTAAGGGCAAACCTTGCCCGATTAAGATCCGAGCTCACTCCACGAGGGCTGTGGGTTCATCGTGGGCCTTTCATCAAGGGGCCTCGGCAGCTCAGCTCTGCCGGGCGGCGACCTGGCGCTCTGTCCACATGTTTACAAAATTTTATAAGGTGGACGTTAGTGCTTCCGCTGATGTGGCCTTAGGACGTAGGGTCCTGCAGGTGGCTGTAGTTTAAAGTTCTCGTTAACTTGTATTTAGCGCTAGTTGCGCGTTTACCTAGGTTGTTGGGATCTGCCTTTTGTTTTTTTTCCCACTCTTAATTTTTGGACTGCTTTGGGACGTCCCACTAGTAATGACTAGTGTGTCTCCCTTCCTTCATCTGCTGCTGAAAGACGGATTTTGGTAAGAACTTACCTGTAAAATCCTTTTCAGCGAAGAAGGAAGGGAGACACACATCCCTCCCATGGCAGAAGTGTGTTGTTGTGTTTTCAGATGCGGCGTGACCCTTCTCTGATAGCGATTATCTGGGCTGAGGTCGGCGCGCTAAGGCTCTGTTCCAGCATCGCCAGCTCATCGCAGTAGTCAGGTTCAGTGAGTAGTACCTGGAACTGTGTGTTTTTTTCCTGTTACATGCATAACCCGTATTCTTGTCTTTTCTCTGAAGTCCTTCAGAAGGGGTTATGTCGCTCCGCTGGTGATATTTGCTCTTCCTTAGCTTGTGTACGACTGGAGAGCTGGAGTAGGAGGAGCCCGAACTGGAGGGGCCGGTCAACACTCTTTTTAATCTGAGGTGTCTATCCCATCTGGGCTCCGCCTACCCACTAGTAATGACTAGTGTGTCTCCCTTCCTTCTTCGCTGAAAAGGATTTTACAGGTAAGTTCTTACCAAAATCCGTCTTTTTTGGCCACGGAAATGCTACCTTTCCGCCTGGTGGATACAGATGGTTTCTGAAATTTGATGGCCGTCGCAGTTCCCCAGTACCAGTTGCATTACTTCTCTAAGAAAGCTGTGCCTGCGCTACACCAGCATGTTGCTGACAACATCACCCGTTCCTTGAAAAAATATGTCTTTCACGGTGCATTTCACCACTGACACCTGGACGAGCAAACAAGGGTGTTACATCTCGCTGACTGGGCACTGGGTGATGTTCGTGGCTTTGGGGGCAGGTGGTCAAGGGGTTGCTCCACAAGTCCTTGAATCTCCAAGGCTTGCGGAACAAAACTCTGTATCTAACACTTCCTCCACTGCTTCTCCTCCTCCACCTCCTCTAAGATCTCCCTTAATCAGACATGCATGATAGAATGTCCCTTATCTCTGTACTGAGTAGCCATAGCTCACTGAAATCAGACAGTGTTTAAATTAATATGCCTTGGAGTTCACAGTCACACATTAAAGGGGGCTCATGGTACCAAACTTAGTGAAAATACAGCAGCTGAGGAACAAATTGAGGAGGATGAGGTGACAGACATGCAAAAGTCAGGAGATAAAGTGGATAATGATACGCAATCTGTTTGTTGTCCATGGTTGGAGGGAGAGGATGGAGAAAGCAACCTTGAGTGTTACCACGCCAGCAACCCAGCATGGACTTGGACCTCATGGACACGCCCAATACATGAGCGCCTTCTTGCTGCACTATCTTTAACATGATGCCCATATTTTTAGGGCTGGAAATAGTGCTGACTACTGGGTTGCCACTCTGTTAGATCCATGGTACAAGAGTAAATTTAGCCAGATGCTTTCCCCCTGGAAAAGGATGCACATATACTCGAGTAACAAAATATGCTTGTAGACAGTGGTTTTCCTCAAGACAGCAGTGAGACACACAGTGTGCATCACAGTTGTAGACGTCCAACCCCGTCTAGGCATCATTGCCAAAACATTAGCAGCAGCAGAAGCAGTGTAAGTGGCAAAAACAATTTCTGTAATTCGTTTAACACATTTATTAGACCAGTCTGTGCACCAACAGAACAAAGTACAAGTCTGACACATTGTGAACGATTGGAGAAGATGGTGCAGGAGTATCTGGAGCTTAATATCAATGCCATCAGTGGGGGTTTGGACCCTTTTACATTTTGCTCTTCTAAAATGGAAGAGTGGCCTGAGATCGCCTGTCACGCCTTAGAGGTTTTGTCATGCCCGGCAGACAACGTTCTCTCAGAAAGTGTCTTCAGCACTGCTGGTGGTATCCTGATGGATAAGCACATCTGTCTTCTCAAAGTGTAGACTGCCTAACTTTCATCAGAAAGTCATGGATCTCTGATGACTTTTGCAACCCAATCGCAGATTGGGCAAACTAGGCAATCTTGTCTTTAGTCTCATGTATTCATCTTGAATTATTGCAGTCTGTGCCATCTTTGTGGTGTCTTCTGTGCCTGCTGTTGATACTGCTGCTGCTAATGCAAACAATTTTTTGAAATGTGGAGACTCCAAGTTGGGTCTGCATCAGGTGGGTTGCCTGTGGTGGAAGGTGTGTCAGAGACCTATTATTCTGTTTTTACTCTGTGGAAATTGATGCCACTTTCACTGCTGAAATGTGGAGACTCAAAGTTTAGTCTCCATCTGGTGGGTTTCCCTTGTAAGTAGGACTCTCAGACAGGAAAGCCCATTAAAAATGCAGAGCTGATGAAACAATTAATGGAGGCATTAATGTTACCAGTCCAGGTTGGCATAATCAACATGAAAGCCACACACAAAAGGTGGCTCCTTAGAGGTAGAGGGCAACAGAAGGGCGGATGAGGCTGCTAAAGTAGCAGCAAGGAGGCACGGGAACAGAGGACCATGGCGGGGAGTCAGCAAAATCCAGACACGGTGAGCCTGGATGTCCTGAAATCTCTCCAGTAATAGGCTTCGCCCTCACAGAGGAAACACTGGGGAAAATGGTGGATGAGCTGAACTCAGGGGAGTATGGGAGAACAGGAATAAATTGTGTTTACTAGGTCTCTGTTCCCAGTAATAGCACAAGCAACACATGGCCCCACTGACACCTCAAAGAGTCACATGTGTACCATGGTAAATGCCTTCTGGATCGCTCCTGGTTTCAGTTAGGCAGCTGCAAAACATGTGCAGTCCTGCCTCATCTGTGCACAGCACAACCCAAGTAAAACAGTAAAAATCCCTAAGAAAGCTACACCAAGACTGCAGATAGACTACAATTACCCAAGGTAGGAGTGTATAGTGTATATATGCTCTGGTATGTGTAGATCTCTTCTCTGGTTGTCCGGAATCGTATAAGGTAATACGTGCTAATGGTAAAAGGACACTTAGACTAAAAATTTCAAAAAGCCATGGCAGAGACAAGAAAAAAGTGGGTAGAGCGGTTGTCTCTTGCTCTCTTTTCAGTCAGAAACACTACAAATAGAAGGACTTGTCTCCTTTTGAAATCCTGTTTGATAGTGCCTCAAAGATGGGTCTGTACATCCTACAGTCATGGCCAAAAGTTTTGAGAATGACACAAATATTATATTTTCACATGATCTGCTGCCCTCTGGTTTTTATGTGTGTGTTTGACAGATGTTTTTATCCCAGACAGAAATATAATTGCAAACACATGAGTAACAAAAGCTTTTATTGACAGTTAGAATGAGTTAATGCAGCAAGTCAATATTTGCAGTGTTGACCCTTCTTCTTCAGGACCTCTGCAATTCTCCCTGGCATGCTCTCAATCAACTTCTGGACCAAATCCTGACTGATAGCAGTCCATTCTTGCACAATGCTCAATGCTTTCATTTTGTCAGAATTTTTAGGTTTTTGTTTGTCCACCCGTCTCTTGATGATTGACCACAAGTTCTCAATGGGATTAAGATCTGGAGAGTTTCCAGGCCATGGACCCAAAATCTCTATGTTTTGTTCCCTGAGCCATTAAGTTATCACCTTTGCTTTATGGCAAGGTGCTCCATCATGCTGGAAAAGGCATTGTTGATCGCCAAACTGCTCTTGGAGGGTTGGGAGAAGTTGCTCTTGGAGGACATTCTGGTACCATTCTTTATTCATGGCTGTGTTTTTAGGCAAGACTGTGAAAGAGCCGATTCCCTTGGCTGAGAAGCAACCCCACACATGAATGGTTTCAGGATGCTTAACAGTTGGCATGAGACAAGACTGGTGGTAGCGCTCACCTTGTCTTCTCCGAATGAGGCGTTTTCCTGATGTCCCAAACAATCGAAAAGGGGATTCATCAGAGAAAATAACTTTACCCCAGTCCTCAGCAGTCCACTGCCTGTACCTTTTGCAGAATATCAGTCTGTCCATGATGTTTTTTCTGGAGAGAAGTGGCTTCTTTGCTGCCCTCCTTGAGACCAGGCCTTGCTCCAAGAGTTTCCACCTCACAGTGCGTGCAGATGCACTCACACCTGCCTGCTGCCATTCCTGAGCAAGCTCTGCACTGCTTGTAGCCCGATCCCGCAGCTGAAACACTTTTAAGAGACGGTCCTGGCGCTTGCTAGTCTTTCTTGGGCGCCCTGGAGCCTTTTTGGCAACAATGGAACCGCTCTCCTTGAAGTTCTTGATGATGCGATAGATTGTTGACTGATGTGCAATCTTTCTAGCTGCGATACTCTTCCCTGTTAGGCCATTTTTGTGCATTGCAATGATAACTGCACGTGTTTCTTTAGAGATAACCATGGTTAACAGAAGAGAAACAATGATGCCAAGCACCAGCCTCCTTTTAAAGTGTCCAGTGGTGTCATTCTTACTTAATCATGACAGATTGATCTCCAGCCATGTCCTCATCAACACCCACACCTGTGTTAATGGAGCAATCACTGAAAAGAGGTTAGCTGGTCCTTTTAAGGCAGGGCTGCAATGATGTTGAAATGTGTTTTGGGGATAAAGTTCATTTTCTAGCCAAATATTGACTTTGCAAGTAATTGCTGTTAAGCTGATCACTCTTTATAACATTCTGGAGCATATGCAAATTGCCATTAGAAAAAGTGAAGCAGTAGACTTTGTAAAAATTAATATTTGTGTCATTCTCAAAACTTTTGGCCATGACTGTATAGGTACTACAAATGCAACACCGTGCTATGACAGCCTATGTCCAGGCCTTGCAGAAAAGACTTAATGTGGTGCATAAACATGTGTTCTCATCCATTCCAGATCCTAATGACAGTGCAGACGTGCATCAGCTGAATCCAGGTGGTTGAGTGGTCATACGCACACATGAGAGAAGGAGCCTAGATCGACGGTTTGATGGCCCGTTCCAAGTCCAGCTGACCACATCCACCTCATTGAAACTTGAGGGAAAATCCACCTGGATCCACAATAGTCGCTGCAAAAAGGTCACTTCACTGGCAGAATAACTTTTCTTCCAATCACCTTGCTGGGAGTAGCAGGATTATTGCGCCCTGCAGAGACAATAGATAAACTTTAAAATATGGACTGAGAGAAAAAATTTGCTTTTCTTATAAAGGACATGTAAGAAGAACATCCAAACATCTGTTGGATCTGTATACGCAACCAAGTATCTGCAAGGACTATGCCGTACTTAGCCTTACCTCTGGAGCCACGGAAGGTATTAACACCACACTGCATACACAATAAAATCTGGACTCCATCTACAGTGGGTATGGAAAGTATTAAACCGCTTTAAGTTTTTAACTCTTTGCTTCATTGCAGCCATTTGGTAAATTCAAAAAAGTTCTTTATTCTCATTAATGTACACTCTGCACTCCATCTTGACTGGAAAAAAAGCAAGTATTCAGACCCTTTGCTCAGTATTGAGTAGAAGCTCCCTTTTGAGCTAGTAAAGCCATGAGTCTTCTTGGGAATGATGCAACAAGTTTTTCACACCTGGATTTGGGGATTCTCTGTCATTCTTCCTTGCAGATCCTCTCCAGTTCTGTCAGGTTGGATGGTGAACATTGGTGGACAGTAGAATTGAGCGAAACAGGTCGGTCAGATTCATAAGTCGCCGACTTTCGCCAAAGTTGGGTTTCGCTGAGCGTGAAGTCAGCCATGCATTCACAAAACGAGCGCCAAAATCGGTTTTCCCATAATACTTGCAGGCACCTTTTCTCAGCCAATGAGCAAGGACATACACTGTGGGCAATGAGATGACATGGGCAGCGTCCACCACCATCTTAGAGAAGGGCATTGCAGTGATTGGCTTCGTTTGGGGGGCGTCATAGTGTCTATAAAAGCCCTGACCGCCAACCGCCATTTTACTTCTGCCGATCTTAACAGTAGGGAGAGGTTGCTGACGCTGTTTATCAGTAGGGAGAGAGTTAGGGCTGGAAAGAGAAGTTCTTATGTGCTTGTGCTGATAGCAATTGTGCTGTACAGTTAGTGTGCAGTGACAGGGGAGAATTTTCTTGTGTGCAGCAGCGCTGGTTATTAGGCTGCCTATGCTTATTGCTGTGTGTACACTGCTGTGCAGACTGCTTTTTACACAGCACTAATACATTAATTCTTTTTTTCTGCATAGTTACCGAGCGTTCATTTTTTCCCTCACCGTATAGAGCTGTACGCTCCTCACACACTACCGTGTACCGGCTGGTATCACGGACAAATATATGCTGACTATCTGTGTGTGACTCCGAAATATATACGGAGATCGAAATTTTCCCCTACACTATATACACCTGGTATATTCTGATACAGTAACTTTTTTCTGCCTTTTGTATTATGGTCAAATCCATACTGAGAGAGCGTCTGTGTGTGACTCCGGAAATATATACGGAGATTTAAATTTTCCCCTACACTATATACACCGGGTATCTTCTGATACAGTACCTTTTTTCTGCTTTTTGTATTCTAGTCAAATCCATACTGAGTGAGTGTCTGTGTGTTCTGCCTTCATACACGTTGACACGGTGTGCAATCTAGAATACAGCCTAAACCACGATTCTATCTTCCAAATAAGTAGACTGTCCTCTGTAGTCTAACTTGTTTATTGGTGAACAGTATAGAACATGCGCGGTAAAACTATAAAAATACAAATGACATAGATAAGTATTGGGCACACAGCTGACACTTTACAATTAACAGAAAAGTATACAGTATGATGCAAACTTTACACAGGATTATAATAACATCTCCTATGCACTGGCTGCTATACAGTTAATAACCTCCTAAACACTGCATTGCTAGAGAAGATATTGATCTTACCAGATATGCTTTACCAGGATAGCAAACTCAAGTTGGAGAGGTTACAGGAGAACACATGAACATGTGTATTCCATGAAGTACATGGAAGAAAATAGAGCTTCTTCTTCCCAGCATACCTTGCTTCAATCCCACAATGCAATACTCTATCTGCTTGTTAAAGGCACAGGCTATAAATTCAGCCACCACTAGATGGTGCTATAATAAACAAAACCAGCACACAATAGGAAACATACTGCCCAGTACTCAGATGGGCAGAACACTCCCCGCTTGGCATCAACTGATGCCACATACTGGCTCTTTTGGCGAAAGCAGTAAAACTAGTACCTCAACTGGTCTGAGGAAAAGTTTACTCTCTCCAGCCTTCCACACTTTGACCTCGACCTTACGCACCTTCTCATCCTTGCTTGTGAATACTTTGGTGATGAGGCCACTCATTTCGGTGTGACTGGCTGTCCTTTATGAGCACAATATCACTGGTTTGATGTTCGGCTTGTCGATATGCCACTTCTTCCTAGGCTGTAAGGTAGAGAGATATTGTTTTCTCCATCTGTCCCAGAAAGTATTGGAGAGACTTTGAACTTGTCTCCATTGACGTCTGTAGAGGTCCTTGTTGCTGAATTCTCCCAATGGAGTGCTGGGACTGTTGGTTTTCTGAGTGAGTAACATGGCGGGAGTGAGAATGGTTGGATCAAGCTTTTTCAAGACACTCTCTCTAGAAATGGGTTGTCCCTTGTTGACAACAAAACAGAAGAAGCCAGCTTACCACAGTGGTAGACCTCTGCACGGACTCTCAGGTGGAGGAACCAGAGTGCACATGAAAAAAACGATGATTCGAGTCCAGCTGATTAAAAGACTGAATTTATTCAAAAATTCTTTGACAAAGAACACAGCATGTGTTTGAAACGCGTTGCTGCGTGTACTGGGTGCCATATGTAATTTGGTACTTTTTTACCATTTTTGAATAAATTCAGTCTTTTAATCAGCTGGACTCGAATCATCCTTTTTTCATGTCCCTTGTTGAGGTTGTCTATTTCTCTGGGGTAGGTTTCCTTTTGCACAACACGAAGTATTGTAACCTTGGCTCTTTCCAAGTTGAGGGCAGTAAAAGCATGCTTGCAGTGATGCCAACCTTTACAAGATCTCTGGCTTGCAGGTAATGCTGACTTGTAGAACTGGGCCACATGAAGTAGACAAGCAACGGCTCGAACAAGTGACTTCCAGGTTGAGAACCTGCTGAACCGATGAGATTCCAGGTAATGACTTGAAATCCCTGTATGCAGAGCAGACACTTGAGGACAGAGCTCCTCGTCGGCATCTGGATCCACCAGTTCAAACGTTTCAGGCCTGTCGATGTGGGGCATCGTACGGTACAAGGAAGCAGGGCCTGTGAACCAGGTAGTGTCCTTAAGATGACTTGAAGCAACGGATCTAGTCGCATGGTCCGCAGGATTGAGGTGAGTAGGTACATAGTGCCACTGACTAGGGCAGGTAGATCTTCTTATCCTCAGTATCCGGTTGCTGACGTACACATAAAAGCGTCACGTTTCATTGCAGATGTATCCCAGTACCACCTTGCTATCAGTGTAGAACTCTGCTTCTTTGGTCTCCAGATTCATCACACCTGAGATAAGCTCGGCTAACTCAACTGCGAGGACAGCATTGCAGAGTTCCAGTCTGGGTACCGTGTGTTCGCGGAGTAGTGCCAGTTTAGTCCTGCTCATCACAAACCCGATGTGGCTCTGTTCATTGACATCTATGATTTTGAGGTATGCTACTGCTGCGATTGCTTTGACTGATGCGTCGCAGAAGATACAAAGTCTTTGTGTCTTGACTTCTGTGGATGGCACTGGAGCATACGGTCGTTTCACACGAAGGTCGGTCAAGGCCTCGAGAGACCTCTTCCACTCTGCCCACAGGTCTGCCTTTTCTGCTGGCAGTGGATCATCCCAATCAGATGTGTCTTGGGTGAAGTCTCTTAGCATCATTTTTCCTTGGACAGTAACTGGAGCTACGAATCCCAGGGGGTCGTATAGACTATTCACGAAAGAAAGAACTCCTCTGCGCGTAAAGGGTTTCTCGTCTTTACTGATCTGAAAGGTGAAGGCATCAGTCTTCAGATCCCAAAGCAATCCAAGACTCCGCTGCATGGGAAGAGTGTCGATGCTTAGGTCTAGGTCCTTTAGATCGCTGGAATAGTCTTGAGAGGGAAATGCTTCCATCAACTCTCGACTGTTGGAGGAAATCTTGTGTAACCTTAGGTTAGACTGAGCGAGCATTTCTTGAGCCCTTTTTAGTAGACTGATTGCAGCCTCATTTGTTGGTGTGGACTTCAAACAGTCTTCTACGTAGAGTCCTTTTCTACGAAGGATCTGACGTCTGACCCATACTTTTCTTCGCCTTCTTTGGCAGAATTACGGAGGTCGTAGACAGCGACTGCTGGGGAAGGGCTGTTCCCGAAGATGTGTACCCTCATCTGGTACTCTGTGATGTCTTTGTCTGGGTCGTTGTCACGGTACCAGAAGAACCTCAAGTAGTTTCTGTGTTCCTCTTTGACGAGAAAACAGTGGAACATCTGTTGTATGTCAGCCATAAATGCCACCGTATCTCTACGGAAAGAGAGTAGTACTTCCAGAAGTCTGTTGTTGAGGTCTGGGCCCGACAGTAGGACATCATTTAATGAGACATCTTCACATTTGGCACTTGAGTCGAATACCACTCTTATTTGACCTGGCTTCTTGGGATGGTATACTCCGAAGATTGGCAGGTACCAACACTCCTCTGAGGGCCGAAGTGCAGGTGCAATCTCTGCGTGGTTGTTCTGGAATATCCTTCCCATGAAGGTAAAGAAGTGTTCCTTCATCTCAGGTGACTTCTTAAGCTCGTGTCTGAGGGAGATGAACCGGCTGTAGACCAGTTCCCTGTTGTTTGGTAGTGTCAGGCACACCGCACTGCACTTGCTCACTGAGCCAGTGCGTGTGTCCTAAGTGAACAAGCTGTGCACAACGATACCTGTATAGTAGAACCGCAACAGAGAAGATGTGTGCTTCTGAGGACACAGGACCTTCCGCACCATGTGACTGCCAAGGGGCGGAGCCAGCACACATCTCTGAGGCAGCAGTATCAGGTAGAGAATGTTTCAGGCCGAAGGACCTGCAGGCACGTGACTGCCTAGGGGCGTGGCCTAAGCTCCAGAGATCTAGGAGGTAAAGGAAAACTCCTAGAAGGGTAACTACGAAATAAAGTTACCAAGGGGCATAGACAGAATGGATAGTCAGGATAGCCAGGTCATACACATAGAGGGCGACGAAGTACAAAAGGAGCAGGCAGAGAATAATCAGAACACAGCCAAGGGGTCATACACAGACAGAGCAACGCAGTACAAAAGGGACAGGTAAAACTCGTAACAGGGACACAGCCAAATCAGAACCAAGCAAGCATAAAATGTAGCAGAGGCACAAAGCACTGGCACAAGCACAGGGTCAGACACACTCAGCCAAAGGTCAGAGTATAAACGACAAAGGCTGGCTTCACAGTGAGGCTATAAAAAGCCTCCCAGGACCCAGAAAGAGGCCAACCAAGTTAACCCCGCGACTACCTGATCCAAGAACCCAGTAAACCATGATAGTACCCCCTTCTTAATGGGAGGCCTCTGGACCCCCAGGTTTCCCAGGATTCCGAGCATGGAATGCCCGAACCAGACGGTCAGCGTGTACCGATCTGGCCGGCACCCAAGACCGGTCCTCTGGACCGTACCCCCTCCAATGCACCAGGTACTGTAAGGACCCCCGAGACCGCCGGGAGTCTACAATATGTTGTACCTCAAATTCCATGTGCCCATCAACCAAGACTGGGGAGGGAACAGCAGCTGGTTCTTCTACTACCGATCCCAAGGGTTTTAGCAAGGATCTGTGGAATACGTTATGGAGTTTCAAAGCGGGGGGGAGGCGAAGACGATACACCACAGGGTTAATTACCTCAATGATCTCATAGGGACCTATGAACTTGGGCCCCAGTTTGGCGGAGGGTAGACGAAGACTTATGTTTCGCGTGGAGAGCCACACCTTGTCCCCACACTGCAACACCTGACCAGGGTTCCTTTTTTTATCTGCAAAACGCTTATAAGTTTCCTGAGCCCTGAACATATTCAACCGAACTTTTGACCACAGATCCCTGATCCGGTTAACACAGTCCTCAGCTCATGGACAGCCCGAATCTAAACGTGAGAATTCACCAAACTGAGGGTTCAAACCATAATTAATAAAAACGGTGACCTACCGGTAGATTGATTGGTACGGTTGTTGAAGGCGAACTCCGCTAACGGTAGGGCATCACACCAGTCGCTTTGCAGAGTAGAAACCAAACATCGAAGAATTTGTTCAAGCGACTGGTTGGTGCGCTCCGTCTGCCCGTTACTCTCTGGGTGGTAGCCTGAGGAAAAGGACAAAGATATCCCCAACCTTTTGCAAAAAGCCCGCCAAAACTTGGCCACAAATTGTGCCCCTCTGTCAGATACAATATTCAAAGGTACCCCATGTAACCGCACAATCTGTGCGAGGAAATGCTTAGCGAGAGTCTCTGCAGAAGGTAGACTTGCCATAGGTACAAAATGCGCTAACTTAGAAAACCTGTCAACAACTACCCAGATAACCGTGTTACCCCGAGAAGAAGGAAGTTTGGTAATGAAGTCCATGGACAAGTGGGTCCATGGCCCTCCTGGAATTGGCAAATGCACCAATTCCCCGGCCGGCCGGCAATGAGAGCTCTTAGAACGAGCGCATACCCCACACGCAGCGACATGCTTCTTAATATCTGAAGCCATCAAAGGCCACCAAAAAACTCTAGCCACTGCCTCTCGTGTGGCAGAAATGCCTGGGTGAGCACTCAGTTTTGAATCATGGAACTCCCTCAGGAGCCTGGTGCGTAACTGCTGAGGAACAAACAATTTGTTTTCGGGTTTGGACCTTGGAGCTAAAGATTGAGCCCCCACAATCTCCCGCTCCAATTCCGACGACACTTCAGCTATAACGACATTAGGTTGAAGAATGGGGGACGGCGGGTCAGGGGCGGAAAGCGGCTCAAAACTACGTGATAAAGCATCAGCTTTCACGTTTTTAGACCCTGGGCGAAAAGTTATAGAAAATTGAAATCTGGAAAAAAAAAGTGACCAACGGGCTTGCCTAGGAGTCAGTCTTTTAGCAGATTTGATATACTCTAGGTTTTTGTGGTCGGTGATGACTGTGATGGGGTGAGCCGCCCCCTCCAAAAAATGCCTCCATTCCTCGAACGCCAATTTGATTGCTAAGAGTTCTCTATTACCAACGTCATAATTTCTCTCAGCCTGAGAAAATTTTTTCGAGAAATAGGCACAAGGTTTGAGGTTAGTCAGAGAAGTAGGTCCCTGTGACAACACTGCCCCCACCCCAACCTCCGAAGCATCAACTTCAACCACAAACGGCTTGGCTGAGTCAGGTTGAACCAGAACAGGAGCGGATGTGAAACAATTTTTCAAAGTTAAAAAAGATTGTTTGGCCGACAGGGACCAGTTGCTAACATCTGCCCCTTTACGTGTGAGATCCGTGAGGGGTTTCACAATCTGAGAAAAAACCCTTGATAAACCTGCGATAGTAATTCGCGAATCCCAAGAAGCGCTGGAGTCCTCTAAGATCCCGAGGCTGGACCCACTCCATAATGGCTTGCACCTTCTTGGGATCCATACGAAACCCCTGTGGAGAGATTATAAGACCCAAAAACGATAGCTGTCTACCAACAGTTCCACCCTTAACACGACTTTAGAACATGAGGAAAATAGTACCTGAAGGTCTGGGCAGCCTCCTCGACCGCTACCCAGACCTAGTAGTTTTCCGCCGTCTTAGATGATGGACAGGTGGGGCAATCTTTTCTCCAATGTCCGGACTCTCCACAATAGAAACAGAGTTGTTTCTCCCAGCGATGTCTTCTCTCCTTCTCTTTTAGCGAGGTGGTGCCAATGTCCATGACCTCAGTAGTGGCTCCAGTCTCTTTGCTGCCAGCAAACAGTGAGGTTTCACATTGCATGATACCCCTGGCGCGTAGCCTGCGGTCCATTCGTACGGCCTGGGTTATGGCGTCCTCCAAATTATCAGGTGGAGGATGAAGGGCCAGGGTGTCCTGGAGACGTTCAGACAGGCCTCTGCGGAATAGCCCTCGAAGGGCGGCATCACTCCAGGAGACCTCCGCTGCCCAACGTCGGAACTCCGAACAGAACCACTCGGCTGAATGTTTACCCTGACGAACACTCATAACCATGTCCTCAGCCATACGGACCCTGTCAGGCTCATCATAGATGCGGCCCAGGGCATGAAAAAACGTATCAACAGTCATCCTCTCAGGAGCAGAAGGAGAGAGAGAAAAAGCCCAGGCTTGTGGGGCCCCCGAAGTAGGGAAATAATGACCCCCACCCTCTGGAACTCATCCCCAGAAGAGCGAGGCCTCAGGGAGAAAAAAAGTTTACACCCCTCCCTGAAGGCTCTGAACTCATTTTTATCCCCTGAGAAGTAGTCGGGCAGTTTAACTGGAGATTCAGGAGACACCAATGACACATCCTTACCACCAGAACCCAGAGACCCTGCAGCGACAGCCCCCAGTATGGTATCTACCAGCTGCTGCTGGGTCTGAGCCATCATGCGCTGCTCAACATTCAACTCCTGGAACCTTTGTGTCAGATGTTTCACCTGACCTGCTAACACCTGCATGGGATCCATGGGGATAACACTCCTAAATCTCCCCCTCAGAAAAAAAAATGTAACGGTCGTTTATAATGTCAGGCACACCGCACTGCACTTGCTCACTGAGCCAGTGCGTGTGTCCTAAGTGAACAAACTGTGCACAACGATACCTGTATAGTAGAACCGCAGCAGAGAAGATGTGTGCTTCTGAGGACACAGGACCTTCCGCACCATGTGACTGCCAAGGGGCGGAGCCAGCACACGTCTCTCAGAGGCAGCAGTATCAGGTAGAGAATGTTTCAGGCCGAAGGACCTGCAGGCACGTGACTGCCTAGGAACGTGGCCTAAGCTCCAGAGATCTAGGAGGTAAAGGAAAACTCCTAGAAGGGTAACTACGAAATAAAGTTACCAAGGGGCATAGACAGAATGATAGTCAGGATAGCCAGGTCATACACATAGAGGGCGACGAAGTACAAAAGGAGCAGGCAGAGAATAATCAGAACACAGCCAAGGGGTCATACACAGACAGAGCAACGCAGTACAAAAGGGACAGGCAAAACTCGTAACAGGGACACAGCCAAATCAGAACCAAGCAAGCATAAAATGTAGCACAGGCACAAAGCACTGGCACAAGCACAGGGTCAGACACACTCAGCCAAAGGTCAGAGTATAAACGACAAAAGCTGGCTTCACAGTGAGGCTATAAAAAGCCTCCCAGGACCCAGAAAGAGGCCAACCAAGTTAACCCCGCGACTACCTGATCCAAGAACCCAGTAAACCATGACAGGTAGGCGCCTTCTCTGAGGTCGAAATGGTAAAGGTGCGACCCAACTGTTCGACTTGTCTTTGACTATTTGTCTATCCATGATGTCCAGGAACATCCTATCTTCTATGGACATCGCTACCTTGTCGTCTTCCTTTGTCCTGTGAAAGACTGTACATCCATGTGGTCTTGTTCACCTTCATAGGCATGGTCTTCGTTGGTAGGTACTGAGAAAGGGCAAGGTAGGGGAGTGCTGTTTGGCAATTCATTTACCAGCAGACTATTGTGACATGGCTGGAAGAGAGATGGACGTCCATTTTTTAGTGTGCTGGTGAGCATATTGTTGACTGAGGTCGGCTTGTGTGCTTCTCCTAGACAGACGTCTCCTATGATGACCCATCCAAGGTCGAGCCTCTGAGCGTACGGAGCATTTCTGGGGCCTTTTATATATTCTCTAGTCTTGTGGACTCGTAATATATCTCTTCCCAGGAGATAGGGCTTCTGAATCCAACTCAATTATCAGGTGGGCTATACGCTTCAGATGGGGGTGATGTGTCGCCACCTCCGGTGATGGTATCTCTGACCTGTTGTCGGGAATCTGGTTGCACTCCAGGATGGTTGGTAGCGATAGGCAGGTTTGACTATCTATGGACTCCACCTTGTATCAGCTCGCTTTTCTCCCCGCCGTCTCAACGGTACCTGAACACGTCCTCAGGGAGTATGGAGAACAAGGGCCTACAATGCTGAAGTTGTCAAAGAAAATGGACCTGGCTAAAGACCTGTTACTTTGGTCATCTAGGATTGCATATATCTTGAGGGCTTTGTCCTTGCGGCCTGCAGGGTCGACTTGGACAAGGCAGATTTTTGAACAGGACCTTCCTCTTGTGAGTCCTTTACAGATCTCCGTACATTGAGCGCTGACCACAGGGGTATCTTTATCAGTGTTCTTCTTCTCATCGTGCTCCTCTGCTTGTGACAACACTTGTGGAGGTGGCCACAAGGCTAAATTGTGATCCGTGCTGCTGCATTCTGCACAATTCACGCTAGGTTCACAGTTCCTGGCGAGGTGAGAGGTTGTGGCACAACATTTGAAGCAGATGTTGTTCTCTTTGAGGAAACCCTTGCAATCCTCCAAAGACTTCTCCCTGAAGGGTCTGCATTTTAGTAGAGGATGTGGTTTCTTGTGTAGAGAACAATGTTTACTGACATCCTGAGGCTTGTTCTCGTCTGGAGCGGGTTTACTCGCATTGTGAGGAGGACCTGTGGAAACAATGTTAGTTTTGTGGACTGCCACGGGTGTCCTACTGGGTTTGACACCGGGGGCAGTGGAACATGACAGAGTGAAGTCAAAACTAGGGTCATTTCTGATCTTAGCTTGTTGGGTGACAAATTCTAAGAATACAGTGAAAGGAGGGAATGGTACATTATAATTTTGTTTATACCGTGAACCATATGTAACCCACTTTTCTTGTAGATTGTAAGGAAGTTTTTGTATTATCGGATTGACACCCCTAGCAGTGTCTAAGAATGCCAATCCGGGCAAGTCTCCTTCCTCCTGGGCAACCTGTAACTCTATCAATAAATCACTCAATTCTCTAAGCTTTTGATAACCTTTAAGTCCTATCTTAGGAAAATCATCAATTCTTTTGTATAAAGCATTCTCTATGACTTCTACTGTCCCATAGCATTCAAGTCTTTCCCACACTTTGTGTAGACCTATGTGTGGATGCTTTATATTAATGTCTCTTAGTCTTTTGGCATGCTCGACCGACTCACTTCCGAGCCACTTTACTAGGAGATCTAACTCCTCACTACTGGAATGGTCCAGACCATGAATGGCGTTCCAGAACGAGGCTCGCCATGACCTATAGTTCTCGGGTTTATCAGTGAACTTTACAAGTCCTTTTGTAACCAGTTCTTGGCGGGCAAGGAACTTTGCAAAGTCTATGGTGGCTTGGTCAGTGCTGGCACGAGCTGGTGTGTTATAGTCATGTCTAGTGTGTGGTGTATCACCATACCTGTGAGACGCTTCTGACTTCGTATAGTCTGTGCAGTACCTTCTTGGTGCAGAAGGTGTCTCTTTAAGGCGGGATAAGAGATGAACCTTCCGCTCAGTGGAACAGCAGCTGTGGTCGACATCTCTGTACTGGACGACTCCTTGTTCGTGGTAACGAAGTTCGGGGTTGGATCGTTGGTAACCGGCGTAGACTGGTCGATGTGGTGCATCAGGGCTGTCATGCCGGAATGTTGACGGACGTACTCTGCGACGCGCTGCGCTGGATCTTGCTGTTCTAGATCAGGTCCGCGAATGTTGCTGCATCTCTCACAATCAGGATCCTTCATAGCTTCCAAATACTCTGCTTTAGCAATTGCAGCTGCTGTCTCTTTGTCTGCCGCAAGTTTTTCTAGCTCTGCTTGCAAACGTGCAGTTTCCGCTTCTCTCTCTGCCTGCAAACGTGCAATATCTGCTTCTTGCTCCGCCTGTCTCAGCTTTAGGCGCATCTCTCTTTCGGCGAAGGATGATCTTGCTTTGGCTGCCTCGGCTTCGGCACGGGCGATGGCAGCGAGCTCTGTTAATGACGACCTGCTGGAGCTTGCTCGTGGCCTCGCTTTGAGTGAGGATGTGCTGTTTTGAGACATTGTGCGCTTAGCTGCGTACTGCTGAGTATACTAGCGGGAAACAGTCTATGCGCGGTGGCTTCCGCACGGCGGGAATGATGAAGCGCTTGATGACGGGCTGCACTCTCGGTACTTGTGAATGTATGGCGGCCGCTGCAGTATCCGCAGGCAGAGCGGTGTGGGTACAAGCGGCTCCTTAAGTCGTATTCACTATCGCAGGCGTCTAGCATCTGTTTTACTGTTCTGCCTTCATACACGTTGACACGGTGTGCAATCTAGCATACCGCCTGAACCACGATTCTGTCTTCCAAATAAGCAGACTGTCCTCTGTAGTCTAACTTGTTTATTGGTGAACAGTATAGAACATGAGCGGTAAAACTATAAAAATACAAATGACATAGATAAGTATTGGGCACACAGCTGACACTTTACAATTAACAGGAAAGTATACAGTATGATGCAAACTTTACACAGGATTCTAATAACATCTCCTATGCACTGGCTGCTATACAGCTAATAACCTCCTAAATACTGCTGTTATGATTTGGCAGCTGAGGAGAGCAGGCAAAAAAGGAAATACACCAGAGAGGTTGGAATCTATGGGATTGCAGTACCCTGACTAACCACCACAACTAAAGGCAGCCATGGAGCGTACCTACGTTGGTCCTAGACAGCTCGTCACAGCCTGAGAAGCTAACTACACCAAAAGAAAGAAAGAGGAAAACTATCTGCCCCGGAGCAGATCCCCAAAGAACATAGAAAGCCCCCAAACATGTAATGGCGGTTAGACAAGGGGAAATACAGACACAGACAGAAAATAGTATGAGCAAACGTTGGGGCCCAAACTTCCTAAATAGAAAAGGATAGGAAGGTCACTTACTGCAATCCCAAAAAACCCTGAAAAGTACCAACTCTACTAATTACAAAAACCCCTGAGATCACACGACCTCTACCACCTAAATTAGTTCTCTGGTGTAAAAAAAACTAAACAGCAGCCACTGAAAAAACTGGAAAAGGCAAATGAACAAACAACAGTGGCCGAACTAAACTGAGAGGAGCACAAGCCCCCAGAGGGGACCCGGCAAACCCCCACAGAAGTGCAGGACAAAATGCAAAAAGCAAGCACAAAAAACTAAAAGAAGAAAATGTCTTATCTGTTAGCAGAAGATGCAGGCACGAAACAGCAAGCTACAAAGTGAACAGGAATCAAAGATGAGACCAGAACAATTGATCACCGGCAACCCTGATGGGAGGGAACCTCCCTTATATAAGACCAGTCAGTAACACCTGATCGCCAATCTTCACAATCTTCATTGGATAGTTCAGTACTGTTTGTAACCACCAGAGGGAGCTTCTGCTCAGAATTAATTTCTAGCACATTCACAACAGTAACCCCCTTGAGGAGGGGTCACCGAACCCTCATTTGAGCAACCAGGTCGGTCAGGATGAGCTCTGTGATACGCACGGATGAGTCTCCTAGCATGGATGTCCGAAGCAAACACCCAAGAATTGTCCTCCTGACCATAACCTCTCCACTTAACCAAATACTGGAGTTTCCGTCTAGAAAAATGAGAATTCAATATTTTCTCAACCACATACTCCAGATTGCCCTCAACCAAAACAGGGTCAGGAGGCACAGCCATAGGAACCACTGGCTCGACAAACCTCTTCAATAAGGACTTGTGGAACACGTTATGGATCATAAATGTCCCTGGAAGAAGTAAACGAAAGGAAACAGGATTAAGAATCTCCATGATAAGGTCCAATGAACCTAGGCTTAAACTTAGGAGATGCAACTCTCATAGGGATATTTCTTGAGGACAACCAGACCAAGTCCCCCACTTCAAACCGAGGACCATCAGTCCTATGCCGGTTGGCAAACCGCTGGGCCCTCTCCTGAGAGAGGGACAACCTCTCCACTACCTGGTCCCAAATCTGCTGCGTACGCTCCACAACAGAGTCAACACCTGGACAGAAAGAAGCCTCCGTCTGTCCTGAAGAAAATCGAGGGTGAAACCCAAAATTGCAGAAAAATGGAGACATCAAAGTGGCAGAGCTAGCCCTATTATTAAGAGCAAACTCAGCCAAAGGCAAAAAAGAGACCCAGTCATCCTGATCAGCAGACACAAAGCATCTTAGATAAGTCTTCAATGTCTGTTTTTTTCTCTCAGTTTGTCCATTGGTCTGAGGATGAAAAGCCGAGGAGAAAGACAATTGAACACCAAGTTTAGAACAAAAAGTCCTCCAAAATCTGGAAACAAACTGGACTCCTCTATCAGACACAATGTTCTCAGGAATGCCGTGTAACCGAACCACGTGCTGAAGGAACAAAGGCACCAATTCAGAGGAGGAAGGCAACTTAGGTAATGGCACAAGATGTATCATTTTGGAAAACCTATCACAAATCACCCAGATAACGGTCATTCTCTGAGAAACAGGGAGGTCGGAAATGAAATCCATAGAGATATGGGTCCATGGTCTCTTGGGCACAGGCAATGGCATCAACAAACCACTAGAGCGAGAGCAAGGCTTGGAGCGAGAGTAAGTCCCTCAGGACTGCACAAATTCCCTGACGTCACGAGACAAAGTAGGCCACCAAAAGGACCGACTAACCAAGTCTCTGGTACCAAGAATTCCAGGATGACCGGCCAACGCGGAACAATGAATCTCAGACATCACACTCTTTTTCCACCGGTCTGGGACAAAAAATTTCCCAATAGGGCAGCGCTCGGGTTTATCCTCCTGACACCCTTCCAGAGCCAGTCTCAAATTGGGCGAGATGGCAGAAAGAACTACACCCTCTTTCAAAATAACAGCAGGATCAGACAACTCAGGAGAGTCCGCAAGGAAACTCCTCGAGAGGGCATCCGCCTTAACATTCTTAGTGCCAGGAAGAAAGGAAACCACAAAATTAAAACGTGTGAAAAACAAGGCCCACCTGGCCTGTCTAGGATTAAGTCGCTTGGCTGATTCCAGATAAACCAGATTCTTATGGTCCGTGAGGACCACCACCTGATGTTTGGCTCCCTCCAGCCAATGTCTCCACTCTTCAAAAGCCCACTTCATGGCCAATAACTCCCGATTACCCACGTCATAATTACGTTCAGTTGGAGAAAATTTTCGAGAGAAAAAGGCACAAGGGTTACTTTTAGAGGTCTCTGGATCTCTTTGGGACAAAACGGCACCTGCCCCAATTTCAGAGGCATCAACCTCCACCTGAAATGGCAGAGAAACATCAGGCTGCCGTAGAACAGGAGCAGAAGTGAATCTCTGCTTAAGTTCCTGAAACGCAGAGACTGCCTCAGGAGGCCAATTCACCACATCAGAACCCTTTTTGGTCAAATCAGTCAATGGTTTAACAATAACAGAGAAATTACCAATAAATTTACGATAAAAATTGGCAAAACCCAAGAATCTTTGAAGAGCCTTTAATGAAGTAGGTTGGACCCAATCACAGATGGCCTGAACCTTGACCGGGTCCATTTCAATAACAGATGGGGACAAAATGAATCCCAGAAATGAGATCCTCTGTACGCCAAAAAGACACTTTGATCCCTTCACATACAGTGCATTCTCTCTCAAAATCTGGAACACAGTCCGAACATGTTTCACATGAGAGTCCCAGTCATTGGAAAAAATCAAGATATCATCCAAATAAACAATCAGAAATGTATCCACAAAATCCCTGAAAATGTCATTCATGAAGGACTGGAAGACAGAAGGAGCATTAGTGAGCCCAAAGGGCATCACTAGGTAGTCAAAATGCCCCTCTGGGGTATTAAATGCCATCTTCCAGTCATCCCCGTGCTTAATGCGAATAAGGTTATATGCCCCCCTGAGGTCAAGCTTGGTAAACCAAGTAGCACTTTTCACCCTGGAAAACAGGTCAGAAATCAAGGGTAACGGATATTGATATTTCACAGTGATATTGTTCAAGAGACGATAATCAATACACGGCCTTAATGAACCATCCTTTTTGGCCACAAAGAAAAAACCGGCACCAAGGGTGAAGAGGATGGTCTGATATGACCCTTCTCCAATGACTCCTTGATATAAGACCGCATAGCGTCATGTTCAGGTACAGACAAGTTAAAAAGGCGACCTTTAGGGAATTTACTACCAGGCACTAATTCAATAGCGCAGTCATAGCTCCTATGGGGGGGCAAGGATGCAGATTTACTTTCGCTAAACACATCAGAAAAATCAGTCAAAAAGTCAGGAACATCCTGAGCCTGGGAGGAGGCAGAAAAAACAGGAGTGTTGGTATTAACACATTGGCAGCCCCAACTGGTTACAGACACAGATTTCCAATCCAAAACAGGATTATGAGACTGTAATCAAGGGAAACCCAGTACGATAATGTCATGCAGATTATACAGCACCAAAAATTTGCAACTCTCCTGATGATCAGGTTCAACCCTCATTATCACCTGAGTAGAGAACTGAGGTTTATTCTCAGCCAAAGGGATAGAATCGATCCCCAGTAGGGGAATAGACTTCCGTTGGGGTATCAAGGGAAACCCACAACGTTTAGCAAAATCAAAATCCATCAGGTTAATAGCTGCTCCCGAATCAACGAAAGCCTGAGCAGAAAATGTGGACAGGGAGCAAATCAGGGTAACAGTCAACAAAAATTTAGTCTGAACACTACCCAAGATAACTGAGCGTGCAAAACGTCTTCCCCGCTTAGGGCAGACTGAAATAGCATGAGAGGCATCACCACAGTAGAAACATAACCCATTGCGTTTTCGAAACTCATGACGCTGTGCCCCAGAAGCCACTCTATCACACTGCATGGGTTCAGAAGCTGGTTCACAAGGCAACACTATTCCACGCATACCTCTCCGCTCACGCAAACATCTGTCAATTTGAATCGCTAATGACATAGAATCATTGAGACCAGAGGGGACAGGGAATCCCACCATAACATCCTTTACATTCTCTGACAGACCCTTCCGAAAAAGGGCTGCCAAAGCATCGTCATTCCATTTGGTCAGGACTGCCCACCTACGGAATCTCTGACAGTACAACTCAGCGTCCTCAAGCCCCTGATTTAATGCCAACAAGGCTTTTTCAGCTTGATCAGTGACATTGTACAATAACCCCAGAGCCAGAAAAAATGCATCAACATTACTCAAAACAGGATCCCCAGGTGTCAGGGAAAAAGCCCAATCCTGAGGATCGTCGCGCAGGAGAGAGATGACAATTTGAACCTGCTGTGCTGCGTTCCCTGAGGACTTAGATTTCAAGGCAAAAAACAACTTACAGTTATTTTTGAAATTCAGAAATTTCGCTCGATCCTCTAAAAACAAATCTGGCATGGGAATCCTAGGTTCCACAACAGGCAACCTCGCAAGATAGGTAGCAATACTCCAAACCTCAGTGGCAAGCTGATCCACACGGCCAGACAACTGTGCAAACTCCATTGAGAGAGAAAAAAAATCCTCCTCAGCACCCAGAAATACAGAGGGAAAAAAAATGCAACAAACAGAAAAAAAAAAAATCTCTGACAACTCTGACAACTTTTTTCTTTCCACAATATTTTTCCCTTCTGTGAGTACCATATAATTTTCAGTTTGGGACGGTGATACTGTTATGATTTGGCAGCTGAGGAGAGCAGACAAAAAAGGAAATACACCAGAGAGGTTGGAATCTATGGGATTGCAGTACAGTGACTAACCACCACAACTAAAGGCAGCCGTGGAGCGTACCTACGTTGGTCCTAGACGCCTCGTCACAGCCTGAGAAGCTAACTACACCTAAAGACAGAAAGAGGAAAACTATCTGCCCCGGAGCAGATCCCCATAGAACATAGAAAGCCCCCAAACATGTAATGGCGGTTAGACAAGGGGAAATACAGACACAGACAGAAAATAGTATGAGCAAACGTTGGGGCCCAAACTTCCTAAATAGAAAATGATAGGAAGGTCACTTACTGCAATCCCAAAAAACCCTGAAAAGTACCAACTCTACTAATTACAAAAACCCCTGAGATCACACGACCTCTACCACCTAAATTAGTTCTCTGGTGTAACAAAAACTAAACAGCAGCCACTGAAAAAACTGGAAAAGGCAAATGAACTAACAACAGTGGCCGAACTAAACTGAGAGGAGCACAAGCCCCCGGAGGGGACCCGGCAAACCCCCACAGAAGTGCAGGACAAAATGCAAAAAGCAAGCACAAAAAACTAAAAGAAGAAAATGTCTTATCTGTTAGCAGAAGATGCAGGCACGAAACAGCAAGCTACAAAGTGAACAGGAATCAAAGATGAGACCAGAACAATTGATCACCGGCAACCCTGATGGGAGGGAACCTCCCTTATATAAGACCAGTCAGTAACACCTGATCGACAATCTTCACAATCTTCATTGGATAGTTCAGTACTGTTTGTAACCACCAGAGGGAGCTTCTGCTCAGAATTCATTTCTAGCACATTCACAACATACTGCATTGCTAGAGAAGATATTGATCATACCAGATATGCTTTACCAGGATAGCAAACTCACGTTGTAGAGGTTACAGGAGAGCACATGAGCACGTGTATTCCCTGAAGTACATGGAAGAAAATAGAGCTTCTTCTTCCCAGCATACCTTGCTTCAATCCCACAATGCAATACTCTATCTGCTTGTTAAAGGCACAGGCTATAAATTCAGCCACCACTAGATGGTGCTATAACAAACAAAACCAGCACACAATAAGGAACATAATGCCCAGTACTCAGATGGGCAGAACACTGTGTGTGGCTCCGGAAATATATACGGAGATTTAAATTTTCCCCTATACTATATACACCTGGTATCTTCTGATACAGTACCTTTTTTCTGCCTTTTGTATTATGGTCAAATCCATATTGAGAGAGCGTCTGTGTGTGGCTCTGGAAATATATACGGAGATTTAGATTTTCCCCTTCACCATATACAGCTGGTATCTTCTGATACAGTACCTTTTTTCTGCTTTTTGTAGTCTGGTCAAATCCATACTGAGTGAGCGTCTGTGTGTGACTTCGTAAGTATATACGGAGATTTAAATTTTCCCCTATACTATATACACCTGGTATCTTCTGATACAGTACCTTTTTTCTGCCTTTTGTATTACGGTCAAATCTATACTGAGTGAGCGTCTATGTGTGACTCCGGAAATATATACGGAGAGTTAAATTTTCCCCTATACTATATACACCTGGTACCTTCAGATACAGTACCTTTTTTCTGCCTTTTGTATTGCGGTCAAATCCATACTGTAAGCATCTGTGTGTGACTCCAGAAATATATACAGAGATTTAAATTTTCCCCTATACTATATACACCTGGTATCTTCTGATACAGTACCTTTTTTCTGCCTTTTGTATTACGGTCAAATCCATACTGAGAGAACGTCTGTGTGTAACTCCGGAAATATACAGGTCCTTCTCAAAAAATTTGCATATAGTGCTAAATTTCATTATTTTCTATAATGTAATGATTACAATTAAACTTTCATATATTTTAGATTCATTACACACCAACTGAAATTTGTCAGGTCTTTTATTGTTTTAATACTGATGATTTTGGCATACAACTCCTGATAACCCAAAAAAACTGTCTCAAAAAATTAGCATATCAAGAAAAGGTTCTCTAAACGACCTATTACCCTAATCTTCTCAATCAACTAATTAACTCTAAACACATGCAAAAGATTCCTGAGGCTTTTAAAAACTCCCTGCCTGGTTCATTACTCAAAACCCCCATCATGGGTAAGACTAGCGACCTGACTGATGTCAAGAAGGCCATCATTGACACCCTCAAGCAAGAGGGTAAGACCCAGAAAGAAATTTCTCAACAAATAGGCTGTTCCCAGAGTGCTGTATCAAGGCACCTCAATGGGAAGTCTGTTGGAAGGAAACAATGTGGCAGAAAACGCTGTACAACGAGAAGAGGTGACCGGACCATGAGGAAGATTGTGGAGAAGGACCAATTCCAGACCTTGGGGGACCTGAGGAAGCAGTGGACTGAGTCTGGTATAGAAACATCCAGAGCCACCGTGCACAGGCGTGTGCAGGAAATGGGCTACAGGTGCAGCATTCCCCAGGTAAAGCCACTTTTGAACTATAAACAGCGGCAGAAGCGCCTGACCTGGGCTACAGAGAAAGAAGGACTTGGCACTCAGTACGAATGAATGATGAAAAAACTGTTAGTTGCTTGTGGTTTTTTCTTTTAATTTGCATCCATATGTGAACAACAGAGGAGTACACAATACATGAACGTTTTCGGCCGTAATACAACAGCCTTCTTCAGATAATATGTACAGAGATAACTGAAAAATTGAAAAAATAAAATTACAATCCATACATTATGTAAGAGAAACAACAAAAAATGCAACAAATGAACATAAGGAATATAAATATATACAAGAACAATGTGACTATTGATGATCAAGTAGAAAGTCTTTAGATAGCCTACTATCCAGAGGTGCTCAGTGAGGATATCTAGTATCGTAGAGGAACACATATCTATAACAAGATACCGGTAGACATCGGCCAAATGTCAGAAGGTACAAAGGTGAGACTAGGAATAGATAATATAAGACACCTGTAATGAGATAATAATAGATTAGTGAGACACTATAGTGAAACAATATAAGCGACCCAGAGAGTGACCCCACAAAAATTGGAGGGAGTAAGGACATAGAAGAATAAGACAGGCAACAACAAAGGAGGAGAGACAAAGGATGAATAAAAACACACAAAGAGGACAAAAGAGAAGGTAAAGTGAAAAAAGAACACTATATCTAGAAAGAAGAAAAATTGGAGGAAAGATGGAAAATAATGGGAAATGAAATTAGAGAAATACAAAAATACCTGAATAAATAGTATAAATGGATGAAAGATCTGGCGCTGGTGGCACAATGTAGCCGTATAAAAGCGCTAAATGCGAGAAAAAAGAAAAAATAAAAAAATTGAAAATAAAAATAAAAAATGAAAGAGTATAAAAGTAAAGAAAAGTTAAAGTGTAATGAAAAAAATACCTGTATAAGGATGCAAAAGAGGACTTCAAGAAATAGACGCCTGCTGAAAAATAAAATAAAAAGGAAGGAGTGGAAAGAGAGGATGATAGAAATAAAGAGTACAACTACCAAAAGAAAAATATATAGCAAACAAATATATAGAGTGATTACCTAGTAGTAGGCCGCAATGTAAAGGGAAAACAGAGTTGCAAGCTACACCAGTAGCCTAAGGGGGGGCGCTGTAATATTTTTCAGCAGGCGTCTATTTCTTGAAGTCCTCTTTTGCATCCTTATACAGGTATTTTTTTCATTACACTTTAACTTTTCTTTACTTTTATACTCTTTCATTTTTTATTTTTATTTTCAATTTTTTTATTTTTTCTTTTTTCTCGCATTTAGCGCTTTTATACGGCTACATTGTGCCACCAGCGCCAGATCTTTCATCCATTTATACTATTTATTCAGGTATTTTTGTATTTCTCTAATTTCATTTCCCATTATTTTCCATCTTTCCTCCAATTTTTCTTCTTTCTAGATATAGTGTTCTTTTTTCACTTTACCTTCTCTTTTGTCCTCTTTGTGTGTTTTTATTCATCCTTTGTCTCTCCTCCTTTGTTGTTGCCTGTCTTATTCTTCTATGTCCTTACTCCCTCCAATTTTTGTGGGGTCACTCTCTGGGTCGCTTATATTGTTTCACTATAGTGTCTCACTAATCTATTATTATCTCATTACATGTGTCTTATATTATCTATTCCTAGTCTCACCTTTGTACCTTCTGACATTTGGCCGATGTCTACCGGTATCTTGTTATAGATATGTGTTCCTCTACGATACTAGATATCCTCACTGAGCACCTCTGGATAGTAGGCTATCTAAAGACTTTCTACTTGATCATCAATAGTCACATTGTTCTTGTATATATTTATATTCCTTATGTTCATTTGTTGCATTTTTTGTTGTTTCTCTTACATAATGTATGGATTGTAATTTTATTTTTTCAATTTTTCAGTTACCTCTGTACATATTATCTGAAGAAGGCTGTTGTATTACGGCCGAAAACGTTCATGTATTGTGTACTCCTCTGTTGTTCACATATGGATGCAAATTAAAAGAAAAAACCACAAGCAACTAACAGTTTTTTCATCATTCATTCCTACTGAGTGCCAAGTCCTTCTTTCTATGTTATTTGGGCTGGAGACCCTACTTGGGCACCGATATCCGTATTACATTCTTTGAGTGCCATGTCTATTTATGTTACTGGGCTACAGAGAAGCAGCACTGGACTGTTGCTAAGTGGTCCCAAGTACTTTTTTCTGATGAAAGCAAATTTTGCATGTCATTCGGAAATCAAGGTGCCAGAGTCTGGAGGAAGACTGGGGAGAAGGAAATGCCAAAATGCCTGAAGTCCAGTGTCAAGTACCCACAGTCAGTGATGGTGTGGGGTGCCATGTCAGCTGCTGGTGTTGGTCCACTGTGTTTCATCAAGGGCAGGGTCAATGCAGCTAGCTATCAGGAGATTTTGGAGCACTTCATGCTTCCATCGGCTGAAATGCTTTATGGAGATGAAGATTTCATTTTTCAGCAGGACCTGGCACCTGCTCACAGTGCCAAAACCACTGGTAAATGGTTCACTGACCATGGTATTACTGTGCTCAATTGGCCTGCCAACTCTCCTGACCTGAACCCCATAGAGAATCTGTGGGATATTGTGAAGAGAAAGTTGAGAGACGCAAGACCCAACACTCTGGATGAGCTTAAGGCCTAAGGCCGCTATCGAAGCATCCTGGGCCTCCATAACACCTCAGCAGTGTCACAGGCTGATTGCCTCCATGCCACGCCGCATTGAAGCAGTCATTTCTGCAAAAGGATTCCCGACCAAGTATTGAGTGCATAACTGAACATTATTATTTGATGGTTTTTTTGTTTGTTTTTAAAAAACACTTATTTTATTGAACGGGTGAAATATGTTAATTTTTTGAGACAGGTTTTTTGGGTTATCAGGAGTTGTATGCCAAAATCATCAGTATTAAAACAATAAAAGACCTGACAAATTTCAGTTGGTGTGTAATGAATCTAAAATATATGAAAGTTTAATTGTAATCATTACATTATGCAAAATAATGAAATTTAGCACTATATGCTAATTTTTTGAGAAGGACCTGTATACAGAGATTTAAATTTTCCCCTATACTATATACACCTGGTATCTTCTGATACAGTACCTTTTTTCTGCCTTTTGTATTATGGTCAAATCCATACTGAGAAAGCGTTTGTGTGTGACTCCGGAAATATATACAGAGATTTAAATTTTCCCCTACATTATATACACCTGGTATCTTCTGATACAGTACCTTTTTTTCTGCTTTTTGTAGTCTGGTCTAATCCATACTGAGTGAGCGTCTGTGTGTGACTTCGTAAGTATATACGGAGATTTAAATTTTCCCCTATACTATATACACCTGGTATCTTCTGATACAGTACCTTTTTTCTGCCTTTTGTATTATGGTCAAATCCATACTGAGAGAGCGTCTGTGTGTGACTCCGGAAATATATACGGAGATTTAAATTTTCCCCTATACTATATACAACTGATATCTTCTGATACAGTACCTTTTTTCTGCCTTTTGTATTATGGTCAAATCCATACTGAGAGAGCGTCTGTGTGTGGCTCTGGAAATATATACGGAGATTTAGATTTTCCCCTTCACCATATACAGCTGGTATCTTCTGATACAGTACCTTTTTTCTGCTTTTTGTAGTCTGGTTAAATCCATATTGAGTGAGCGTCTGTGTGTGACTTCGTAAGTATATACGGAGATTTAAATTTTCCCCTATACTATATACACCTGGTATCTTCTGATACAGTACCTTTTTTCTGCCTTTTGTATTACGGTCAAAGCCATACTGAGTGAGCAATCTGTGTGTGACTCCGGAAATATATACGGAGATTGAAATTTTCCCCTATACTATATACACCTGGTATCTTCTGATACAGTACCTTTTTTCTGCCTTTTGTATTCTGGTCAAATCTATACTGAGTGAGTGTCTATGTGTGACTCCGGAAATATATACAGAGATTTAAATTTTCCCCTATACTATATACACCTGGTACCTTCAGATACAGTACCTTTTTTCTGCCTTTTGTATTGCGGTCAAATCCTTACTGTAAGCGTCTGTGTGTGACTCTGGAAATATATACAGAGATTTAAATTTTCCGCTATACTATATACACCTGGTAAGACACCAAAAAAAAAAAAAAACAAGCCCAAACAATCAAAGCCCTTCCCAATTTAGAAAAGCCAAAAAACCAAGGGAAATAGGCAAATAATTTATTAAATAACATAATACTGAACAATATAGGAGAGAGAACAACAAGGTACAGCAACACCAGGAGTACAAAAAGATTAGTTACAAAAAATGCCCTAACTCAAAATGCATGACGCACCTATACATATATCAGGTAGCTAATCATATACTAATTGTACTAATGCACAGAAACATGTGAAAAATGACTCTATATCCAAGCATATAATGCAACAATGGGACATGTGTCCATATTAATAATATGTATCGTCCAAAGTTGATAATATATCATCATTTATCATATACCCCTTAATATTCTACTACATATGTCTCAAGAAGGAGATGACTTTATATCTTGGGTATAGCATGCGATATCAAACTGTGTCCATATATGATGTGTCCGCAAAATAAAGACAAAAATATATGATGTAACAGGACTAGGATGTATCAAAATGTAAGGCTGAAATAGCACAAACAGCTCAAAAAAGCTAAAAAAGCCTGTAAAAATTCTAAAGGGCAAAAAAGACTACACATAGATGGAGGTCAAAACAGGAATGTTCCTATATAATATATATCCAAGTACACAGCCATAATATCCATAAATGTAAATGATAAGGTCCAGTGACCATGATAATTAGAGTAAAAATGGAAAATAGAACGCTGAGATAATACCTGGGACCAACTATCAATGTGCAGAGAACTCCATAGGGGACATATAAAATTGTTCCTTAATTATTGCACATGAGCCCAGAATAATGCCAATGGAGAACTATAACAAGTAACATGGAGATAAAAGCAAAGTGCTACATGCACATACCTGGCATGAGAAGAACCCCTGTGTGTGTGACTTTTGAAATATATACGGAGATTTAAATTTTCCCCTATACTATATACAACAGGTATCTTCTGATACAGTACCTTTTTTCTGCCTTTTGTATTACGGTCAAATCTATACTGAGAGAGCGTCTGTGTGTGACTCTGGGAGTATATATGGAGATTTAAATTTTCCCCTACACTGTACACAGCTGTACGCTTCTGATACAGTACCATATATCTGCTTGTATTTTTGGTACATTTTCCCAAACATGAGGAAGTATAGTGGAAGAGGCCGCGGACGTGGGCGGGGGGGCCAGCTGTTACTGATGGTGGTGGTGGTGCATCTGCTGGTAGTGCCAAAAGCACAATAGCACCTAAGGCAGGAGGTGTTGAGCCTGTGTCATCATCTGGCTCCAGAAGGCCTGGAAGGCTCCCTTTTCTGGGAGGTAGGTAAACCACTTTTAAAGCCAGATCCTCAGGAACAGGTTTTGGCTTACATTGCCGAAACAGCCTCCAGCTCTATCGCCTCCTCTTCTGAAGTTTCAAAAACTGCAAGCACCGAGTCGTCAGTGCAGGCTCCTGGTCAGGAAAGACACCTTTCCTTGTGTCTTTCACCCCCAACAAAAGTGAAGGATGCGGCAGGCCACACTTCAGATTACTCCCTGGAGCTCTTTTCACATACCATGCCTGGGTTATCAAGTGAAATCCTGAATTCCCCAGTCCAAGATGAATATGACATGGATTTCACTGATGCACAGCCACTGCTATATGATTCTGCTGGTACATTCACCCAGAGCACTGCATTGGCCTCGCAGTCTACTGAGCCAGATTCTGACCCTGATGAAACTCAGGTGCCCCTTCTCGCATACTCTACCACCTTACACGGTGACGCAGAGGAAGGTGCAGATGAAATTGAAGGAGGTGATGGATGACCCAGTTGTTAACCCGGATTGGCATCCATTGGGGGAAGAGGGTGCCGCTGGCAATAGCTCAGAAGTGGAGGAGGATCCGCAGCAGGCATCGACATCGAAGCTGCTAATATCTGGCAGCCCTTAGCAGTCCAAAAACGTGTTAAAAAAACAAAAAGAGTTGCAGGACAGCTTGGCCAGACAGTCAAATTAGCACAGCGTGCAAGTCCTGAAAATTTATCCCATAGTAGGAAGAGTGCAGTGTGGCACTTTTTTTACCAAAATCCTATTGATGAGGCAAAGGTTATCTGTAAGAAGTGCGGAAGGACCTTTAACTGAGGGAAAAATCTCAGAAATTTGAATACCAGTTGCATGCATAGACATTTAATCGCCATGCACTTGCAAGCGTGGACGGACTACAAAACCTCAGGTAGCACATGGGCACCTGCTCCGACTGAAGGAAAATCAACTAACTAGAAGAAACAGTCATAAGGTCATTAGGATAGAATTTAGCAAAAATCTTTATTAATTAACAAAGTTTAAAAGCACAGCGGTACAAGGTGCCACTTCAAAACATATACCAACCAATGCAAGGGAACATGTGTATGTGAATACTATATGATAACATAACCGAGAGTATTATAATCCAATATAACTAGCAATGCAGCCATCACAGTTGAATCATCCCATAGTAATCAACAAATATTAGTCGATAGATATACTGAGTGGCATACATACCAGGGAATAAAAATAGTACCACACACACTGCCCACGCAGCCCCAATGCGCGTTTCGGAAAGTTCCTTCCTCAGGGGGTGAAAAAAAATCTCCGAAATTTGAATACCAGTTGCATGCATAGACATTTAAACGCCATGCACTTGCAAGCGTGGACGGACTACAAAACCTCAGGTAGCACATGGGCACCTGCTCCGACTGAAGGTAGCCAGCAACGCCACATTGCTTCCCCCACTGTAAGCCCACCGGTTAGTACACCACCAGCAAGAAATGTTGAGGTGTCGTCGCAAGGCCAAAGCAGTCAGGGAATCACAATGTTTTTCCAACAAAAGACTGAATCTAGGCCATCACCACCGTCACCACGTTCACCATCACCTACCTGTCACGCTGTATAGCAGATATATATATGTGATGTCAGTAATCTATATCAAAAGGGCAACATACTATATAACATGCGCATAGATATATGATAACATAGAATTACCTGACAGAATGTCCAGTGGGTCAATACGGAATCCGTTATAAGCTGTCTCCGGCTAGAGGGTGACCGGGGTCTATGCTGACCCTAAACTGGGGTCCTGACTAATCCCTCTACCTGGAGGTACTGTTAAAGGTACAGAGGTCCAGGCCACCAGCGTAAACCCTGTCTCCTATCAATCCCTGCCAACTGTAATCTAGTCCTAAGAAGGACCCTGATTACCACCAAAGGGAATGAACAGGTAACGGTTAATGAACAGAAAGACATACAAAAAAGACAAGAAATAAAGTAAATAAAGTCTTACATACAACACTCACACACAGTAGGAACACCTAAGGTCTCAGAGATAAACTATAAGCTGTAAGAGTAAAAACAACTAAGGAGTTCTTAGCTTAAGTATTCTCAGAACCGATCCAGTCTGCTAGACTACATGAATGCTTTCACCGGCATCTAACAAGCAGACTGGCAGGTATATGAAGGAATCTAATTAGAACATAATCAAAAGCAGCCGGGCGAGGCTGGACCTAGTCTTAGCAAAGAGCTAGGTAAAATTAACTCCCTCATTACCAAACACAAAGAAACAGCAACTCAGCTGTGAGAAGTCAGAGTGTGTAATCGCGACGATCCTCGTGGCGATACACCCATGACAGTACCCCCCCTCTACGAGGGGACTCCGGACCCTCAGGGCCAGGTCTGCCCGGGTGAGTTGTGTGAAAGGTCCGAACCAATCGATCTGCGTTAACATCAGACGCAGGGACCCACGTCCTTTCCTCAGGACCATACCCCCTCCAATGAACTAAGTACTGAAGGGATCGGCGACTGAGACGTGAGTCAATGATTTTCGACCCATGAAATTCCACGTTATCATTGACCACCACTGAAGGAGGAGGTAGAGGTGACAGTATGACTGGTGCCACATACCTTTTAAGTAATGACTTGTGAAACACATTATGAATTTTAAACGTAGGAGGGAGGTCCAGACGAAATGCCACAGGATTAATTATGGAACTGATCCTGTACGGCCCGATGAATCTGGGACCCAACCTCCAGGAGGAAACTTTAAGTTTTATATTCCTGGTAGACAACCAAACCAGATCGTTCACCTTCAGATCCAGACCAGAAACTCTCCCCCTATCAGCCATCCGTTTGTAACGGTTCCCCGTAACCTTCAGTCTTAACCGATCTGGAACTATCAGTCTCCCTGGAAGTCCCACAGGGGCGTCCCCCTGAGCCCCCAATACCTCCCCCTCAAGCTCAGAGCATACAGCTGACACTACAACTCCCTCCTGAGGAATAGGAACCGGATCATCCGTCTTCCCTGCCCCTGGGAAAGTACGAGATAAGGCATCAGGAAGCAACTTTATTGAGCAGTCATATGCGCGATGAGGAGGTAACTCTTTACACCCCTCCTCTGAGAACATCTCCCCAAAGTCCTCCAGAAAAGGAGGCAAAGTCCTAGGCGCAACCGCACCGATGACCGTGCTCATGCAGTTATTCCTGCAAAATTCACCCCACTGGCTTATCTTTCTGGATTGCCAATCAATCACTGGGTTATGTTTAGCCAACCAAGGAAGTCCCAACACAATAGGAGTAGGTAGACCCTCCAACACATAACAAGACAATTGCTCTTTATGTATTGCCCCTACTCGAAGATCTATGTTATGAACAGCTTGTACCAAGCTACCTTGACCGAGAGGTCTAGAATCAATAGAGACTATAGGGACTGGTTTGGCCAATACACTCAGTTGCATACCATGCACCTGGGCAAACCGAGCGTCCACCAGATTAGCCCCGGACCCACTATCAAGAAAAACAGAAATCCTCTCAGTTCTAGTACCAATCACCACCTCCGCAGGCACGAGAAACTGAGAGGGATTTGGGGACGAAATACACACTCCCAGGTTAACTCCTTTGCTCAAAGAGGCCCGGGATGGACACCCCCCAACAAAATGTCCCTCTCTCCCGCAAAAGAAACACCTTCTAGTTTTGCGGTGCACCGCCGATTCCCTCCTACAAAATGATGTCCCTCCCAACTGCATGGGTTCCTCAGAACAGACCAGGGGAACCTCAGTATAAGGGACTTTAGTAGTAGGTGGAGTCATCACGGGAGGCGGAGTTACCTCGCGTCTTCCCCGAAGTCGTCTATCAATGCGAATAGCGAGGGCCATAGCAGCCTCCAGTGATGGAGGAGAATCATACTGAGCCAACACATCTTTTAATTTGTCAGACAACCCTTGACAAAACTGGCTCCTAAGAGCTGGGTCATTCCACTGAGTATCTGTTGCCCATCTACGGAACTCAGAAGAATATTCCTCCGCTGGACGATTTCCTTGCCGTATTTTACGTAACTTTGTTTCAGCAAGGGAGACTCGATCCGGATCATCAAATACCAGACCCAGGGCAGTAAAAAATCGATCCACTGACTGGAGATCTGGGGAGCCTGGAGGAATAGAGAACGCCCAAGATTGAGGGTCCCCTTGTAAGAGCGAGATAACAATTCCCACCCTCTGCTCTTCACTCCCAGATGACCGAGGCCGCAGCCGAAAGTACAATTTACATGCCTCCCGGAAGGTAAAAAATTTGTCCCGCCCACCAGTGAACCTGTCCGGGAGAGCAACCTTAGGTTCAGATCTGGTTTGCTCCGGGGGGGGACAAAACCTTGGACTTAATGTCTGCAAACTCCATGGACAACCCCTGCAACTGCCGGGCCAGCTGGGCTACTGGATCCATGACAGCTGGGGATAATCTTTAGTATGGGCCGGTGAAAATGTCACGCTGTATAGCAGATATATATATGTGATGTCAGTAATCTATATCAAAAGGGCAACATACTATATAACATGCGCATAGATATATGATAACATAGAATTACCTGACAGAATGTCCAGTGGGTCAATACGGAATCCGTTATACGCTGTCTCCGGCTAGAGGGTGACCGGGGTCTATGCTGACCCTAAACTGGGGTCCTGACTAATCCCTCTACCTGGAGGTACTGTTAAAGGTACAGAGGTCCAGGCCACCAGCGTAAACCCTGTCTCCTATCAATCCCTGCCAACTGTAATCTAGTCCTAAGAAGGACCCTGATTACCACCAAAGGGAATGAACAGGAGACGGTTAATGAACAGAAAGACATACAAGAAAGACAAGAAATAAAGTAAATAAAGTCTTACATACAACACTCACACACAGTAGGAACACCTAAGGTCTCAGAGATAAACTATAAGCTGTAAGAGTAAAAACAACTAAGGAGCTCTTAGCTTAAGTATTCTCAGAACCGATCCAGTCTGCTAGACTACATGAATGCTTTCACCGGCATCTAACAAGCAGACTGGCAGGTATATGAAGGAATCTAATTAGAACATAATCAAAAGCAGCTGGGCGAGGCTGGACCTAGTCTTAGCAAAGAGCTAGGTAAAATTAACTCCCTCATTACCAAACACAAAGAAACAGCAACTCAGCTGTGAGAAGTCAGAGTGTGTAATCGCGACGATCCTCGTGGCGATACACCCATGACACTACCCCCTCTCAGTCCTCCATGTCCACCGCTAGTTCCCCTATATGCAGCTCACAAGTCCAGCTCACACTAGCAGACACTCTGAGTAGGACCAGAACGTACTCATCCTCTCATCCGCGTACACTGGCTTTGAACACCTACATTGCCAAAATGATCTTATTAGAGATGATGCTCTTCCGTTTGGTTGAAAGCACAGCATTCCGAGAGGTCGTGGCCTACGCTGTCCCACGCTATGACCTACCCAGTCGTCACTTCTTTGCTCGAAAAGACATCCCTGCCCTCCACCTGCATGTGAAAGATCGCATTGTCCATGCACTGAAACAATCAGTGAGTGGAAAGGTGCACCTCACAACAGATGCATGGGCCAGTAGGCATGGCCAGGGCCGTTACGTGTCCATCACTGCTCACTGGGTTAATGTGGTGGATGCAGGGTCCACAGAGGACAGCGGCGGTGGGACAGTACTGCTTAGCCCATGGTATAGGCAACAATTGGCTGTAGGCGTTCGACCCTCCTCCTCCTCCAGAAGCGAAAGCTCGTCGACAGAGCGCAGTCGCACGAGCACTCCATCCGCAGCTGCCAGTGTTGCACACGAGGTGTCCCACTATCGAACAGCTAGTGGTAAGCATCAGCAGGCTGTTTTAAAGATGATGTCTTTGGGCGACAACAAACACACTGCGGAGGTACTGGTCGACTACTTGCAGCGAGAAACTGAGTCATGGCTGGGCAGTCTACATCTTGAGCCAGGCAAGGTAGTCAGTGATAACGGCCGTAATTTTGTGGCGGCCATAGCCCTGGTAAAACTCAGACACATACCTTGCCTGGCTCACACCTTGAACCTGGCAATGCAGTGCTTCATAAATAATTATCCGGAGTTACCAGCCCTGCTCCATAAGGTACGAAGACTGTGCTCACACATCCGTCGCTCGCCCGTAGACTCCAGTCGTATGCAGAGGCTGCAGCGATTGCTCCACCTCCCCAAGCACTTCCTAATCATAGACGTTGCAACAAGGTGGAACTCCACCATGCACATGGTTGAGAGGCTTTGCGAACAGAGGCAGGCTGTAATGCATTTGTGGGAGGATACACGGGCAGGCAGTTTGAGGGCAGACATCGAGTTGTCGGGTGTGCAATGGTCAAAACTGAAAGACCTCTGTAAAGTCCTTCAGTGTTTTGAGAAATGCACACGGCTGGTAAGCGCAGACGATGCCATCATAAGCATGAGCATCCCACTTATGCGTCTGCTCATGCAAACTTTGACACACATTAAGGATCAGGCGTCTGCAGCGGAGGATGAAGAGGAGGAGGAGGGAAGCCTTGATGACAGTCAGCCATTGTCTGCTCAGGGAACTGTCCTGGACGAGGTGGAGGAAGAAGAGGATAAGGGGGATGATTATTTTGGGGAGGAGGATGCTTCTCAGGGGGCAAGAGAAAGTGTTGGCTTGCCAAGGTTAGGTCCAGGGTTTGTGCGTGACTGGAGGGATGTGGATTTGGCAGAAAGTGCTCCTACACCCACCACTGGCAGTGCATCATTGACACCTGGAATATTGGCCCACATGTGTGATTATGTCTTGCGGATCCTAAAAAGGGACCCCCGCATTGCCAAAACTATGAAGGATGACGACTACTGGTCGGTCAGCATCCTCGATCCGCGCTATAAAGACAAATTACAGAACATCATGCCACAGGAGAACCTAGAGCTAATATTGGTGAACAAACAAGCAATTCTGGTAAACCGTTTGTTAGAGGCATTCCCAGCACACAGCAGCGGTGCAGGTTCTACCACGAGCCTTACTGGGCAACATGGAAGAGGTGTTCGTGGTGCACACAGCCGAAGTGGCGTTGGAGATAGGGGTTTCATGACCATGTTGTGGACTGATTTCTCGACTACCGCTCACACGATTGGTGATACTGAATCAATTGCAACAGACAGGAGACAGCAGTTGTCAACTATGGTTCAAAATTACCTCTCCTCCTCTATCGATGTTCTCCCTCACAGGTCATTCCCCTTTGACTACTGGGCCTGTAAACTGGACACCTGGCCTGAATTGGCACAATATGCTTACAGGAGCTCTCTTGCCCTGCTGGTAGTGTGCTATCAGAAAGAGTCTTCAGTGCTGCTGGATCAATCCTGATAATTTGTAATTTGTTTTGGAAGCTGAATCCATTTTGGTTGAAGATGATGGACTCCCACGATAGAACTTTACACCAATTAGATTGCTTTATTTCTTCCCACCCGGAGCCCAAAATACTAATTTGTTTGGGATACCCTTAAAGCGTATTTAAGGGGATGTCTGTCTTCCACAATTTCCTATGTTAAACGGGTAACATCTAGGAGGATGAGGAGATGGAAAAACGATTGAGTGATTCAGAGGCAAATTATATAGCTAATCCAACAAATGAGAATAGAATGAATGGCTAAGCTCCCATAGATTGTATACTCAATATATGGATACCAAATCCAGACGTAAATTGTTCTTTACTCGCCAGTCATATTTTGAGCTGGGAAACCAGTCCAGTAAGTTGTTAGCATTTATGGTACGCCAACATAACACATCTAATACCATACTTCAAATTAGAAAGCCAGATAAGTCGATTGCGACCTCAACGGATGACATACTTCAAACCTTTCATGAATATTATAAAACTCTATATAGCTCCAGAGGGTATTTTAGCACTTCGACTGACTTGAATATCTGTCAGACGTAAAATTTCCCGCACTGAGTCCCGTCCGCAGGCCTTTCTAGATGCAGACTTTACAGTAGAAGAAATACATGAAGCTATAGCAGATATGGCCTCTGGAGAGGCGCCTGGGCCGGATGGATTCCACATAGAAGTGTACAGGAAATACCGGGATGTTCTGGCACCACTCCTCTGAAGGTGTTTCGGGAGACATGGAGAGGGTTCTCTACCGGACTCCTTTTATGAGGCAAACATAATAGTGCTCAAGAAAGAGGGAAAAGATCCCCTCGAGTGTGGATCATACCGCCCTATATCACTAGTAAATGTGGACTACAAGATATTCACTAAATTTTGGCCACTAGATTGAATTTGGTGATATTAGAAATAATACATCGGGACCAGACCGGTTTTATGCCCGGAAAAATACATCCATTAGCATTAGGAGAGTCCAATCAGTGGTCCAGTACAGTTCCCTAGTGCCAGATAATGAATGGGCCTTGGCTTCGCTGGACGCGCTAGGGCCTTCGATTCTTTGGAGTGGTCTTTTTTATCTGCATGCTTACAGAAATATAAATTCGGCCTAAATTTAGAAATGGATATGTGCAATGTATATGAAACACAAAGCTCGAATAATAATAAATAATTCAGTTTCTGAATCATTCTCCCTGGTGAGAGGAATGCGCCAGGGATGCCCCTCTCCCCTGCCTTATTTGCACTTGCAATTGAAGCACTAGCGATCCGCATAAGATCAACTCTGTCATTAAAGGTATAGAAATAGCAGATCGACTAGATACCATTGGCCTATACCTCGATGACATGGTGATATTTATGGACAAAGCAGAAAAAACACTACCCCATGTGATTGATATTATAGACACTTTTAGTATTCTGGATTATACATACACTGGATAAGTCCGCCCTGATGCCTCTCTCTCTGGGTCCAATGATCACTTGAAAGTTATCCCCATTACCGGTTGTGGCTAATTTCAAGTATCTGGGAATAAATATTTCAAAATATAGTACACTAGACTTTAAAATAAACATTCTCCCGTTGATAGATCTTGTGAAACTTAAATTTGCTGTTTGGAGTAAATTTCCATTATCTGTTTCTGGATGCATTAACCTAATTAAGATGATCCTACTCCCCAAACTCAGCTATTCCCTCCAACATAGTGCAGTTCTGATTCCTAAATCTTTTTTCTCAGGACTTAATTCATTAATTTCATCCTTTATATGGGGAAAACTAGACCTAAACTCAAACTGTCCACTTTACATAGGTCTAAACGGATGGGCGGGGCGGCTCTACCGGACTTCTTTTTATACTACTTGGCCGGGCAGATCAGAGCTTTGAGTGGATGGATGCCAAAAAATTATTTGCCTAATTCGGAGAGTCATTTGGTTCACGCGGCAGGCACTGACTGTTTGTTGGGATTTCTGGAGATGGATAAACCTAATATTTCTAGACTGTTACCCCTACTCCGGTTGGCTCGGTCAGTCTGGAGACAACTTAAACGAGAAGTCCGTTTTGTTGACGTTATAGCAGAAATGCCATTATGGAATAATCCCTGTTTCCCGAAACTTCTAAATCACCCATCCACTCAATTCTGGATCTCATATAATGTCTCCTCAATCAAAGATCTATATGATCACAATGTCCTAATGTCCTTTGAACAAATACAACGTAAGTACAATGTCCCAAGATCACAATTTTTTCGATATCTACAACTTAGATCAGTAATTCAATCATATCTGCGCAACAGAAATGTAACTCAAGCAATATCCTCCTTTCCCCTGATAGGGATTTTTAAATCACAAGGCCCTCAGGGACTTATTTCTACTCTGTATACTTATATGCTGTCCGCAGGCTCTGACTCTGCTCTATCATCAGTAAAAGAGAAATGGAAGGTTTTAATTCCAGATATCCCAAATGAAGACTGGGAGGAGGTTCTTGATTCCCCAGCCAGAGTGTCCCCATCAGCCAACAACAAAATGACGCAAAGGTACATAATACACCAATCGTATTTGATCCCATTGAGACTATTTAAAATGGGGTGGTCCCAATTTTCAGAATGTCTGAGATGCCATACAGTGGATGCAGACTTCATACATATGGTGTAGGGATGTCCAATTATTTTATCCTATTGGAGCGAGGTGACTTTGTTGTTAACCTCCCTCTTAGGCATTCCTGTTCCTCTCACTCCATTAGTATGTTTGTTTGGGGTGTTAGAGGAAGAGATATGGGGACACCACGTTAAAATTCTTTTGTGGGAGACACTTTTTTTGGCCAGGAAAATATTGGCCTTACGTTGGATGGGGGATCAACGTCCTTCTCTTAGAGCTTGGATTGAACTGGTGAATTCAATAATACCATATGAGCAGACACTATACCAAAACAGGGGTTGCTTGGGGAAATTCAATAACATCTGGGATGTATGGAATGCATCTCTCCTCACTATAACAAGGCGTAGATAACAAATTGTTACTATTAGGCTGGAGTCACACAGAACGTTTAAAAAAACGGTCCGATTTTGTAATGCGATAAACGCACAACTGTTCTCCGTATGTTATCCGTTTTAAATGCGAGGATGCGATTTCCTCGCATGTCAGAATCCGTGTGGCGTCCGTATGGCTTTTCATTTCTCACTGCTTTTCCCCTTTGAATTTAATGGCTCAATGGGCTGTAATGAGGAAAATATGTGCGTATTTCTCGCAAGTCACACTGATGGTCCGTGTGATGTCCGTTTTTTTATCGCACCCATAGACTTGCATTGGCGATTCTGAGCCGAGATACGCGTACAATCGCAGCATGCTGCGATTTCACTCGCGCGTATAAAACGCGCGAGAAAAAAACGGCTGATGGGAGCTGCCCCATAGAATAACATTGGGACGAGTGCTAGGCGATTTTTATCGCCTAGCACTCGTCCGTATTATACGGTAGTGTGACTCCGGCCTTAATATAATAGTTGGGAGATAATAAATTGGTCTACACTCTGCAGGTTATTATGTCATGGCAGTTGCTTTTTTTTTTTTTGGCAGTTAGTAGTAGGATAAGAAGTTAGCTGTGTTAGTTGTATTGTAATATATTATTTAGAGATATTAACGCCTAGATGACCAAGAGAGAAGGTCAAGCTTAGAGAGAGATGACCAAGAGAGAAAGATGCAGTTAGAGAAAGCACGCCTAGATGACCAAGAGAGAAGGTCACATTTAGAGAGAGATGAGCAAGAGAGAAAGACGCAGTTAGAGAAGGCACGTGTGGATGCCGCCTTAGAGAGCCTAGCAGCAAAAGAGAAGCTGCAGCAGCCCTAGCCGAAGCAGAGTCGCTAGAAGCCGCACAAAACCCTGAGCTGCATAGCTGAAGCAGTACGTCAAGTCTGGAGTTTCCACTGCAAGATTCACCACAACGTACATCTCAGTATGTTAGTGAACTTCCTGATCCAAACTATAACCTTGAACCGGCATCAGAACAAGAACATGACATCTCCAGTGAAGCGAGCGAGAGTCATCATGAGGCTCAGCTCCAGGACAGAAATAAACACGAAAACGTGGAGCAAAACAACTCTGCTAATGACTACCTTGCCCCTCACCAGGTAACCAACGTAAATCACCTTGCTGACAAATCGCACATCAGATTGAAGCAACACGACACCAGCTGGCGCCACCCTGAGGATACTAACAGGTACGAATGCACCTCACATCATTATCAGGGCGACTCATCACCAGTATACTCCGCAGACAACCAGTTCACAACAGAATTTGCTAAGTTCTTCACACGAGGTGAATTGGTTGCCAAGGGACTCATGAAATTCACTGACCAAGCTGAAGGTTACAGAGCTTGGAAAGCTTCCTTCCAAAATGTCACTAGAGACTTAGGGCTACAACACAGGGAAGAGATAGACCTCTTAGCAGCAGAATTGCCCCAGGCCCCGTCACATGCAGGGGCCCACTGGGAGACATGGCCACTTACATCATGAGGCCGTGTCTGAGGTGCAGGGAGAGCAGCCCAATGCCAGCTCCCCTGTCTGACAGACTGCATAGCGGCCGGTTGCAGAGCCAGAGTCTCAGTCTGTGTACAGTGCTGCTTTCTCACCCCAGAAGCTCCTTCCTGGCCGCAGCAGCTGCAGTTACTTTCTGTGCAGACTCTGATGGGCTCAGGCATGCTGGGTCCTAGTGTCCTCACATGGACACTTCCTGGTCCTGCCTCACTGTGTCTGCAAGTTTCATCAGTAAGTGGGGATGGAATTGATTACATTCGTTTAGTTTGGACATCTCATGGTCACTGTGGGCTTAAATGTGAGAGGATGGGAGGTATTGTGGGGACTGGAGCACTTGGGGGCATGCATGTGAGAGGATGGGGGTATTATGGGGAGAGGAGATGGCACTGGGGGTGAATGTGAGAGGATGGGGGTGTTGTTGGGGCTAGGGCACTAGGGGTGGATGTAAGAGTATGGTATGGGGAGAGGAGACAGGGCACTGGAGGGTAAATGTGAGAGGATGGGGGTGGTGTGAGGGCTAGGGCAGTAGGGGGTTGGCAAATTTTAGGCCACGCCCAGACCACACCCATTTCACAACTAATCACACCCATGTCCATGCCCCGACCACACTCATTTAGCACTGGTGATCACACTGGCTGGTACTGAGGGCACAGTGGCTGGCATTATGGGAACAGTGGCTGGTACTGTGGGCACACTGACTGGTACTGAGGAAAAGAAAGAGCAGAGTTTTAAAGTGCTCCTCGGGGCTCCGCCATGTACTCCTGTGTCCATGGGAAAACTAAGCCCCCAGCCGGGACAGCGGGGCAGAATCTCTCTCAAAATCGGGACTGTCCTGCTGGATCTGGGACAGTTGGGAGGTATGAATGCTCCCCACCATACACCTTGTACACGCACGGCTCCGCACACCTCATACACACACTGTTCCCCTCTGTACACCTCGCGCACACACGGCTCCGCTCCGTACACCTCGCGCACACATGGCTCCACTCCGTACACCTCGTGCACACACGGCTCCACTCCGTACACCTCGCGCACACACGGCACCACTCCGTACACACACGGCTTCACTCCATAAACCTTGTACATACGCAGCCACGCTCCGTAAAACTTGTACACATGCGGCTTTGCACCATACACCTCGTACACATGCGGTTCCGCTCTGTACACCTCGTACACATGCGGTTCCGCTCCATACACACGCGGCTCCACTTCTCTACACCCCGTACACACATGGCTCTGCCCCGTACACACACAGCACTGCTACAGCCACCTCGTACACACACGGCTCTGCTCCATACACCTCGTACACACACGGTTCCGCTCCGTACACCTCATACACACACAGCTCCGCTCCCTACACCTTGTACACACACGACTCCGCTCCGTACACACACGGCTCCGCTCTGTACACCTCGTACACACACGGCTCCGCTCCGTACACCTCGTACACACACGGCTCCGCTCTGTACACCTCGTACACACACGGCTATGCTCCATACACTTTTCACACACGACTCTGCTACATCCACACTGTAAATCCCTCCTGACCCCTCACATAAACTCACCCTCATCCAGCACCATGACAACCACAGCACAGCTCAGCACAACAGAGACCTGCCCAAGGAGCCTGACCATGTGACATCCAACTCCTCCCCTCCTGTGACCTCATCACAGGTCCTTCTTGCACAGTCCAGTACTGCTCAGCAGGTCATTGCTCTGCTGTGATAAGCTAAAGTGGAGCGCTGGGAGGGCAACTATAGGGTGTATGGTGGGCGTGGCGGCTCATCTCACTGCGGGACACACAGTGTCCTGCCGGGACAGCGGGAGGGGGGGTCAGAATCGGGACTGTCCCGGTCAATCCGGGACGGTTGGGAGGTATGAGATGGGGGTGTTGTTGGGGCTAGGGCAGTGGAGGTGGATGTAAGAGGATGGGGGTATTATGGGGGAGAGGAGACAGGGCACTGGAGGGTTAATGTGAGAGGATGGGGGTGTTGTGGGGCTAGGGCAGTGGGGGGTTAATGTGTGAGGATGGAGGTATTGTGGGGGCTAGGGCACTGGGGGGTTAATGTAAGAGGATGGGCTAAGGCATGGGGGGTTATTGTGAGAGGATGGGGGTATTATGGGGAGAGGAGACAGGACACTGGGGGTGAATGTAAGAGGATGAGGGTATTAAGGGGAGAGGAGACAGGGTACTGGGAGTGTATGAGAGGATGGGGTATTGTGGGGGCTAGGGCACTGGGGGCTTAATGTGAGAGGATGGGGGGTATTGTGGGGGCTAGGGCACTGGGGGGCTTAATGTGAGAGGATGGGGGGTATTGTGGGGCCTAGGACACTGTGGGGTGAATGTGAGAGGATGGGGGTATTGTGGGGCCTAGGACACTGGGGGGTGAATGTGAGAGGATGGGGGGTATTATGGGAAGAGGATACGGCACTGGGGTGAATGTGAGAGGGTGGGGGTGTTGTTGGGGCTAGGGCAGTGGGGGTGGGTGTAAGAGGATGGGGGTATTATGGGAGAGAGGAGACAGGGCACTGGAGGGTTAATGTGAGAGGATGGGGTATTGTGGGGGCTAGGGCACTGGGGGGTTAATGTAAGAGGATGGGGTATTGTGGGGCTAGGGCTCTGGGGGGTTAATGTAACAGGATGGGGTATTGTGGGGCTAGGGCTCTGGGGGTTAATGTAACAGGATGGGGTATTGTGGGGCTAGGGCACTGGGGACTGAATGTGAGAGGATGGGGGTATTATGGGAGAGAGGAGACAGGGCACTGGAGGGTTAATGTGAGAGGATGGGGTATTGTGGGGCCTAGAGCACTGGGGGTTAATGTAAGAGGATGGGGTATTGTGGGGCTAGGGCTCTGGGGGGTTAATGTAACAGGATGGGGTATTGTGGGGCTAGGGCACTGGGGACTGAATGTGAGAGGATGGGGGTATTATGGGAGAGAGGAGACAGGGCACTGGAGGGTTAATGTGAGAGGATGGGGTTAATATCTAAGTATTAGTATAACCAGGATAAGTATAAGGCCGGCGTCACACTTGCGAGTGTGATGCGAGAAACTCGCGCATCAACACCCAGCGCTGCCGCCGGCACTCGGACCGGCATGTGCGGCTGCGTATAAATACATAGAAATACATGCAGCCATACACTCCGCTCCCGAGTGCCGGTGGCAGTGCCGGGTGTTGAGGTGCGAGACTCGTGCGAGTTTCTCGCAAGTGTGACCCCGGCCTTAGCATAAGGGTGCAGGCAGACGGCCGTATAACTCATGCGAGGATCGCTTCGCAATCCTCAGACTGCCCACTGCCGCTCCTGACATGAGCGTGACAGTGTGATGGATTACTATGCAGCTGTTGCACTTAGGTCAGGAGAGCCAACTGTCAGTCCGAGGATGGCGATACGATCCTCGCATGAGAAATATGTCCGTCTGTCGGCCCCTTAACAAGTGTAACCACGAGCTGCATTCTATTTAATAATTTCATAATTCATTTATTATGAAAAAAGTTATTAAAGGCTCTGGATAATTGTCTGCAGTCACTCTGAGACTACAGACGGCCAAATCATGATATGGTGCACCTGCTGTCATGAGACCCCAAGACCACTGGTGCGATCAGGCGGTCATGTGACCACATTTGCTATTTGCACATGTCGACTCGATAAGTTTGACTTCTCTCAATAGGAGATAATTTGAAGAATCCGAAAGAGTCATCACACCACCCCCTGCTCACATCAGCGATGCTGGGACCATTGCAACTGTGTAACCCCACTAATACCCCACTATTTTTGGATTTTTTGCACTTTATTTTTCGGGGTGCAGCCGAGCCCAGGCACGTTTGGTCTCGCATAAGGGGTGTTCACACTGGTGCGCATTGAGAGTGTACTGGCCAGCCCGCCTAGTCGAATAGTAGGGGCGTAATTAATAGGCTGTGAACCGGACACTGTGCAGTATCCTTGTGTGAACGGCACCCTATGCGGGCTTCTATTGTGCAATTGTATACTGAGCAGTCATCCCCTCCTTGAATGGGTATGTGGAAAGTGGCTGTTTAATCTGGTATTTTGCACCTGTGCTGCTAACATCTTGCTTTATGGGCTGGCTGCACCCTGTAGTGCATTTGTTCTGAGATCTGGGCAGGTGAGTTTTGCTGCCTTTTTGTACTGTTTGTATTGAATTTTTGGAAACCTTGAGTCTCCTTAGTGGCTAGTGTAGTAAACTGTGCATAGGGGGACTCAATTATTATGTGTGCACTTAAGAAGCATTATTACTTATAGGGGCACCAGTAGGGTAGTTATTGGGTGGGAGACGGTCAGTCAGTGCCGTGGTGCTCTTACAGGCGCCATTTTCTATACACAGAGCGGTGACTGAAACCGTGCCAGCGCAACCCCTATGACTGGAAGAGCAAGGCTGCTGGGAGCAATAAAGTTAATTTCCTCCTGGCAGAGGGGCTCTCATTGCAGGAACCACACAGTGTCAGAACACTATTAACGATTATACTGTGTATTGGAGGAGCAGTGGGGACATCATTCTATATATAGGGGAACTCTGGGGGACATTATATTGTATGTACGGGAGCTGCGGGCCCATCATACTGTATATAAGGGAGCTGTGTGCCTACAATACTGTGTATAGAGGAGCTGTGGGATCATCATACAGTGTATAGGGGAGCTGTGGGAGCATCAAAGTGTGTATGGGGGAGCGGTGTGAGCATCATAGTGTGTATAGGGGAGCTGTGGGATCATCATGCTGTGTATAGGGAAGCTGTGGGATCATTATACTGTGTATAGGGGAGCTGTGGGATCATCATACGGTGTATAGGGGAGCTGTGGGATCATCATACAGTGTATGAGGGAGCTGGAGCTCTGGGATCATCATATGGTGTAGAGGGGAGCTGTGGGCCCACCATACTGTATATAGGGGAGTTGTACATTGGGAATGTAAGGGACATAATTAAATGTTAAGTGGGCACTTAAACATTATTGTTATAGGGGTTCTCAGTATTGTGACCATCAAAGTTGCACATGGAGTATTATTACTTTCAAGGGACAAAATGTGGAGGGCACATGCACAGGAAATTAATATTGGCAATTTTACCATCTAGAGAGCACAAAGGAGGCATTATTACGGTGTAAGGTGCACAGTGGGGGCATTACTATGTGGGGCACTAGGAGGAGCTCTGCTTTTGTACCACACAGCAGGTATAGTAATAGGGACACATACGTCAGCAGCGGCTCAGTATTGAGGTATCAGCAGGATGAGGAGTTGGTGCAGGTTGGGAATACATTGTGGAAAACACAAGAAGCAATGTGATGAAACTGAATGGGAGAAGATACAGATTAGATAATAGAAATTTTTTTTTGGACAGTTAGGTGATCAATGAGTGGAACAGGCTGCACATGGAGTATTATTACTTTCTAGGGACAAAATGTGGAGGGCACATGCACAGGAAATTAACCCCTTAGTGACAGCCATTTTGCAGGTTAATGACCCGGCCAATTTTTACAATTCTGACCACTGTCACTTTATGAGGTTATAACTCTGGAACACTTTAACCAATCCCGCTAATTATGAGACTGTTTTTTTGTGACATATTGTACTTCACGTTAGTGGTAAAAATTCTTTGATATGACTTGTGTTTCTTCATGAAAAAAATGGAAATATGGCAAAAATTTTGAAAATTTTGCAATTTTCAAAATTTTAATTTTTATGCCCTTAAATAAGAGAGATATGTCACACAAATTTCTTAATAAATGACATTTTCCACATGTCTACTTTACATCAGCACAATTTTGGGAACAAAATTTTTTTTTGTTATGAAGTTATAAGGGTTAAAAGTTGACCAGCGATTTCTCATTTTTACAACACCATTTTTTTTTAGGGACCACATCACATTTGAAGTCACTTTGAGGGGTCTATATGATAGAAAATACCCAAAACTGACACCATTCTAAAAACTGCACCCCTCAAGGTGCTCAAAACCACATTCAAGAAGTTTATTAACCCTTTACGTGCTTCACAGAAACTGAAGCAATGTGGAAGGAAAAAAATTAACATTTAACTTTTTTTGCAAAAACTTTACTTCGGAACCAATTTTTTTTATTTTCACAAGTGTTAAAAGAAAAAATGAACCACAAAATTTGTTGTGCAATTTCTCCTGAATACGCTGATACCCCATATGTGGGGGTAAACCACTTTTTTGGCGCACGGCAGAGGTCGCAAGGAAAGGAGCGCCGTTTGATTTTTTCAGCACAGAATTGGCTGGACGCCATGTCGCGTTTGTAGAGGCTTTGATGTGTCTAAACAGTGGAACCCCCCCACAAGTGACCCCATTTTGGAAACTAGAGCCCCTAAGGAACTTATCTAGGTGTTTGGTGAGCACTTTGAACCTCCAAGTGCTTCACAGAAGTTTATAACATAGAACAGTGAAAATAAAAAATCATATTTTTTCCACATAAATGATCTTTTCACCCCAGTTTTTACTTTCCCAAGGGTAACAAGACCCCAAAAGTTTTTGTGCAATTTGTCCTGAGCATGCTGATACCCAATATGTGGGGGTAAACCACTGTTTGGGTGCATGGCAGAGCTTGGAAGGGAAGGAGCGCCGTTTGACTTTTTCAACGCAGAATTGGCTGGACGCCATGTCGCGTTTGTAGAGGCCCTGATGTGTCTAAACAGTGGAAACCCCCCACAAGTGACCCATTTTGGAAACTAGACCACCTAAGGAACTTATCTAGATGTGTGGTGAGCACTTTGCACCCCCAAGTGCTTCACAGAAGTTTATAACGCCCGGGCGTGAAAATAAAAAATCATATTTTTTCCACAAACCTGATCATTTAGTCCCCAATTTTTTATTTTCCCAAGGGTAACAGGAGAAATTAGACCACAAAAGTTGTTGTCCAATTTGTCCTGAGTAAGCTGATACCCCACATGTGGGGGGGGGACCACTGTTTGGGTGCACGGCAGGGCTTGGAAGTGAAGGAGCGCCGTTTGACTTTTTCAAACCAAAATTGGCTGGAATTGAAATTGGACGCCATGTCGCGTTTGGAGAGCCCCTGATACGCCTAAACAGTGGAAACCCCCCACAAATGACACCATTTTGGAAACTAGCCCCCTTAAGGAACTTATCTAGATGTGTGGTGAGCACTTTGAACCCCCAAGTGTTTCACAGAAATTTATAAACGCAGAGCCGTGAAAATAAAAAATAATTTTTTTCCTCAAACATATTTTTTTTAGCCAGCTATTTTTTATTTTCCCAAGGGTAACAGGAGAAATTAGACCCCAAAATTGGTGTGCAATTTGTCCTGAGTGCGCTGATACCCCACATGTTGGGGTAAACCACTGTTTGGGCGCACGGCAGGGCTCGGAAGGGAGGGAGCGCCATTTGACTTTTTGAACGCCACGTCGTGTTTGGAGACCCCCTGATGTGCCTAAATAGTGGAAACCCCTCAATTCTAGCTCCAACCCTAACCCCAACACACCCATAACCCTAATCCCAACCCTAATCCTAACCTAAATCCCAACCCTAATTCCAACCCTAACTGTAACCCTAACTCTAATTGTAACCCTAACCCTAATTATAACCCTAAGGCTAGGTTCATTTTGCGTTTTACCAGCCCGTTCAACACATAGCGTTGACGGGCTGGTAACGGTATAGCATAACGCGATCGCGTTATGCTATACCCGCTAGCACAGAGGAATCAGCAGATGATTCATCTGCACTAGCGGTGACGGAGCCCAGACGCTGAAAAGCTGCGTCCGAGGCTCCGTCACTGAATGATGGCACGTTGCGAACGCATGTCGCTTTACGGCATGCGTCGCGATGCGCCCTCAAATGGGGGTGAATGGCAGCGTTAACGGACTGAGTTACACCGCATTATACCACAGTGTAACGCAGTCCGCCTAACGAACTGCCATAACGCAGTATGACCCTAATGCTAACCCTAACCCTAATTATAACCCTAACCCTAATTATAACCCTAACCATAACCCTAACGGAAAAATGAAAATAAATACAATTTCTACATTTTATTATATGTCCCTAACTAAGGGGGTGATAAAGGGGGGGTTATGTATTGTTTTTTTTATTTTGATCACTGTGATAGTTTATCACAGTGATCAAAATGTATTTTCAGGAGAATGAATGAAAAATTTTTTGAATCTGCATGCGCCTGCCATTTTTTTTTACAGGAAGAAGAGGCCGGGAGCCTGGGGACCTGCCAGAGGACGGGGGACACCGGGAGGTACAGGGTGGTGGATCGGGGGTACTGGGGACCCTAATTCTCACCCCTCTGATGTGCGATCACATCAGAGGGGAGAGAAATCATTTTTTTTTTGTTGCGGTCGCCGTTATACTGTTATAACGGCGATCGCAACACCGGGGTCGGTAAATACCGACCCGGATCATGTTCTCTGGGGTCTCAGCTACCACCGGCAGCCGAGATCCCCGGATGAAAATTGCCCCCCCCCCTCCCCGGAGGAGGCAGGTGCAGATTGGGGGCCACAAGGGGGGATTGGGGACCATTTTTCTCTGACATCAGAGGACAGATAAATTAAATGGCACATCAGATTTTTTTGTTGTTGTTGCGATCGCCGTTATAGGGTTAATAACGGCGATCGCAACATCGGAGTCGGTAAAAACCAACCCGATTCATGTTCTCTGGGGTCTCGGCTACCCCCGGTAGAAAATGCGCCTCTGGGGGGTGCTATTCACTTTTTCCACAGCGCCGTTAATTAACGGCGCTGTGGTTTAAGTACCCTTAATGACGCCGTTAAAAGGCGTATTGGCGGTCGTTAAGGGGTTAATATTGGCAATTTTACCATCTAGAGACCACAAAGGAGGCATTATTACAGTCTAAGGTGCACAGTGGGGGCATTATTATGTGGGGCACTAGGAGGAGCTCTGTTTTTGTACCACACAGCAGGTGCAGTAATAGGGACACATACGTCAGCAGCTGCTCAGTATTGAGGTATCAGCAGGATGAGGAGTTGGTGCAGGTTGGGAATACATTGTGGAAACACAAGAAGCAATGGGATGAAACTGAAAGGTAGAAGATACAGATTAGATAATAGAAAAAACTTTTTGACAGTTAGGGTGATCAATAAGTGGAACAGGCTGCCACGAGAGGTGGTGAGTTCTCCTTCAATGAAGGTCTTCACACATAGGCTGGACAGACATCTGTCTGAGATGGTTTAGTGAATCCAGCATTGAGCTGGGGGTTGGACATGAGGATTATGATTCTACATGTGAACGGTACTAGAAATGTGAGAAGTCAGATGTGTCTTTGTTGTAATCTGTGCAGATGCGCTCTGGCTGGAGAAGTCGACATGTCGGTCTGGGCCGATGGAAAAGACGGGAAAAGTGAATGACTCCACCTGAAAGGACGTCCGCTGTAAGTCACCATCTATAACTGTACTGTAATCTCTTATATGTTTTGTAGGACTGATATCTACCACTATATGTCACCATAAGGCGGTAATATCAGTGCTGGTGTTTGTATGGAGATTTATTTTCAATGACAGTGCGGTCATCTCTTGAGGTTCCCCTATACCCCCATAGCTATAATCATGATTACCTGGTTAGGGGCCACAAGGAGACACAGATAGAAAGGGCCGCTGTGCAAGAACAATATATATGGTCGCTTTGCAGCCCAAGAGCTCCTAAAAATGCAAAATTGCACCTTCTTTGGAGGAATATATGGGCCCCCTTACCTCTTGCGCCCATGTGCGGTTGCTCCAATGATATGTCCTACTGTTAGGGGCCCACCCAGATGTTTCGCCTCCCCTGAGCTGAACCCCTAGCTACGCCTCTGCCTCTTAGTCAAATACCTGGGGGAAGAGTCAGTCAAACACGCAGTAAGGATCAGAGACATTAATATAAACTGCCCCGAGACTGGCCTCAAAGAGATCTGGAAGAGGCTGGATGAGTGTTACGGCTCGGCAGAGGTAATAGAAAGATCCTTGTTCAAAAGAATTGATGACTTTCCTAAAATATCTAACAAAGATCTCCAGAAACTTAGAGAACTAAGTGACCTGCTAAAGGAAGTCCAAGTTGCCAAATGTGAAGATGACCTACAAGGACTTTCATACCTATAGTTCAAAAGTTGCCCTACAATCTACAGGAGAGGTGGCGCACACATGGTTCCACGTACAAATACAAACACAGTGTTCCATTCCCTCCCTTCTCCGTTTTTGTAGACTTTCTACACCAGCAAGCAAGAATCAGAAACAATCCCAGCTTTGACTTTGCAATGCCATAGGACACACCGTCACCAGCTGCAAACACACGCAGAACGTCTGTGGCAGTGCACAAGACTTATGTTTCTTCTCCAGGTTCCAATTACAGGTCTGCTGGCTGCTCTCAATCAGAGACAAAGGTGCAGGACCCTGACAAGCAGTGCCCACTCCATCAGAATCCTCATCCTCTCCTGAAATGCAGAGCCTTCAGAGGAAGATCTATGCCAGATCGCAGAAGCCTCCTAAAAGAGAATGGTATCTGCTACAAGTGCTGCTCATCCACAACTCATCTCGTTAAGGATTGCAAGGTCAGTGTAAAATGCACAGAATGTGGGACCACAGATCATAACACTGCTCTACACCCTGGCCCAGCTCCATGGAGTACACAAAACACGCCAACTGACAGTGAGCATAGTGAGGAGGAAAGGAACACTGATACAGCTATGCCAGAGATCGCTTCACAATGTACTGAAGTCTGTAAAGGGACAATAGACAGTAGGTCCTGTTCAAAAATATGCCTCGTCAGAGTGTACCTAAAGGGCCATAGAGACAAAGCTGTAAGACTGTATGCTATCTTGGATGATCAAAGAAATCAATCCTTGGCTAGATCAACATTCTTTGACCTATTCAACATCAAAGGGCCAAGCACCCCCTACTCATTAAAGATGTGTGCAGGTACTGTGACAACAGCAGGTAGAAAAGCTACTGATAACCAAATTGAGTCCTTAGACGGACAATTCTGCCTACCACTACCTACGATCATCGAGTGTAATCAGATCCCAGACAACAGATCTGAAATACCCATGCCAGATTTGTCAATCCATCACGCCCACTTGAAACGCATAGCACACCTTATACTGGAACTCGACCATCAGGCCCAGATAATACTGCTGCTGGGAAGAGATATCCTACAGGTTCATAAAGTGAGATGTCATATCAATGGATTCCACAATGCTCCCTATACCCAAAAGCTAGACCTAGGATGAGTCATAATAGGAAACGTATGCTTGGGACGCATGCACGCCCCATCTTCTGTGACAAGCATGCTGACAAATATATTTGAAAAAGGACACCCATCTCTATTTCAATCTTGTAACAACGAATTCCATGTCAGGGAGCTACCACACAGCATCCAACTGTCCAATCATCTAATAGACTTTACTCATGACAGCAGTATAGTGTCAGGAAGCTATGAGGATCAGTTAGGGTGCACAGTCTTCCAGAGAACTAAGCAAGACAACCAAGTGGCAATGTCGGTAGAGGACAAGTTGTTCTTAGAGGTAATGGACACGGGACTTGTTAAAGATGAGACCAACAGCTGGGTCGCACCTCTTCCCTTCAAAACCCACAGACCACGTCTTTCGAACAACAGAAATCAGGCATTAAAACATTTCTCCTCTTTCAAACATAATCTGCTAAAGAAACCAGAGATGAAAGATCACTTTTTCTCCTTCATGTCAAAGATTTTTGAGAATTGTCATGTAGAGCTAGCTCCCACTCTCAAAGACTCTGAAGAATGCTGGTTCCTACCCATGTTTGGAGTATACCACCCTAAGAAATCAGGCCAAGTTAGAGTGGTGTTTGACTTCAGTGCTAAGTTTGATGATATCTCCCTGAATGATGTTCTACTGACAGGACCAGACCTCAATAACAAACTGCTGGGAGTACTTATGCATTTCCGTAAGGATTCCATTGCCTTCATGCTGACATCCAGAAAATGTTCCATTGTTTCCTTGTGAGAGAGAGACAGGAACTTCCTAAGATTCTTCTGGTACAGAGACAATGATCCTGCTAAAGAAGTCACAGAGTATCGCATGAGAGTGCACATCTTTGCAACAGTCCTTCACCTGCAGTAGCCATTTATGGACTCAAAAGGTTGGCTCAAGAAGGAGAAACAGAATATGGATCAGATGTCAAACAATTCATAGAAAAATACTTTTTTTTGTTGACGACTGTCTAAAAGTCATGCCTTCAAACAGGGCCGGCTTCAGGTTTTTATGGACCCCGGGCGAAAGAGTCTCAGTGGGCCCCTTTAACACAGACCACGATTCATGATGCACAGATACTGCAGAGAAATATGGGTACAGTACAATGACAAATACTTCTCTTCTTCCATTACATGACTGATATCTATTGTAAATTGTACAATAGCTCAAAAACCGTCAAATCCTCACAGCGCACAGTACAGACTGGACAGTACAGTCCTCCATACAATATTATGGGCACCACAGTCTCCCCCTCATCACCCATATAATACCCCATGCAGGATGTCACCCCCCCATCCACCATATAATGCTCCATACAGAATACTGGACCCAATATAATGCTCCATACAGAATACTGGACCCAATATAATGCTCCATACAGGATACTGGTCCCCATATAATGCTCCATACAAAATATGGAGCTCTCCTCTGCACTGTGTTGCGTTCTGCACTGTTATGGCTCAGGAAAGGGTGCTGTGGAAAGACTCCCCATTATCATCATCATTGCCTGCCCATTATCATCATCATTGCCTCCCCATCATTATCATTGCCTGCCCATCATCATCATCATTGCCTCCCCATCATCACCATCATCATTGCCTCCCATAATCATTGCCTCCCCATTATCATTGCCTCCCCATCATCATCATCATTGCCTCCCCATCATCATTATCATCATTGCCTCCCCATCATCATCATCATCATCATTGCCTCCTCACCACCATCACTGCCTCCCCCCACCACCATCACACATACAGCAGCATACACACAGCACCACAGCACTCTCTCACATACACACACACAAAGCACCGCACTACACACACCACTGACACCACAGACACACACACAGACACATACACCTCACATCTCACCTGTCAGGCGCCCCCTGGAGCCCGAGCTCGGCTGCTGCCGAGGCCCTGAGCAAGCAGGGGGGCCCAGTGGCGGCACTGGTACCGCTCTCATCCGCTAGCGGGCGCCGGGGTGTCCGACGGCAAGTGGGCCCCCCGCCTGCTCAGGGCCCCGGCACTTGCCCGGGTATGCCGGGTGCTGACGCCTGCCCTGCCTTCAAATGAGACTGCCATCAGTCTTCTCAGGAGAGCCAAAGAGATGCTTTCTTGCTCGAACCTCAGGCTTCACAAAATAGCCTCAAACAGCCAAGAACTCATGGAAGCATTCCCTTCACAAGACTTATGTAACAGTCTCAGAGACTTGGACTTGGGGTCAGAACCCGCACCAATGCAACGCAGCCTCGGGCTTCTCTGGAATCTACAGTCAGCCACTTTCACCTTCCAGGTCAGCCAGGAAGAAAAGCCTTTCACACGTAGAGGTGTCCTGTCCACCATCAACAGTCTATACGATCCCTTGGGTTTCACAGCTCCTGTTACTATACAAGGCAAAGCCTTACTAAGAGACTTAACTAAGGAAACATCCGACTGGGATGCACCTCTGCCACCTGATAAGAGAATCCAATGGGAAGGATGGAAGAACTCTTTAGCATCCCTCTCCAACCTGAATGTGCCAAGACCATACACCCCTGTGCCGTCTACAGAAATACAAAGCCAAAAACTGTATGTATTTGCAGATGCTTCTGCCAAAGCAATTGTTGCTGTCGCCTATCTCAAAACTGTAGACTCCAAATGTCAGAGCCACATTGGATTCGTTATGGGGAAGGCCAAACTTGCTCCACAGCCAGAGCACACTATACCCAGGTTAGAGCTTTGTGCTGCAGTCTTAGCCAATGTCACGCTGTCTAATGGTATGAATACAATGTCAGTAAACTATTTATACAGGAACCACACTCTATACAACATATAGTTTAGCAACATCAGAATGTAAGTATAAAATAGATTTACCTGACACGATATCTGCAGAACTTAGGGTTAATCTTGAGGACTAGATGTGCAGAAACGATATCAGATGAACTCAGGGTTAATCTTGAGGAATTGATGAGCTGTAACAGGAAAGAGAAGGACCGGGGTCTAACCTGACCCTACACTGGGGTCCTAACTAATCCCTTACCTTGGAGGTACTGATAATGGTTCAGAGGTCCAAGTCTCCAGCCTAACCCTGTCTCCTATCAGACCCTGAACCCTGTAATCAGTCCTAAGAAGGATCCTGATTACCACCAAAGGGATATGGGCTGATCTCAGCTACATACACAGATTAGACATATAAGACAGACAGGATAGCACTCACTTGCATACACACTCAAACACCGAAGGAACATAAATGGTCTGGGAAATAAACTCTAAGCAAGTTGAGCTTAAAACAGCTAAGGAGCTCTCAACTAAAGTCTACACAGATTCATTCCTATCTGTGGTCTGAATGAAGGATTTCACTGGCAACTCCCAAAGCAGACAACCAGGAATTTAAAGGAAACCAATCAACAAATAATCAATTGCAGCCGGGAGAAACTGCACCCAGTCCCAGCACCGAGCACAGACAGAATTAACTCCCTAGCTGCCAAACACAAAGAAACAGCAACTCAGCTGTGAGAAGTTAAAATGTGCAACCGCGACGATCTTCGTGGCAATGCACACATGACAGTACCCCCCCTTCTACGAGGGGCCTCCGGACCCTCAGGGCCAGGCCTGCCCGGGTGAGTTCTGTGGAAGGTCCGAACCAAACGATCTGCGTTAACATCAGACGCAGGGACCCACGTCCTTTCCTCCGGACCATACCCCTTCCAATGCACCAAGTACTGAAGGGACCGGCGATTCAGACGAGAGTCAATGATTTTTGATACTTGAAATTCCAAGTTACCATTGACCAACACTGGAGGAGGAGGTAGAGGTGACGATATGACTGGTGCCACATACCTTTTAAGTAATGACTTGTGGAACACATTATGAATTTTAAACGTAGAAGGGAGTTCCAGACGAAATGCCACAGGATTAATTATGGAACTGATCCTGTACGGCCCGATGAATATGGGACCCAGTTTCCAGGAGGGCACTTTAAGTTTTATATTCCTGGTAGACAACCATACCAGATCGTTCACATTCAGATCTGGACCAGAAACTCTCCTCCTATCAGCCATACGTTTGTAACGGTTCCCCATCGTACTCAGATTATTCAATACACCTCTCCACACAGAAGCAAGTGACGACGAGAAACGTTCCTCCTCAGGAACCCCAGAAGGACCCCCCCATTGAAAGTACAAAACTGGGGATGAAAACCATATGCCCCAAAAAACGGGGACTTACCAGTGGACTCGCTCCGCCTGTTGTTAAGAGCGAACTCTGCCAGAGGCAAGAAAGAAGACCAGTCCTCCTGGTTCTCCGAGACAAAACACCGGAGATATGTCTCTAAACTCTGATTCAGACGCTCTGTCTGACCATTGGTCTGCGGATGAAAAGCCGAGGAAAATGACAATTGCATCCCCCGACGTAAACAAAATGCCCTCCAAAATTTGGACACAAACTGAGACCCCCTATCTGACACCACATCAGAAGGCAACCCATGAAGTCTCACGATTTCCCTAATGAACACCTGCGCCAGAGTTTTAGCATTAGGGAGTGCAGGAAGAGCAACGAAATGTGCCATCTTACTGAACCTGTCAACAACCACCAGTATGACAGTATTCCCTGACGACGGAGGAAGGTCCGTAATGAAGTCCATAGACAAATGAGTCCATGGACGCTCCGGAAGTTTCAAGGGTAAAAGGGTCCCAGACGGACGGGTATGAGGAGTTTTAGAGCGAGCACAAACCCCACAGGACGCGACAAAAGTTATAACATCTTTATTAGCGTTAGGCCACCAAAATCGGCGAGAAAGGAGATCTAAAGTAGCCTTACTCCCTGGATGTCCTGCTAAAGCAGAATTATGATGTGCCTCAATAACCTTTTGATTCGGGACAAACAGTCTCCCTGGAGGTCCTGCAGGGGCGTCCCCCTGAGCCTCTAACACCTCCTCCTCAAGCTCAGAACATACAGCCGACACTACCACCCCCTCCTGAAGGATAGGAATCGGATCATCCGTTTTCCCGGCCCCTGGGAAACTGCGAGACAAGGCATCAGCCTTTACATTCTTCGACCCCGGACGATAAGTGACAACAAAATTAAACCTGGTAAAAAACAACGACCATCGAGCTTGTCTGGAATTCAGACGCCTAGCGGATTCCAAATACAGCAGGTTCTTGTGATCAGTAATAACGGTGACCGGGTGGACTGCCCCCTCCAAAAAGTGACGCCATTCTTCAAAAGCCAATTTAATGGCCAAAAGTTCCCTATTGCCGATATCATAATTCCTTTCGGCAGACGACAATTTCTTAGAAAAGAAAGCGCATGGATGCCATTTACCAGGGGACGGACCCTGGGACAATATAGCACCCACCCCTACGTCAGACGCGTCCACCTCCACAATGAACGGCTGAGATACATCTGGTTGGATGAGAATGGGTGCCAAAGCAAAACATCTCTTTAAAGAGGAAAAGGCTTGGCAAGCTTTGTCCGACCACCTAGAAAAATCCGTCCCTTTTCTCGTCATGTCAGTGAGAGGTTTGACGACAGACGAGAAATTACAAATAAATTTCCGGTAGTAATTAGCAAACCCCAAAAAACGCTGCAGAGCCTTAAGATCCCCTGGCTGATCCCATTCAAGCACTGCTCTCACCTTTTCAGGGTCCATAAGGAAACCGGAGGCTGACACCAAAAAACCCAAAAACTGAAGTTCCTGTACGGCAAAAACACACTTCTCCAGTTTGGCGTATAGTTTATTGTCTCGCAAGATCTGCAACACCTGTCTCACATGCTCCTGGTGAGACACAAGATCTGGCGAGTAAATTAAAATGTCATCCAAATATACGACCACAAACACCCCCACAAGGTGACGAAAAATGTCATTAACAAAATGTTGGAATACTGCTGGTGCAGTAGTCAGACCAAAAGGCATGACCAGGTTTTCATAATGTCCCTCCGGCGTGTTAAACGCCGTTTTCCACTCATCCCCCTCTTTTATCCTAATCAGATTATACGCCCCCCTGAGATCCAATTTAGAGAACCATTTGGCGCCAACAATTTGATTGAAGAGATCAGGAATAAGAGGGAGTGGATACGGATCTCGAACAGTAATCCGATTAAGTTCGCGGAAATCCAAGCAAGGGCGTAGGCCTCCATCTTTTTTCTTCACAAAGAAGAACCCCGCGGCCACAGGGGAAGATGAAGGTCTAATATGCCCTTTGGCCAGACTTTCAGAAATATAATCTTTCATAGCCTGCCTTTCAGGACCAGAAAGATTATACAACCTAGCTTTAGGCAACTTAGCATCAGGAAGTAGATTAATAGAGCAGTCATACACGCGATGAGGAGGCAACTCCCGACACCCCTCCTCAGAGAAAACATCCCCAAAATCCTCCAAAAAAGGAGGCAATGTACTAGGCACGACCGCACTGATGACTGTGTTCATGCAGTTGCTTTTGCAAAACTCACCCCATTGGCTTATCTCTTTGGACTGCCAATTAATAACAGGGTTATGTTTAACCAGCCAAGGAAGTCCCAACACAATGGGAGTAGGTAGACCCTCCAACACATAACAAGATAATTGTTCCCTATGTATTGCCCCTACCCGAAGATCAATGTTATGAACCTCATGAACAAAGCTACCTTGGCCGAGAGGCCTGGCGTCAATGGAGAAAATAGGGATCGGTTTGACCAATACACTCAGATGCATACCTTGAGCCTGAGCAAACTGAGCGTCAACCAGATTAGCCCCGGAACCACTATCCAGAAGAACAGACAAACTCTTCACTCTAGTACCAACCACCACCTCCACTGGTACAAGGAACTGAGAAGAACCGGCGGATGAAATACATACTCCCAGGTTGTCGTCCACCACACAACCTGGGATTAGCAGTTTTCCGGCGACTTTTTACTTAACAATACACGGGATGGACATTCTCCAACAAAATGTCCCACTTTCCCGCAGAAAAAACACCTTCTAGTCCTGCGGCGTGCCGCCAATCCCCTACTACGAAAAGATGTCCCTCCCAACTGCATAGGCTCATCCGAACAGACAAGGGGAACCTCAACATAAGGGACTTTAGTAGTAGGTGGAGTAACAACAGGGAGTGGGGTTACCTCACCCCTCTCCCGAAGCCGTCTATCAGTACGGATAGCTAGGGCCATAGCAGCCTCCAGAGAAGGAGGAGACTCATACTGAGCCAAAACGTCTTTTAATTTGTCAGAAAGCCCATGACAAAACTGGCTCCTAAGAGCTGGGTCATTCCACTGAGTATCCGTGGCCCATCTACGAAACTCAGAAGCAAATTCCTCCGCCGGACGATCTCCCTGCTGTATCTTACGTAATTTGGTCTCAGCAAGAGAGACCCGATCTGGGTCATCATATACCAATCCCAGGGCAGTAAAAAATTGATCTACAGACTGTAGAGCCGGGGATCCCGGAGGAAGGGAAAATGCCCAGGATTGAGGGTCCCCCTGAAGAAGTGAGATAACAATTCCCACTCTCTGCTCATCACTCCCTGATGATCGCGGCCGAAGCCGAAAATACAATTTACATGCCTCCCGGAAGGTAAAAAATTTGTCTCGCCCACCAGTGAACCTATCTGGGAGAGCTACTTTAGGTTCAACTCTGGTTTGCTCCAGGGGAGACAAAACTTTGGACTTAATGTCCGTCAGCTCCATGGATAATCCCTGCAACTGCAGAGCCAGCTGGGCTACTGGATCCATGGTAACTAGAGATAATTTTTTAGGGCCAGTGAAAATGTCACGCTGTCTAATGGTATGAATACAATGTCAGTAAACTATTTATACAGGAACCACACTCTATACAACATATAGTTTAGCAACATCAGAATGTAAGTATAAAATAGATTTACCTGACACGATATCTGCAGAACTTAGGGTTAATCTTGAGGACTAGATGTGCAGAAACGATATCAGATGAACTCAGGGTTAATCTTGAGGACTTGATGAGCTGTAACAGGAAAGAGAAGGACCGGGGTCTAACCTGACCCTACACTGGGGTCCTAACTAATCCCTTACCTTGGAGGTACTGATAATGGTTCAGAGGTCCAAGTCTCCAGCCTAACCCTGTCTCCTATCAGACCCTGAACCCTGTAATCAGTCCTAAGAAGGATCCTGATTACCACCAAAGGGATATGGGCTGATCTCAGCTACATACACAGATTAGACATATAAGACAGACAGGATAGCACTCACTTGCATACACACTCAAACACCGAAGGAACATAAATGGTCTGGGAAATAAACTCTAAGCAAGTTGAGCTTAAAACAGCTAAGGAGCTCTCAACTAAAGTCTACACAGATTCATTCCTATCTGTGGTCTGAATGAAGGATTTCACTGGCAACTCCCAAAGCAGACAACCAGGAATTTAAAGGAAACCAATCAACAAATAATCAATTGCAGCCGGGAGAAACTGCACCCAGTCCCAGCACCGAGCACAGACAGAATTAACTCCATAGCTGCCAAACACAAAGAAACAGCAACTCAGCTGTGAGAAGTCAAAATGTGCAACCGCGACGATCTTCGTGGCAATGCACACATGACAGCCGTTGAGTTAGCAGAGTTCATCGCATCCGAGATGGATATTGACCTGACACAGGCCAAGTTCTACTCAGACAGCAAAGTAGTCCTTGGATCTATCCACAATGAAACTAGACGATTATTTGTTTATGTCAACAACAGAGTGCTATGAATTAGGAGATCAGTTCATCCAAAACAGTGGCATTACATTCCCACGGACCAAAATCCTGCAGATCACGCAACTAGAGCAGTTGATGCAAGTCGACTAGGAAGCACAACATGGCTCTCAGGACCAAAACTATTGTACACTGAGGAACATTTCCCAGACACCTTTGAACTAGTAGGAGAGGACTCAGATGCTAAAATCCGCCCTCAGGTGTCTACACTTCATACAACGACCTCTGCTATCCAGCTTGGATCTCACAGGTTTGACAAATTTTCAAGTTGGAAGTCACTTATTCGAGCCATTACCTGCCTGACTCATATAGCTCACTCATTCAGGACAACCAGATCTTGTGACAAAGAAAAATGTAAAGGATGGCCAAAGGGAATGAACCTAAGACATTCTTCAGAACAGAATCTGAACTGATCTTATTGTTGCCTTCGGAGGAAAAGGATAGTGACATCCGTTGATGTCAGATGGGGAGTGTTCTGTCTCTGACATTTAATTGTTTCTGAAGTTGTTTGTTTTGCCTTGTGTATATAGACGTTTAACAATCTGCTTGTTTTGGCTCCCTCTAGTGACCAGTGTCATATTCGCAGTTGTTTTCTTTCACTTTCAGTGAAATCTTTTCCCTTCCTTTGCAGTGCATTATGGTAGCTTTGCAATGCATCATGGTAGCTTCGCAATGTATTGTGGTAGCTTTTCCTCACTTTCCTCCATTTTCCTTCAGCCTGCATCCAGGAAACATCTCATCTTTTCCTCTCCCCTTGTGATAGCATCGCCAGTATGTACTCATGTTTTCTGTAGCTAATTTCTGTCCCATATTAGCCTGTTTAATCAGTCCTGCTCCTGGTCAGCTATTAGTATGCAATGTTCATTCACAGCATAGACAATTGCCTTCAGATACGAGACGTGCAGCATCTGAAACAACGGATACTGGAATCCTGTGCCAGCATTTCTTCTGCGGTGTTGCTATCAGTGTGTCAAGAGTGGGAGAAGAGGGTTGCATTGACAATCCAACACAATGGACAGCACTTTGAACACATTTTATAAGTGGTCATAAACTTGTAAATAACTCATGAAAGAATAAAGTTACATTAAAACAAAGCAACCATTGTTTTTCTTGTGAAATTCTCAATAATTTTGATGTGTCACATGACCCTCTTCCCTTTGGAAAAAATAAAGTTGGATCCAAAATGGCCGACTTTAAAACGGCCGCCACGGTCACCACCCATTTTGAAAAGTTTTCACCCTCCCATATACTAATGTGCCACAAACAGGAAGTTGATATCATCAACCATTCCCATTTTATTTAGGTGTATCCATTCTACAGGCCCACCCTGTAGAAGACTACACAGGCAGGAACATGTTCAACTCCCTGTACTCCTACCAATCTGCTGTTTGCAGATCCCTTGACAGCTAAATGTATACATTATACAGAGCCAGAATGGCACAGATCCGTTCCCCATATAGTGGCCGGTTAAAGTTACTGCAGCTCACCTCCCATTGAAGTTAATAAGAGCTAAGCAATTACCTAGAAGAGCAACCCATACACAGTGTACAGGGCTCTGCTGACCCAGTTCCAGGTTCATAGAGTAGTGTTCAAAATAATAGCAGCATGTTCAAAAACATGAGTTACTCACAAAATCTTTATACTAGCTTTTATTTCCATGCATTGGGAACATTGCACACTGTTTTCAAATTCAAAACATGAAGAGAACTGTATATAATTTTTAGCTACTTTACAGAAAATAATAAAAAAAAAAATATTGGGCTGTTCTAAAATATAGCAGTGTCTGTCTGCATTTGTCCTTACAATCTCACATTATATATTTTTATGACGATTTAGCATTCCTGTGAATCACTAACCTAATATTCCTGTGAATCACTAACCTAATCACATCTTAGGGTGAGTTTCCACGATCAGTATTCCTTCAAGAAATGCTGCGTGTTTGGCGCTGTGCCAAACACGCAGCGTCCAGATGTTACAGCATAGTGGAGGGGATTTCAAGAAATCCCGTCTCCACTATGCGTAACAACACGCCGGCGGAAGACCTGCGTATCCGGACATGCGGCGCGTCTTTTCAGACCGCAGCATGTCCTAGCGTATTGCGGCGACGTAGCCCTGCGTTCTTTCCGCATGTGTTCTGGAGGTGTCCTGAACACATCCGGAAAGAACGCGCGTCAGAAAGGGGGCGTGGCTTAGGACGGAGCGGAATTTCCGCTCCGTCAAATGCGCTGTGGTTCCGGACTGTGGAACCACAGCCTAAGTTGCATAGAATAATTTAATTTATACCAAAAAAAGTGATTAATCTGGTTAGTCATATTGGACAGCTATTATTTTGAACACTGCTGTACATTCTTTATTTCTGACAGCTGCAGAACCTGCAGATGGTTGATTTGTGGGGGTGCTGTGGGTCGACCTCTAACTCTTTAGATATTGATTACCTATTCTTAGAATAGGTCATCATTAGAGTTGAGCGAAACAGGTCGGTCAGATTAAAAAAAGACTGACTTTCGCCAGTCGGGTTTCGCCGATCGAACCCCGACCATAGCGTGAGGTCAGCCATGCGTTCGGCGACCCGAGCGCAAAAGTCGGTTTTCCCATAAAGCTTGAAGGGCATTTTCTCAGCCATTGAGTAGGGACGCACGCTGTGGGCAACGCGATGACATGGGCAGCGTCCGCCACCATCTTAGAGAAGGGCATTGCAGTGATTGGCTTGCTGTGTGTGGCGTCACAGTGCCTATAAAAGCCCTCACCGCCGACCGCCATTTTACTTCTGCCGATCTTAGCATAGGGAGAGGTTGCTGACGCTGGTTCTCAGTAGGGAGAGCGTTAGGCAGGAAAAAAACAATAATTCTGTGCTTGTGCTGATAGCGATTAGCTGTACAGTGAGGCTAAGTGCACACGATCAGGAATAATTTCGTTTTTTTCGCGTTTTTTCCGCGGTTTTCCGCGTAAAAACGCGATAAAAACGCAAGCATTAAGCATCCTATACATGTTAATTGATTCCGCATGTTTTGGCCACATGTTGCGTTTTTTTCCGCGAAAAAAACGCTTCGCGGAAAAAATAGCAACATGTTCATTAATTTTGCGGAATGTAAGCGGTTCATGTGCGGTGGTACCCAGGGTCTGGAGGAGAGGAGACTCTCCTCCAGGCCCTGGGTACCATATCCCTGGTAAAACAATAATTAAAATAAAAAATAATGATATTCTCACCTTCCGGCGGCCCCCGCAGCCTTCCCGCGGCCCCCGCAGCCTTCCCGCCTTCAGCGATGCTCCCGGCAACTTCCGGTCCCAGGAGTGCTTTGCGAGAATCACCCAGATGGCATAGCGGTCTCGCGAGATGTACGTCATCGGTGTGATTTGTCGCAAAGCACTCCTGGACCGGAGTTGCCGGGAGCGTCACTGAGAGGCGGAAGGCTGCGGGGCCGCCGGAAGGTGAGAATATCATTATTTATTATTTTTTTTATTATTTTTACATTAGATCTCTTTACTATTGATGCGGCATAGGCGGCATCAATAGTAAAAAGTTGGTCACACGTGTCAAACACTATGTGTGACTCGTGTGACCAACCTGTCAATCAGTTTTCCAAGCGATGCTACAGATCGCTAGGAAAACGCTAGCATTCTGCAAGCTAATTACGCTTGCAAAACGCTATTATTCTGGCGGGAATCAGCATACAAAAAACGTGCGTATTTCCTGCGGAGAAGTGCGGGATTGCCGCGAAATTTCCGCGGCAATTCCGCAACGTGTGAACTTAGCCTTAGTGTGCAGTGACAGGGGAGGATTTTGTTGTGTTCAGCAGCGCTGGTTCTTAAGCTGCCTGCCAGTGACAGGGGAGGAATTGCTTGTGTGGAGCAGCAGAGCTGATTATTAGGCTGCTGTTTGCCAGTGAGAGGGGAGGAATTTATTGTGTGGAGCAGCAGAGCTGATTATTAGGCTGCCTGCCAGTGACAGGGTAGGAATTTCTTTGCTGTGTGTACACTGCTGTGCAGAGTGCTTTTTAAAACAGCACCTACACAGCACTAATACTTTTATTTTTTTCTGCACAGTTACTGAGCGTTCATTTTTTCCAACACCGTATAGAGCTGTACGCTCCTCACACTACCGTATAGCGGCTGGTATCACGGACAAATACATGCTGACTATCTGTGTGTGACTGCGGAAATATATACGGAGATTTCAATTTTCCCCAAAACCGTATACAGTGGTATCTTCTGATACAGTACCGTTTTTCTGCCTTGTGTATTACGGTTAAATCCATACTGAGAGAGCGTCTGTGTGTTACTCCTCAAATATATGCGGAGATTCAAAATTACTTTCAACACTGTATACAGCTGTACGCTACTGATACAGTACACTTTTTATGCTTTTCATATTGTGGTGTAATCCATACTGAGCCTGTGAGCGTGTGTGTTACTCCTGAAATATATACGGACATTTTAAATTACCCCAACACTGTATACAGCTGTACGTTACTGATACAGTACACTTTTTCTGCTTTTCATATTGTGGTGTAATCCTTACTGAGGTTGTGAGCGTGTGTGTTACTCCTGAAATATATAAGGAGATTTAAAATTACCCCAACACTGTATACAGCTGTACGCTACTGATACAGTACACTTTTTATGCTTTTCATATTGTGATGTAATCCATACTGAGCCTGTGAGCGTGTGTGTTACTCCTGAAATATATACGGCGATTTAAAATTACCCCAGCACTGTATACGGTTGTACGCTTCTGATACAGTACACTTTTTTGCTTTTTATATTCTGGTGTAATCCATACTGAGCCTATGACAGTCTGTGTCTGTTACTCCGCAAATATATACAGAGATTAAAATTTTTCACCTTCACCGTATACAGCTGTTCCCTTCTGATACAGTACCATATATCTGCTGGTATTTTGGGTACATTTTCAGAAACATGAGGAAGGATTGTGGAAGAGGCCGCGGACGTGGGCGTGGGGGGCCAGCTGGTACTGATGGTGGTGGTGGTGTATCTGCTGGTAGTGCCAAAAGCACAATAGCACCTAAGGCAGGAGGTGTTGAGCCTGCGTCATCGTCTGGCTCCAGAAGGCCTGCAAGGCACCCTTTTCTGGGACTACATAAACCGCTTTTAAAGCCGGAGCATCAGGAACAGGTTTTGGCTTACATTGCCAAAACAGCCTCCAGCTCTATTGCCTCCTTTTCTGAAGTTTCAAAAAATGCAAGCACTGAGTTGTCAGTGCAGGCTTCTGGTCAGGAACAACCCCTTTCCTTGTGTCCTTCACCCCCACCAAAAGTGAAGGATGCGACAGGCCACATTTCAGATTACTCCATGGAGCTCTTTTGACATACCATGCCTGGTTATCAAGTCAAATCCTGAATTCCCCAGTACAAGATGAATCTGACATGGAGTGCACTGATGCACAGCCACTGCTATATGATTCTGCTGGCACATTCAACCAGAGCACTGCATTGCCATCGCAGTCTACTGAGCCAGAATGTGACCCTGATGAAACTCAGGTGCCCCTTCCTGCATACTATAGCACCTTACACGGTGACACAGAGGAATGTGCAGATGAAATTGAAGAGGAGGTGATGATGACCCAGTTGTTGACCCGGATTGGCATCCATTGGGGGAAGAGGGTGCCACTGGCAATAGCTCAGAAGAGGAGGATCCACAGCAGGTATCGACATCGCAGCCGGGGTTATCTGGCAGGCCCATAGCAGTCCAAAAAGGTGTTAAAAAAACAAAAAGAGTTACAGGACAGCTTGGCCAGATGGTCAAATTAGCACAGCGTGCAAGCCCTGAAAATTTATACCATAGTAGGAAGAGTAAAGTGTGGCACTTTTTTGACCAAAATCCTATTGATGAGGCATATGTTATCTGTAAGAAGTGCGGTAGGACCTTTAGCCGAGGGAAAAATCTCAGAAATTTGAATACCAGTTGCATGCTTAGACATTTAATGAACATGCACTTGCAAGCGTGGACAGACTACAAAACCTCAGGTAGCACATGTGCACCTGCTCCGACTGAAGTTAGCCAGCAACGCTCCATTGTTTCCCCCACTGTAAGTCCACCGGTTGGCACACCACCAGCATGAAATGTTGAGGTATCGTCGCAAGGCCAAAGCAGTCAGGGAATCACAATGTTTATGCAACGAAAGACTGCATCTAGGCCATCACCACCACAACCATCACCATCACCAACCCCCTCTCAGTCCGTGATGTCCACCGCTGGTTCCCCCATATGCAGCTCTCAAGTCCAGCTCACCCTAGCAGACACTCTGAGTAGGACAAGCAAGTACTCATCCTCTCATCCACGTACACTGGCTTTGAACGCCTACATTGCCAAACTGATCTCATTAGAGATGATGCCCTTACGTTTGATTGAAAGCGCAGCGTTCCGAGAGCTCATGGCCTATGCTGTCCCACGCTATGACCTACCCAGTCGGCACTTCTTTTCTAGAAAAGCCATCCCTGCCCTCCACCTGCATGTGAAAGACCGCATTGTCCATGCACTCAATCAGTGAGTGGAAAGGTGCACCTCACAACAGATGCATGGGACAGTAGGCATGGCCAGGGCCTTTATGTGTCCATCACTGTGCACTGGGTTAATGTGGTGGATGCAGGGTCCACAGGGGATAGCGGCGGTGGAACAGTGCTGCCTAGCCCACGGTATAGGCAATAGTTGGCTGTAGGTGTTCGACCCTCCTCATCCAGAAGCAAAAGCTCGTCAACAGAGCGCAGTCGCACGAGCACTCCATCCGCAGCTGCCAGTGTTGCACACGAGGTGTCCCACTATCGAGCAGCTAGTGGTAAGCGTCAGCAGGCTGTTTTAAAAATGATGTCTTTGGCCGACAACAGACACACCGCGGAGGTACTGGCCGACTACTTGCAGCGAGAAACTGAGTCATGGCTTGGCAGTATACATCTTGAGCCAGGCAAGGTAGTCATTGATAACGGCCGTAATTTTGTGGCGGCCATAGCCCTGGCAAAACTCAGACACATACCTTGCCTGGCTCACACATTGAACCTGGTGGTGCAGTGCTTCTTAAATAATTATCCGGAGTTAACAGCCCTGCTCCATAAAGTGCGAAGACTTTGCTCGCACATCCGTCACTCGCCCGTAGACTCCAGTCGTATGCAGAGGCTGCAGCGATCGCTCCACCTCCCCAAGCACCGCCTAATCATAGAAGTTGCAACAAGGTGGAACTCCACCATGCACATGGTTGAGAGGCTGTGCGAACAGAGGCAGGCTGTAATGCATTTGTGGGAGGATACACCGGCAGGCAGTTTGAGGGCAGACATCGAGTTGTCAGGTGTGCAGTGGTCAAAGCTGAAAGACCTCTGTAAAGTCCTTCAATGTTTTGAGGAATGCACATGGCTGGTAAGCGCAGACGACGCCATCATAAGCATGAGCATCCCACGTATGCGTCTGCTCATGCAAACTTTGACGCACACTAAGGATCAGGTGTCTGCAGCAGAGGAGGAGGAGGGAAACCTTGATGACAGTCAGGCATTGTCTGCTCAGGGAACTGTCCTGGACGAGGTGGAGGAAGAAGAGGAGGAGGATGAGGTGGATGATTATTTTGGGGAGGAGGATGCTTCTCAGGGGCAAGAGAAAATGTTGGCTTGCCAAGGTCAGGTCCAGGGTTTGTGCGTGACTGGAGGGATGTGGATTAGGCAGAAAGTGCTCCTCCACCCACCACTGGCAGTGCATAATTGACACCTGGAATATTGGCCCACATGTGTGATTATGCCTTGCGGATTCTAAAAAGGGACCCCCACATTGCCAAAATTATGAAGGATGACGGCTACTGGTTGGCCAGTATCCTCGATCCACGCTAAAAGGCAAATTATAGAACATGCTACAGGTGAACCTAGAGCTAATATTGACGAACAAACAAGCAACTCTGGTAAACCGTTTGTTAGAGGCATTCCCAGCAAACAGCAGCGGTGCAGGTTCTACCACAAGCCATACTGGGCCAAATGGAAGAGGTGTTCGTGCACACAGCCGAAGTGGCGTTGGAGACAGGGGTATCATGACCATGTTGTGGACTGATTTCTCGAGGACCGCTCACATGCCTGGTAATACTGAATCTATTGCAAATGACAGGAGACAGCAGTTGTCAACTATGGTAAAAAATTACTTCTCCTCCCCTATCGATGTTCTCCCTCACAGATCATTCCCCTTTGACTACTGAGCCTGTAAACTGGACACCTAGCCTGAATTGGCACAATATGCCTTACAGGAGCTCGCTTGCCCTGCTGGTAGTGTGCTATCAGAAAGAAGGACCCATCTGTCAACACAAAATGTTGATGATCTATCTTTTAATGTTGATCTTCATTAAAATGAACCATGCAGGGGTTTCAAAGGATTTTGTCCCTCCTTCCCCTGATGACACATATGTTGCCAGCAAAATGGCTCGCTTTGTCCTCCTCTTCCTCTGACTTCTCCAATTCCTCCATTTGCAGCTGCTGAACGTCCAGCCTACACCTCAACATATGCCATTTTTGCCACCTCCCTATCTGGGCTGTCCCCCCCAGGGCGGGGTCACCACCTGGCACACCTGGGCAAGTGCCAGTGCCCTGAGCAGGTGGGGGGTCCCACTCTGGGGGACGGCACTGGCACAGGGTCCCTCATAGTACAAAAAAGTGTCTCTGATGGTGGGAGGTCCCACTCACTGTCAGACACACCGGCGTACTATGAGGGGCCCTGTGCCAGTGCCGTCGACCATGAGTCAGCCCCCCCTGCTTGCTCAGGGCCCCAGCACTTGCAATACTTACCTCTCCCTGCTCCACCGCTGTGGAGTCTGGGCAGTTAAATCCTTCACAGGGACAGCCACTACAAATTTGGTTAACTGATCGATGATGGTTAAGATGTAGCTATGGCCTGTCCTGCTGGGCTCTACCTTCAGATGATCAATGGCTACCATTTCTAATGGATGTTGACTCACAATCGGATGCAGTGTTGCTTTCTGATCAGCTTTCACAGTTTTACTAGTCACAGACATGTGACATTCCTGGCAACATTTTTCAATGTCTCCTCTCATGCCAATCCAATAGAATCGCCTACGGCCTGTGGCTTCTGTCTTTTGCACTCCAAAGTGACCAGACTGATCATGATAGGCAGTGAGTACCATGTCTACATCTCTCCTTGGCATCATAATTTGATGGAGACAAATAACGGTGATGGGATCGACGCTACTGCAATACAGCAACCCTTTCTTCACAAAGAACCGTTTTCGCTGTCTCCACAGATAAAGTAATTGAGGGTCAGCATCGCCTCTGAGAATTATACCGGGAGGTTTTACCGTGATTAGGAATTCCCAAATTTCTGCAATCACTCTACTTTCAGTGTGTACTTGTATCCATCTAGTTTCCTGTAGCGGAGAGTCTGGACTGGCTTACTGAGACTGAAATATATACGAACATTTAAAATTATCCCAACACTGTATATAGCTGTACGCTTCTGATACAGTACACTTTGTCAACTTTTTATATTCTGGTGTAATCCATACTGAGCCTGTGAGAGTCTTTGTCTGACTCGAAATATATACGGATATTTAAAATTACCCCAATGCTGTATACAGCTGTATGCTTCTGATACATTTACCTTTTTCTACTTTTTATATTCTGGTGTAATCCATACTGAGCCTGTGATAGTCTTTGTCTGACTCTGGAAATATATACGGATATTTAAAATTACCCCAACGCTGTAAACAGCTGTACGCTTCTGATACATTTCCCTTTTTCTACTTTTTATATTCTGGTGTAATCCATACTGAGCCTGGGAGAGTCTTTGTCTGACTCTGGAAATATATACGGATATTTAAAATTACCCCAACGCTGTATAGAGCTGTACGCTTCTAATGCATTTCCCTTTTTCTACTTTTTATATTCTAGTGTAATCCATACTGAGCCTGAGAGCGTCTGTGTCTGCCTCCTGAAAAATATACGGAGATTTCCAATAATTTAACTATACTATATATACCTGGTGTTAGGGCTGGCGGAACGCACCAAATAAATATAAATAATTGGTGCGTTCGCAGCCCGGGGTCCACCGTGCAGGCAGAGCCTGCTGCTAGTAAGATGGCGGTATAAGAGAACTCTGTTACTCCACAGAGTCGCAAACATAGATGCTGTGGCACTATATGGCGGTATAACCGAACTCTGCTACACCACAGAGTCGCTGAGGTAGAGACGCAGAGATAGAGACTGTGTCCTGTTAACACCACAGGGGTACACAGATAACTGCTGTGCGGATGGCAGTCCGTGATCATGCAGTCAGCAATGCAAACAAGCAACTCCTCAGTAGCCGGTATTCTAGAGGCTATTTCAGCCAAGCCCTGAACACGTGCATACAAATCTCCTCACCGGAGGTGCCGGTATTCTAGGGCTTATTTCAGCCGAGCCCTAACCACATGCTTGCATGATCACACTGGCGCAAAGCACATAACACAATTGATACTAGCGCACGACCGAGCGGTCATGCGCACCTTTTATAGTAGCAGCTACAGGACCTTCCAGAAAAGGACCAATGAGAACTGTTCCAGAACACAAGCCGTTTCAGGACCTTCCCGGCGGACCAAAGGGAGTCACTGCTGTAACCGAGCATGTGACCCCTGATCTCCAATGGGAGATCTTGCCCTGGGCATGCTCAGATAGAGAAACGCAGGACTTAGTCCCAAAGACGTCTGCTCGCCGCTGACCAGTACTGGCTATAATAGCAGAACCTGGAGAGGCAGCAGTAATCCTCTGCACAGTGTTAAACTGGGCGAGACGCTGGCACCGACGTCTCTGCTGAGCAGAGTTCACTGCTGCCGGAGACTGATGGTAGACCGCAGCAGGGATGGTTCGAGATTCCCCTTGTGCAGAAGCGGAAACTCGACCCCTAACACCTGGTATCTGCTGATACAGTAGCCTTCTTGCCAGAAAGTCCTCCTCCAACCCCCCACTCTAAGTGCATCATTGACACTTGGAACATTGGCCCACATGCGTGATTATTTCTTGCAGAGTTGCTTTTTATATTCTGATGTGATCAATACTGAGCCTGTGAAAGTCTTTGTCTGACTCTGGAAATATATATGGATATTTAAAATTACTCCAACGCTGTATACAGCTGTACGCTTCTGATACATTTCCCTTTTTCTACCTTTTATATTCTGGTGTAATCCATACTGAGCCTGTGAGAGTTTTTGTCTGACTATGGAAATATATACAGATATTTAAAATTACCCCAACGCTGTATACAGCTGTACGCTTCTGATACATTTCCCTTTTTCTACTTTTTATATTCTGGTGTAATCCATACTTATTAGCCTGTGAGAGTCTGTGTGACTCTGGAAATATACAGTCATGGCCAAAAGTTTTGAGAATGACACAAATATTATATTTTCACATGATCTGCTGCCCTCTGGTTTTTATGTGTGTTTGACAGATGTTTTTATCACAGACAGAAATATAATTGCAAACATATGAGTAACAAAAGCTTATATTGACAGTTAGAATGAGTTAATGCAGCAAGTCAATATTTGCAGTGTTGACCCTTCTTCTTCAGGACCTCTGCAATTCTCCCTGGCATGCTCTCAATCAACTTCTGGACCAAATCCTGACTGATAGCAGTCCATTCTTGCACAATGCTCAATGCTTTCATTTTGTTAGAATTTTTAGGTTTTTGTTTGTCCACCCGTCTCTTGATGATTGACCACAAGTTTTCAATGGGATTAAGATCTGGGGAGTTTCCAGGCCATGGACCCAAAATCTCTATGTTTTGTTCCCTGAGCCATTTAGTTATCACCTTTGCTTTATGGCAAGGTGCTCCATCATGCTGGAAAAGGCATTGTTGATCGCCAAACTGCTCTTAGAGGGTTGGGAGAAGTTGCTCTTGGAGGACATTCTGGTACCATTCTTTATTCATGGCTGTGTTTTTAGGCAAGACTGTGAGAGAGCCGATTCCCTTGGCTGAGAAGCAACCCCACACATGAATGGTTTCAGGATGCTTAACAGTTGGCATGAGACAAGACTGGTGGTAGCGCTCACCTTGTCTTCTCCGAATGAGGCGTTTCCTGATGTCCCAAACCATCGAAAAGGGGATTCATCAGAGAAAATAACTTTACCCCAGTCCTCAGCAGTCCACTGCCTGTACCTTTTGCAGAATATCAGTCTGTAGATGATGTTTTTTCTGGAGAGAAGTGGCTTCTTTGTTGTCCTCCTTGAGACCAGGCCTTGCTCCAAGAGTCTCCGCCTCACAGTGCGTGCAGATGCACTCACACCTGCCTGCTGCCATTCCTGAGCAAGCTCTGCACTGCTGGTAGCCCGATCCCGCAACTGAAACACTTTTAAGAGACGGTCCTGGCGCTTGCTGGTCTTTCTTGTGCGCCCTGGAGCCTTTTTGGCAACAATGGAACCTCTCTCCTTGAAGTTCTTGATGATGCCATAGATTGTTGACTGAGGTGCAATCTTTCTAGCTGCGATACTCTTCCCTGTTAGCCCATTTTTGTGCATTGCAATTATGACTGCACGTGTTTCTTTAGAGATAACCATGGTTAACAGAAGAGAAACAATGATACCAAGCACCAGCCTCCTTTTAAAGTGTCCAGTGGTGTCATTCTTACTTAATCATGACAGATTGATCTCCAGCCATGTCCTCATCAACACACACACCTGTGTTAATGGAGCAATCACTGAAAAGAGGTTAGCTGGTCCTTATAAGGCAGGGCTGCAATGATGTTGAAATGTGTTTTGGGGATAAAGTTAACTTTCTAGCCAAATATTGACTTTGCAAGTAATTGCTGTTAAGCTGATCACTCTTTATAACATTCTGGAGTATATGCAAATTGCCATTAGAAAAAGTGAAGCAGTAGACTTTGTAAAAATTAATATTTGTGTCATTCTCAAAACTTTTGTCCATGACTGTATACGGACTGTATACGGATATTTAAAATGACCCCAACGCTGTATAGAGCTGTACGCTTCTGATACATTTCCCTTTTTCTACTTTTTATATTCTCGTGTAATCCATACTGAGCCAGAGAGCGTCAGTGTCTGCCTCCTGAAATATATACGGAGATTTCCAATAATTTAACTATACTATATATACCTGGTATCTGCTGATACAGTACCCTTTTTGCCAGAAAGTCCTCCTCCAACCCACCATTTTAAGTGCATCATTGACACCTGGAACATTGGCCCACTTGTGTGATTATTTCTTGCGGATCTGCTTTTTATATTCTGGTGTGATCCATACTGAGCCTGTGAGAGTCGTTGTCTGACTCTGGAAATATATAAGGATATGTAAAATTACCCAACGCTGTATACAGCTGTACGCTTCTGATACATTTCCCTTTTCATCTTTTAGATTATTGTGTAATCCATACTGAGCCTGAGAGCGTCAGTGTCTGCCTCCTGAAATATATACGGATATTTCCAATAATTTAACTATACTATATATACCTGGCATCTGGTGATACAGTACCCTTTTTGCCAGAAAGTCCTCCTCCATCCACAACTCTACACTATGTTCCAAATTATTATGCAAATTGGTTTTAAGTGTCATAGCGTTTTTTGTTTTTTTTTTGTAAATGAAACCCATTGATGGTATTGTGTCTCAGGGTTCTTTGGATCACTGAAATCAATTTCAGATACCTGTGATAATTAGTTTGCTATGTGAGCCCAATAAAAGGAAAGCTGGATGTTCCACACTATTAACCCCTTCACCCCCAAGGGTGGTTTGCACGTTAATGACCGGGCCAATTTTTACAATTCTGACCACTGTCTCTTTATGAGGTTATAACTCTGGAACGCTTCAACGGATCTGCCCGATTCTGAGACTGTTTTCTCGTGACATATTGTACTTCACGTTATTGGTAAAATTTCTTCGATATAACTTGCGTTTATTTTTGAAAAAAATGCAAATATGGCGAAAATTTTGAAAATTTTGCAATTTTCAAATTTTGAATTTTTATTCCCTTAAAACAGAGAAATATGTCACACAAAATAGTTAAGAAATAACATTTCCCACATGTCTACTTTACATCAGCACAATTTTGGAATCAAATTTTTTTTTTCTTAGGAAATTATAAGGGTTAAACAACAAAATTTACAAAGCCATTTTTTTAGGGACCACCTAATATTTGAAGTCACTTTGAGGGGTCTATATAGCAGAAAATACCCAAAAGTGACACTATTCTAAAAACTGCACCCCTCAAGGTACTCAAAACCACATTCAATAAGTTTATTAACCCTTCATGTGCTTCACAGGAGCTGAAGCAACGTGGAAGGAAAAAATGAATATTTAACTTTTTAGCCACAAAAATGATCTTTTACAAACTTTTTTTTTATTTTCACAAGGGTAAAAGGAGAAAATGGACAGATAAAGTTGTTGTGCAATTTCTCCTGAGTACGCCAATACCCCATAAGTGGGGGAAAACCACTGTCTGTGCGCACAGCAGAGCTCATAAGGGAAGGAGCGCCGTTTGACTTTTTCAAACTAAAATTGGTTGGAATTGAGATTGGATGCCATGTCGCGTTTGGAGAGCCCCTGATGCGCCTAAACAGTGGAAACCCCCCACAAGTGACACCATTTTGGAAACTAGACCCCCTAAGGAACTTATCTAGATCTGTTGTGAGCACTTTGAACCCCCAAGTGTTTCACAAAAGTTTATAATGCCTGGGTGTGAAAAAAAAAAGAAACAATTTTCCACAAAAATGATTTTTTAGTCCCAAATTTTTGATTTTTCCCAAGGAAATTGGACCCCAAAAGTTGTTGGCCAATTTGTCCTGAGTACGCTGATACCCAATATGTGGGGGGGGGGGGAAACTGTTTGGGCGCACGGCAGGGCTTGGAAAGGAAGTAGTAATGTTTTGGAATACAGACGTTGATGGGGGTCATGTTCCGTTTGCAGTGCCCCAGATGAGCCTAAACAGTAGAAACCCCCCACAAGTGACCACATTTTGGAAACTAGACCCCCTAAGGAACTTATCTAGAGCTTTTGTGAGCACTTTGAACCCCCAAGTGCTTCACACAAGTTTATAATGCCCGGGCATGAAAATAAAAAATCCTATTTTTTTCCCACAAAAATTATTTTTAGTCACTAATTTTTTATTTTCCCAAGGGTAACAGGAGAAATTGGACCACAAAAGATGTTGTCCAATTTGTCCTGAGTACGCTGATACCCGATATGTGGGGGGGAACCACTGTTTGGGCGCACGGCAGAGCTCGGAATGGAAGGAGCACCATTTGACTTTTTCCAACCAAAATTGGCTGGAATTGAGATTGGACGCCATGTTGCATTTGGAGAGCCCCTGATGTGCCTAAACAGTGGAAACCCCCCACAAGTGACCCCATTTGGGAAACTAGACCCCCTAAGGAACTTATCTAGATCTTTGGTGAGCAATTTGAACCCCCAAGTGCTTCACACAAGTTTATAACGTAGAGCCGTAAAATTAAAAAATCATATTTTTTCCACAAAAATGATCTTTTCACCCCAAATTTTATTTTCCCAAGGGTAACAAGACTCCAAAAGTTATTGTGCAATTTGTCCTGAGTACACTGATACCCCATATGTGGGGGTAAACCACTGTTTGGGTGCATGGCAGAGTTTGGAAGGGAAGGAGTGCCCTTTGACTTTTTCAACGCAGAATTGGCTGGATGCCATGTCGTGTTTGGAGAGCTCCTGATCTGCCTAAACAGTGGAAACCCCCCACAAATGACACCATTTTGGAAACTAGACCCCTCAAGGAACTTATCTAGATGTGTGGTGAGCACTTTGAACCCCCAAGTGCTTCACAGAAGTTTATAACGTACAGCGTAAAATAAATTTTTTTTTTTTTTTTTACAAAAATGAGTTTTTTCGTCCCCAATATTTTATTTTACAAGGGTAACAGGAGAAATTGGACCCCAAAAGTTGTTGTCCAATTTGTCCTGAGTACGCGGATACCCAATATGTGGGAGAAAACTACTGTATGGGTACACGTTGGGGCTCGGAAGGGAAGTAGTGACGTTTTGGATTGTAGACTTTGATGGAATGGTCTGGGGCGTCATGTCGCATTTGGAGAGCCCCTGATGTGCCTAAACAGTGGAAACCCCCCACAAGTGACCCCATTTTGGAAAATAGACCCCACAAGGAACTTATCTAGATGTGTGGTGAGCACTTTGAACCCCGAAGTGCTTCACAGAAGTTTATAATGTATAGCCGTAAAAATAAAAAATATTTTTTTTTTTACAAAAATTATTTTTTTCGCCCCAAATATTTTATTTTCACAAGGGTAACAGGAGAAATTGGACCCCAAAAGTTGTTGCACAATTTGTCCTGAGTACGCGGATACCCAATATGTGGGAGAAAACTACTGTATGGGTACACGTTGGGGCTCGGAAGGGAAGTAGTGACGTTTTGGATTGTAGACTTTGATGGAATGGTCTGGGGGCGTCATGTCGCATTTGGAGAGCCCCTGATGCGCCTAAACAGTGGAAACCCCCAACAAGTGACCCCATTTTGGAAAATAGACCCCATAAGGAACTTATCTAGATGTGTGGTGAGCGCCATGAAGCCGCAAGTGCTTCACAGAAGTTTATAACGTACAGCCGTAAAAACAAAAAAAATCATTTTTTAAAAAAAAAATGATATTTTTGCCCCCAGTTTTTTATTTTCCCAAGGGTAACAGAAGAAATAGGACAAATTGCACAATAACTCTTAGGGTCCAGAGTACGCTGATACCCATGTGGGAGTAAACTACTGTTTGGGCGCATGGCAGAGATCAGAAGGGAAGAAGCATCGTTTGACTTATTTCAACGCGAATTGGCTGGAATGATTCAACGTCAATGTCACTTTGGAAGCCCCTGATGTGCTAACAGCGGAAACCCCCATTCTAACTCCAACCCTAACCCACACACCCCTAACCCTAGTCCCAACCCTAACCACAACCTAACCTAACACCCCTATCCCTAATCCCAACCCTAACCCTAATACTAACTTTAGCGCCAACCCTAACCCTAACTTTAGCCGCAACCCTAACCTTAACCATAACCCTAATGGGAAAATGGAAATAAATAAATTTTTTTAATTTTATTATTTTTCCCTAACTAAGGGGGTGATAAAGGGGGGTTTGATTTACTATTTATAGCTGGTTTTTATGATTGGCAGCTGTCATGCTAAAAGACGCTTTTTATTGTAAAAAATAGTTTTTTGCATCGCCACATTTTGAGAGCTATAATTTTTGCATATTTTGGCCCACAGAGTCATGTGAGGTCTTATTTTTTGCAGTACGAGTTGAAGTTTTTATTGGTACCATTTTTGAGTACGTGAAATTTTTTGATCGCTTTTTATTTTGATTTTTGGGAGGTTAGAATGAACAAAAATCAGCAATTCATGAATTTCTTTTGGGGGAGGCGTTTATACCGTTCCGCGTGTGGTAAAATTGATAAAGCAGTTTTATTCTTCGGGTCAGTACAATTACAGCGATACCTCATTTATATCATTTTTTTTATGTTTTAGCGCTTTTATAGAATAAAAACAATTTTATATAAAAAATAATTATTTTTGCATCGCTTTATTCTGCGAGCTATAACTTTTTTATTTTTTCGCTGATGATGCTGTATGATGGCTCGTTTTTTGCGGGACAAGATGACGTTTTCAGTGGTACCATGTTTATTTATATCGGTCTTTTTGATCGCGTGTTATTCCACTTTTTGTTCAGCAGTATGATGATAAAGCACTGATTTTTTGCTTTGTTTTTATTTTTTTTTAAGGGGTTCACAAAAGGGTTAACTAGTGGGACAGTTTTATAGGGGGGGTCGTTACAGACGCGGCGATACCAAATATGTGTACTTTTATTGTTTTATTTTTTTTATTTACAGGAAGAAATGAATTTATTGGGGAATATTTTTTTTTTTTTATATTATTTTGGAATTTTTTTTCACACGTTTATTTTTATTTTTTTTACTTTTTTACATTGTCCCAGGGTGGGACATCACTGTAAAATGTCATATCACTGGTCTCACAGTGTGCACAGCACTCTGTGAGACCAGCGATCTCACAGGCAGTGCTGCAGACTTCTCAGTGCCTGCTCTCGGCAGGCACTGAGGAAGCCGCCTCCCTCCAGGACCCCGGCGCCATCTTGGATCAGGGTCCTGGGAGGGAGGAAGCAATCAGAACAGCGCGATCACATCGCGCTGTTCTGAGGGTCTCAGGGGGGCGCGCTGGGAGCCCCCTCCCTGCGCGATGCTCCCCTGTGCCCCCAGTACACCGCGATCATGTTTGATCGCGGTGTGCAAGGGGCTAATGTTCCGGGAGCGGTCCGTGACCGCTCCTGGCACACAGTCCCGGGTGTCAGCTGTGATAATCAGCTGACACCCGGCGGCGATTAGCTGCGCTCCCCCGGGAGCGCAGCTAATCGCTATGACGTACTATCCTGTTATGTTTCGGCAGCAGAGGAGTGCAGGCAAAAAAGGCAATACACCAGAGCAGTTGGAATCTATGAGATTGCAGTACCCTGACTAACCACCACAACTAGAGGCAGCCTGGAGCGTTCCTACGTTGGTCCTAGACGCCTCGTCACAGCCTGAGAAACTAACTACACCTAAAGATAGAAATAGGAAAGCTATCTGCCCCGGAGCAGAACCCCAAAGATAATAGAAAGCCCCCAAACATGTAATGGCGGTTAGACAAGATGAAATACTGACACAGAAAGAAAACAGTATGAGCAAACGCTGGGGCCCAAACTAACTAAATAGAAAAGGATAGAAGGGTACTTACTGCAATCCCAGAAAACCCTGAAAAGCACCAACTCTACTAATTTCAAAAACACCTGAGATCACACGACCTCTTCCACCTAAATTAGTTCTCTGGTGTAACAAAATCAAAACAGCAGCCACTGAAAAAACTGGAAAAAGCAAAAGTAGCAATGGGCAGCACGGTGGCTCAGTGGATAGCACTGCAGCCTTGCAGCGCTGGAGTCCTGGGTTCGAGTCCCACCAAGGACAACATCTGCAAGGAGTTTGTATGTTCTCCCCGTGTTTGCGTGGGTTTCCTCCGGGCACTCCGGTTTCCTCCCACACTCCAAAAACATTCTGATAGGGAATCTAGATTGTGAGCCCCATCGGGGACAGCGACGATAATGTGTGCAAACTGTAAAGAGCTGCGGAATATGTTAGCGCTATATAAAAATAAAGATTATTATTATTAAAAGTACAAACATCAGTGGCTGAACAAAACTGAGAGGGCAGAAGCCCCCGGAGGGGACCCTGAAGGCCCCCACAGAAGTACAGGACAAAATGCAAAAATATAGCACAAAAACAAAAGAAGAAAATGTCTTATCTGTTAGCAGGAGATGCAGACACGACACAGCAGGCTACAAGGGAAACAGGAATAAAGGATTCAGACCAGAACAATTGATCACCGGCAACCCTGATGGGAAGGTGACTCCCTTATATAAGACCAGTCAGTAACACCTGATTCCCAGTCCTCACAATCTTCACTGGACAGACTAGCACCGCTTGTAACCACCAGAGGGAGCCTCTGCTCAGAACTCATCTCAAACCCATTCACAACAGTACCCCCCCCTTGAGGAGGGGTCACCGAACCCTCATTTGAGCAACCAGGTCGGTCAGGATGAGTTCTATGATACGCACGGATAAGTCTCCTAGCATGGATGTCCGAAGCAAACACCCAAGAATTGACTTCCTGACCATAACCTCTCCATTTAACCAAATACTGGAGTTTCCGTCTAGAAAAACGAGAATCTAATATTTTCTCAACCACATACTCCAGATTGCCCTCAACCAAAACAGGGTCAGGAGGCACAGCAGCAGAACCATGGCTCAACAAACCTCTTCAACAAGGACTTGTGGAACACGTTATGGATCTTAAATGTCCCTGGAAGAAGCAAACGAAAAGAAACAGGATTAATAATCTCCATGATCTTATAAGGTCCAATGAACCTAGGCTTAAATTTAGGAGATGCTACTCTCATAGGAATATTCTTTGAGGACAACCAGACAAAGTCCCCCACTTTAAACCGAGGACCATCAGTCCTATGCCGGTTAGCAAACCGCTGGGCCTTCTCCTGAGAGAGGGACAACCTCTCCACTACCTGGTCCCAAATCTGTTGCATACGCTCCACAACAGAGTCAACACCTGGACAGACAGAAGCCTCCGTCTGTCCTGAAGAAAATCGAGGGTGAAACCCAGAATTACAGAAAAACGGAGACATCAAAGTGGCAGAGCTAGCCCTATTATTAAGAGCAAACTCAGCCAAAGGCAAAAAAGAGACCCAGTCATCCTGATCAGCAGACACAAAGCATCTTAGATAAGTCTCCAATGTCTGGTTTGTTCTCTCAGTTTGACCATTGTCTGAGGATGAAATGCCGAGGAGAAAGACAATTGAACACCCAGTTTAGAACAAAAAGTCCTCCAAAATCTGGAAACAAACTGGACTCCTCTGTCAGACACAATGTTCTCAGGAATGCCGTGTAAACGAACCACGTGCTGAAGGAACAACGGCACCAATTCAGAGGAGGAAGGCAACTTAGGTAATGGCACAAGATGTATCATTTTGGAAAACCTATCACAAATTACCCAGATGGTGGTCATTCTCTGAGAAACAGGAAGGTCGGAAATGAAATCCATAGAGATATGGGTCCATGGTCTCTTGGGCACAGGCAATGGCATCAACAAACCACTAGAGCGAGAGCAAGGCTTGGAGCGAGAGCAAGTCCCGCAGGACTGCACAAATTCCCTGACATCACGAGACAAGGTAGGCCACCAAAAGGACCGACTAACCAAGTCTCTGGTACCAAAAATTCTGGGATGCCCAGCCAATGCGGAACAATGAATCTCAGACATCACACTCTTTTTCCACTGGTCCGGGACAAACAATTTTCCAACAGGGCAGCACTCGGGCCTATCCTCCTGACACCCCTCCAGAGCAAGTCTCAAATTGGGCGAGATGGCGGAAAGAACTACACCCTCTTTCAAAATAACAGAAGGATCAGATAACTCAGGAGAGTCCGCAAGGAAACTCCTCGAGAGGGCATCCGCCTTAACATTCTTAGTGCCAGGAAGAAAGGAAACCACAAAATTAAAACGTGTGAAAAACAAGGCCCACCTGGCCTGTCTAGGATTGAGTCGCTTGGCAGATTCCAGATAGACCAGATTCTTATGGTCCGTAAGGACCACCACCTGATGTTTGGCTCCCTCCAGCCAATGTCTCCACTCTTCAAAAGCCCACTTCATGGCCAATAACTCCCGATTACCCACGTCATAATTACGTTCAGTAGGAGAAAATTTTCGAGAGAAAAAGGCACAAGGGTTACTTTTAGAGGTCTCTGGATCTTTTTGGGACAAAACGGCACCTGCCCCAATTTCAGAGGCATCAACCTCCACCTGAAATGGCAGAGAAACATCAGGCTGCCGTAGAACAGGAGCAGAAGTGAATCTCTGCTTAAGTTCCTGAAATGCAGAGACTGCCTCAGGAGGCCAATTCACCACATCAGAACCCTTTCTGGTCAAATCAGTTAATGGTTTAACAATAACCGAGAAATTACCAATAAATTTACGATAAAAATTGGCAAAACCCAAAAATCTCTGAAGAGCCTTTAATGAAGTAGGTTGGACCCAATCACAGATGGCCTGAACCTTGACCGGGTCCATTTCAATAACAGATGGGGACAAAATGAATCCCAGAAATGAGATCCTTGTACGCCAAAAAGACACTTTGATCCCTTCACATACAGAGCATTCTCTCTCAAAATCTGGAATACAGTTCGAACATGTTTCACATGAGAGTCCCAGTCATTAGAAAAAATCAAGATATCATCCAAATAAACAATCAGAAATTTGTCCACAAAATCCCTGAAAATGTCATTCATGAAGGACTGGAAGACGGAAGGAGCATTAGTGAGCCCAAAGGGCATCACCAGGTACTCAAAATGCCCTTCAGGGGTATTGAATGCCATCTTCCATTCATCCCCGTGCTTAATGCGAATAAGGTTATACGCCCCCCTGAGGTCAAGCTTGGTAAACCAAGTAGCGTTTTTCACCCTGGAAAACAGGTCAGAAATCAAGGGTAACGGGTATTGATATTTCACAGTAATATTGTTCAAGAGACGATAATCAATACACGGCCTTAATGAACCATCCTTTTTGGCCACAAAGAAAAAACCGGCACCTAAGGGTGAAGAGGATGGTCTGATATGACCCTTCTCCAATGATTCCTTGATATAAGACCGCATAGCGTCATGTTCAGGTACAGACAAGTTAAAAAGGCGACCTTTAGGGAATTTACTACCCGGCACTAATTCAATAGCGCAGTCATAGCTCCTATGGGGAGGCAAGGATGCAGATTTACTTTCGCTAAACACATCAGAAAAATCAATCAAAAAGTCAGGAACATCCTGAGCCTGGGGGAGGCAGAAAAAACAGGAGTGTTGGTATTAACACATTGGCAGCCCCAACTGGTTACAGACACAGATTTCCAATCCAAAACAGGATTATGAGACTGTAACCAAGGAAAACCCAGCACGATAATGTCATGCAGATTATACAGAACCAAAAATTTGCAGCACTCCTGGTGATCAGGTTCAACCCTCATTATCACCTGAGTAGAAAACTGGGGTTTATTCTCAGCCAAAGGGTTAGAATCGATCCCCAGTAAGGGAATAGACTTCTGTAGGGGTATCAAGGGAAATCCACAACGTTTAGCAATATTATAATCCATCAGGTTAATAGCTGCTCCAGAATCAACAAAAGCCTGAGCAGAAAATTAGGACAGAGAGCATATCAGAGTGACAGTTAATAAAAACTTAGTCTGAACACTACCCAAGACAACTGAGCGTGCAAAACGTCTTCCCCGCTTAGGGCAGACTGAAATAGCATGAGAGGCATCACCACAGTAGAAACATAACCCATTGCGCTTTCGAAACTCATGACGCTGTGCCCCAGACACCACTCTATCACACTGCATGGGTTCAGAAGCTGGTTCACAAGGCAACACCATTCCACGCATACTTCTCCGCTCACGCAAACGTCTATCAATTTGAATCGCTAATGACATAGAATCATTGAGACCAGAGGGGACAGGGAATCCCACCATAACATCCTTTACATTATCTGACAGACCCTTCCGGAAAAGGGCTGCCAAAGCGTCGTCATTCCATTTGGTCAGGACTGCCCACCTACGGAATCTCTGACAGTATAACTCAGCGTCATCAAGCCCCTGATTTAATGCCAACAAGGCTTTTTCAGCTTGATCAGTGACATTAGGCTCATCGTACAATAACCCCAAGGCCTGAAAAAATGCATCAACATCACTCAAAACAGGATCCCCAGGTATCAGGGAAAAAGCCCAATCCTGAGGATCGCCGCGCAGGAGAGAGATGATAATTTGAACCTGCTGCGCTGCGTTCCCTGAGGACTTAGATTTTAAGGCAAAAAACAATTTACAATTATTTTTGAAATTCTGAAACTTAGCTCGATCCCCTAAAAACAAATCAGGCATGGGAATCCTAGGTTCCACAACAGGCAACCCAGCAAGATAGATAGCAATACTCCGAACCTCAGTGGCAAGCTGATCCACACGGCCAGACAACTGTGCAAACTCCATTGAGAGAAAAGATCCTCCCCAGCACCCAGAGATACAGAGGGAAAAAAAAAATGCAACAAACAGAAAAATATCTCTGACAACTCTGACAACCTTTTTTTCTTTCACAATATTTTTTCCCTACTGTGAGTACCATACAATTTTCAATTTTTTGGCCGTGATACTGTTATGTTTCGGCAGCAGAGGAGTGCAGGCAAAAAAGGCAATACACCAGAGCAGTTGGAATCTATGAGATTGCAGTACCCTGACTAACCACCACAACTAGAGGCAGCCGTGGAGCGTTCCTACGTTGGTCCTAGACGCCTCGTCACAGCCTGAGAAACTAACTACACCTAAAGATAGAAATAGGAAAGCTATCTGCCCCGGAGCAGAACCCCAAAGATAATAGAAAGCCCCCAAACATGTAATGGCGGTTAGACAAGATGAAATACTGACACAGAAAGAAAACAGTATGAGCAAACGCTGGGGCCCAAACTAACTAAATAGAAAAGGATAGGAAGGGTACTTACTGCAATCCCAGAAAACCCTGAAAAGCACCAACTCTACTAATTTCAAAAACACCTGAGATCACACGACCTCTTCCACCTAAAATTAGTTCTCTGGTGTAACAAAATCAAAACAGCAGCCACTGAAAAAACTGGAAAAAGCAAAAGTACAAACATCAGTGGCTGAACAAAACTGAGAGGGCAGAAGCCCCCGGAGGGGACCCTGAAGGCCCCCACAGAAGTACAGGACAAAATGCAAAAATATAGCACAAAAACAAAAGAAGAAAATGTCTTATCTGTTAGCAGGAGATGCAGACACTACACAGCAGGCTACAAGGGAAACAGGAATAAAGGATTCAGACCAGAACAATTGATCACCGGCAACCCTGATGGGAAGGTGACTCCCTTATATAAGACCAGTCAGTAACACCTGATTCCCAGTCCTCACAATCTTCACTGGACAGACTAGCACCGCTTGTAACCACCAGAGGGAGCCTCTGCTCAGAACTCATCTCAAACCCATTCACAACACTATCCCGTCCATGGTCAAATTGTCACGGGTTTTATGGACCAGATAGTACGTCAGATGTCAGAGAGGGGTTAAGCAGGCCAGAGTATTCAAGTAAACATGGGAAAGAAAAAGGATCTCTCTGCTGCTAGAAAGCATCAAATAGTGCAATGCCTTGGTCAAGGGATGAAAACATTACATATTTTCTGAAAACTTAAGCGTGATCATCGTACTGTTAAGAGATTTGTGGCTGATTCTGAGCACAGACGTGTTCGTGCTGATAAAGGCAGAATGAGGAAGGTTTCTGCCAGGCAAGTTCATCTGATTAAGAGAGCAGCTGCTAAAAAGCCATTACAAACCAGCAAACAGATATTTGAAGCTGCTGGTGCCTCTGGAGTCCCTCGAACCACAAGGTGTGGGATCCTTCAAAGGCTTGCTGTGGTGCATAAACCTACGATTCGGCCACCCTAAACAGTGCTCACAAGCAGAAAACGGTTGCAGTGGGCCCAGACATACATGAAGACTAATTTTCAAACAGTCTTGTTTACTGATGAGTGTCGAGCAACCTGGATGGTTCAGATGGATGGCATAGTGGATGGTTGGTGGATGGCCACCATGACCCAACAAGGCTGCAACGTAATCAAGGAGGTGGAGGAGTCATGTTTTGGGCCGGAATCATAGGGAAACAGCTGGTAGGCCCTTTAAGGTTCCTGAAGGTGTGAAAATGACCTCTGCAAAGTATGTAGAGTTTCTGACTGACAACTTTCTTCCATGGTATAAAAAGCAGAAACGTTCCTTCAGGAGCAAAATCATCTACATGCATGACAATGCACCATCTCATGCTGCAAAGAATACCTCTGTTAGGATTTGAACCTGTGAACCATGGCTTGCTGGTCTGTTCCTTTGCTGTGGAGCTATTCAGAACTTGATAATTTCAGCCTGAAACCATATGAACTTCGTCGGGGATAGAGATCATCACCTGCCCTGCTGATTGTTCTCACCCTGATTAAGACTGATTGGACCTGCTATATATACCTGGCCTGTGCAGCTTCCTGTTGCTGAGTATATTGTGGTGCTCAGTCTAACTGAGTGAAGCTTTATCTGAGCTCCTGATCTGGAAGGTGTTCTGCTGGCATCTTCCTGTCTCTTGTGGAAACCCTGCTGTTCCTACCTCGAACTCTATCACCTAAACGGACTTGGTGATTGTGTGTGATCTCGGCCGGCCCGTGCTCGGGCGGGCTCCGGCATCTGCCGACATAGTGATCTACCACCGCCATATACGGCACTTCCAGAAGTCCTTCCACGGTCCGGTCATCTGCACACTTCTGCTCCGGCCACTGACCTCCAGTCCAGTATCGCCAGTAACGTGACAGAATACTCAGCCTCTCAAAAATGGAGGCCACTGGAGCAGAAACTATGGATACACGTGTCAGAAAAGTACAGGGTGCAATGTCCAGTCTGCACACCAAACAGATGAATGGAAAATCACGGATGGATGCATTTATTGCACAAAGCGATCAAAATGTCCAGAATCACCAACAAGCTATTCAAGATCTGCAGAATGCGGTACAAGTGTTGACTGCTCGAATTACACAGCTAGAAGGACAAGCTTCCGTCTCAGCGTCTGCCAAGCCCCCAAGCTACCACCTTTTCGTTTTGGCGGTGATCGAGATAAATTTAGTGGATTTTTGAATCAATGTTACCTGTTCTTCGATACACATGCTAATCAGTTCCCGACTGATAGGTCAAAGGTGCTATGCATCATTATGCTGTTAACCCACAAAGCGATCGCTTGGGCTAATCCTCTGATGAGACTCGGGACACACACGTTTAGACAATCTGAACGAGTTTATTCGAGCGATGCAGCAGATGTTTTGATGACCCAAACCGTGCAGCTACCGCTGAATCAACGTTGCTGGCATTACGACAAGGCAAACGCCCCGTCGCAGAGTATGCTATGGAGTATAGGAGGTGGGCCATCGACACTGAATGGAATAATGCAGCAAAAGTAACTTTCTTTAAAAGAGGACTTTCTAGTGCAGTAAAGGACGAACTTGCTCGTGGAGAGACCCCTTCGGATCTGGATGATTTCATCAAGCATTGCATCCGGGTTGACACCCGTCTGTCTGAACGACGACAAGAGAAGTGGACCTCCATGAATCGTTCAACTAACTCTTATAACTCCTTCCTGCCATCGGTCACTAAAGAAGTGCCTAGTCGGAATGTCTGAGATACACAACTAGAGCCAATGCAAGTGGATGCGATCCAGAGACGAGCGAGTGCAGAACGAAGAGAACAGAGATTTAAAGAGAATCTATGTCTGTACTGCGGGGAAGCAGGACATTTTCTTATTAACTGTCCAAGTCGTCCCACAAACCGTTCAAGAAAAATGGTGGCGCTATAATGGATCCTGATTCTTCCGACGAGGAGTCTTTCATCTCAGAGACTGATTATGCTAAAGATGAGATCCAGTCCATATCATCCATAGTTTCCACCTACCAGGAAGGAGAGCCGAGAATCCCATTATTTTGTAACTATCAAACTGAAGGTTAACTCCCAGTGGATCACTGCATCAGCCATGATCGACTCGGGGGCCAGCGGGATGTTCATGGATTCTGCATTTGCTCCAAATCATGGCATAGATATGCAGAAAAGACGTTCACCTATTGTGATGGGGACGGTAGATGGATCTCCACTGAATTCGGGGCCAGTGGATCATGAGACAGGACTTTTGGAGATCTATATTGAGCCGCAGCATCGTGAGATGTTGACATTCCTAATTATTTCTTCTCCACATTTTCCCATCATTTTAATTTTGCCCTGGTTGCAGAAGCACAATCCTATCATCGATTGGGAGATGAAAAAGATCAGTTTCCCCGAAAAGGAAGTTCAGTCGGAGGTTCCAAGTGAATCCACATTAGAAGCAGTTCAGAATCCAGAATTCCCCCCAGCTACCAGCGGTGTAATGAAGATTTCTTGGATGTCTGTGAGAAGAAGGGAGCGGATACACTTTCCCCGCATCGACCATACGACTGCCCAATAGAACTACTCCCGGGGGCGGCTATACCGTTTGGAACTATCTACCCTGAACTGAAGGCTCTCAAAGAATTTATTGATGAAAATCTAAGCAAAAAATTATTCGTCCATCATCTTCGCCCGCTGGAGCCCCTATATTCTTTGTTAAGAAGAAGGATGGAACATTACGGCCAGTAGTAGACTACAGGGAGCTTAATAAAGTCACGGTAAAAAATCGTTATCCTCTACCGTTGATCCCGGAACTCCTAGAAAGAGCACAAAGTGCGAAGATCTTCACTAAGTTAGATTTACATGGGCATACAATTTAGTACGTATAAAGCCTGGGATGAATGGAAGACAGCTTTTCGTACCCGATACGGACACTTTGAAAGTCTAGTGATGCCTTTGGACTCGCTAATGCTCCAGCTACCTTCCAGCACCTGGCAAATGATATTTTCCGAGACCTGTTGGATCAGTTCATGGTCGATAATTTTAGATGACATCCTGATCTTTTCAAACTCTATGGAGGAACATCAGACGCACGTAAGACAAGTGCTACAACGGTTTAAGGGAGAATTCGCTATATATTAAATTAGAAAAATGTGAATTCCATCAAGAAGAGATCCAGTTCTTGGGATACGTCATTTCACCTCAAGGATTACGGATGGATGCTAAGAAAACACAAGCTATCACCGAGTGGCCTATCCCTAAAAATGTGAAAGAAGTTCAGCGTTTTGTGGGGTTCACCAACTTTTACAGACGCTTTATTAAGAATTTTTCAGAAATCGTGGTACCCATCACGCAACTAACAAAAAAAGGAGCAAAATTCATCTGGACACCCCAAGCGCAAGAAGCGTTCTCTCATTTAACAAGGAAATTCACAACGGCTCCCATATTACGCCATCCTGACCCTGAATTGGCTTTTATCATTGAGGTGGATGCTTCAGACTGTGCGGTCGGCGCTATCCTTTCTCAGAGGACAGGGGAAAAGAAGTTGCTGCATCCATGTGCATTTTTCTCACAATGTATATCTGTAGCCGAAAAAAACTATGACGTGGGAAATAAAGAATTGCTCGCCATCATATCAGCATTCAAAGAGTGGAGACATCATCTCCAAGGGTGCACAGCAAATTTTGGTGTTGACTGATCATCGCAATCTAGAGTTTATCAGTCTGCAAAAAAGCCTCTCTCCTCGGCAGACCCGTTGGAGTCTGTTTTTGAATCAATTCAATTTTGTAATTTCATATCGACCAGGCTCCTGTAACAAGAAAGCAGACGCATTATCCCGAATGTTTTCAAGCGAGGCTAAACCTTGTAACAACACCCAAACCCATTGTGGCAGATACTAAGATCTTGGGAGTAATACAGATGGAGATTTGCTGGAAGATTTGAAGGCAGCATACGAAACAGACTCGTTTCTATCACGTCCATCAGGGACGTGCATCTGTTTTTTTAAAAATCAAGTATGGACTGATGGTCGACGACTATATGTACCAGAAGCAGCTCGGTTAAGAGTCCTACAACTAGTGCACGATTCTAAAATTGCAGGACAAAAAAGGACACAGAAAACGCAGGAGTTTTTGTCACGTTTCTTTGGTGGCCGAACTTTCAAGAAGACGTGAAGAAGTACGTTAATTCCTGTGACATCTGTGCCAGATATAAGACTCCACGTGCATCCCCTATGGGACTATTGCAGCCTCTCGCCATCCCAACACGACCGTGGGGATCGATTTCAATGGACTTTATAGTAGATCTACCAGAGTCCAAGGGAAAGACATCCATTCTGGTAGTAGTGGATCGACTTACAAAAGCAGCGCATTTCATCCCGTGTTCAGGTCTGCCTTCGGCAAAAGATACAGCTGATCTGATAATTTGCAATGCTTTTTGCCTCCACGGAGTGCCGGATGAAGTCGTTTCAGATCGAGGTGTGCAATTTACATCTAAATTTTGGCGCAGTTTATGCTCAGCGCTAGACATCAAAGTACGATTGTCAACCGCTTACCATCCGCAATCTAACGGTCAGACAGAACGTACAAATCAGACGCTGGAGCAGTATCTTCGTTGTTATATTTGCCATCTGCAAGACGATTGGGTAGATCTGCTGACATTTGCGGAATTTTCATATAATAATTCACAGAATGCCTCTACGAAACAGACGCCATTTTTTTGCAAATCTGTGATATCACCCAAAATCCTTCCCAAAAATCCTGTGGCACTATTAATACAGCAGTCGCAGAAAGAATCTCTCTGCTACAGCAAAATCTGAATGTTCTGAAAGACACTCTAAAGGAAGTTCAGGAGAAATATAAAGAAGCGGCCGACAGGTATCGGAGACCCACTCCCACGTTTAGGATTGGAGATCGAGTGTGGTTATCCACTAAGAATTTGAAATTGAAGATTCCTTCTCCTAAATTAGGACAAAAATTTGTGGGACCATACAAAATCAGTAAGATTGTGAGTCCATTGGCCGTACGTCTACAGCTACCAACATCAATGAAGATTCATCCTGTTTTTCATGTGTCTTTATTGAAAGCCGCCACAGCCAGTCCATTTCCAGAATAATCACCTCCGCCTCCCGATGCAATTGAAGTGGACGGACAGGAGCAGTTTGTGGTGGAAAAGATCTTGGATTCTCGAATACACAGAAATCGTTTACAATATTTAATCAAATGGCAGGGCTACGACACGGAGGAAAATTCATGGGAACCAGTAAGCAACGTCAATGCTCCTCGTTTGATTAGACAATTTCATCAGCGGTATCCTGCAAAACCTGTGCAAGTTGCATCCAGAGGCTGCCGTTAAGAGGGGAGTATTGTTAGGATTTGAACCTGTGAACCATGGCTTGCTGGTCTGTTCCTTTGCTGTGGAGCTATTCGGAACTTGAATAACTTCAGCCTGAAACCATATGAACTTCGTCTGGGATAGAGATCATCATCTGCCCTGTTGATTGTTCCCTCCTGATTGAAACTGATTGGATAGAGATCATCACCTGCCCTGCTGATTGTTCTCACCCTGATTAAGACTGATTGGACCTGCTATATATACCTGGCCTGTGCAGCTTCCTGTTGCTGAGTATATTGTGGTGCTCAGTCTAAAGGGCCCCGTCTCACACAACGATCTCGCTAGCGAGATCGCTGCTGAGTCACTAGTTTTGTGACGCAGCAGCGAGCTCACCAGCGATATCGCTGTGTGTGACATTCAGCGACGATCAGCCCCCCTGCCGGGTATCGCTGATCGTCGCTGAAATGTCAGGACATTTTTTTGATCGCTGGTCTCCCGCTGACAGGCACGCATCGCTGCGTGTGACAGGCGGGAGACCAGTGATCCGCTGGTAACCAAGGTACACAGCGGGTTTCCAGGCACGGGGCAGTGCCTAGAAACCCACTGTGTACCTTGGATACCAGCTCCCTGATGCAGGGAGCTGGAAACCAAGGTGCACAAGGGGTTTCCAGGCACCGCGCAGCGCCTGGAAACCGGAGGTGTACCTTGGTTACCACTCCCTGCTTCAGGGCGCTGGTATCCAAGGTAAAACTGTGGGTAACTAGCGATGTTTACCCGCAGTGTCCTTATGCTGATCGCTGCCTGAGCTGCCTGTTTGGCAGCTCAGCAGCGATAATATAGCGATACACCAGCGATCCTGATCGTTGTCGGGATGGCTGGTGTATCGCTATGTGAGACCCAGCCTTTACTGAGTGAAGCATTATCTGAGCTCCTGATCTGGAAGGTGTTCTGCTGGCATCTTCCTGTCTCTTGTGGAAACCCTGCTGTTCCTACCTCGAACTCTATCACCTAAACGGACTTGCTGCTTGTGTGTGATCTCGGCCGGCCCGTGCTCGGGCGGGTCCGGCAAACTGCCGACATAGTGATCTACCACCGCGCCATATACGGCACTTCCAGAAGTCCTTCACGGTCCGGTCATCTGCACACTTCTGCTCCGGCCACTGACCTCCAGTCCAGTATCGCCAGTAACATGACAACCTCTGAGTCATTGGCTGCTATGGGCATAAAAGGAGATAAACTCATGGTGTGACCACCATCTTCCCCTGACCTCAACCCTATAGAGAACTTTTGGAGTATCATCAAGCAAAAGATCTATGAGGGTGGGAGGCAGTTCACTTCAAAAACAGCAGCTCTGGGAGGCTTCATGCAAAGAAATACAAGAAGAAACTCTCCAAAAACTCACAAGTTCAATGGATGAAAGAATGTGAAAGGTGATATCAAAGAAGGGTTCCTATGTTAACATGTAACTTGGCCTGTTAGGAACTTGGATGTTTTAGAGTTAAGTAGCTTTTTTTGTTCAGTGAATGTGACCTCCTAATGCTGCAAATTCCACAAATAAGCATTTTCAGTTCTTTAAAAACAGATCAAATGTCAGAAATTCTACTGTGCCTAATAATTTGGAACAGTGCATTTTGATTTTTTTCCATTTTGGTGATTATACTGTTATCATTGGGATGTTTGTTCAATAAAATTCGATGTATACTCTAACGGGTGATGACTTTTATTAGACTGACTGTCATTTGCAACGACCACTTAGGAAAATTAGAGAAAAATATCATTTGCATAATAATTTGGAACATAGTGAAAGTGCATCATTGACACCTCGAACATTGGCCCACATGTGTGATTATTTCTTGCGGATCTGATTTTTATATTCTTGTGTAATCCATACTGAGCCTGTGAGCGTCTTTGTCTGACTCCTGAAATATATAAGGAGATTTTCAATATTTTCACCATACTAGATATACCAGGTGTTATGTTTTGGTAGCTGTGGAGAATAAGCAAAAACGGCAATACACCAGAGAGGCTGGAACCTATTGGATTGCAGTAACCTGAACTAACCACACAACTAGAGGTAGCCGTGGAGCGTTCCTACGTTGATCCTAGACGCCTCGTCACAGCCTGAGAGATAACTACACCTAAAGGCAGAAAGATGACAGCTATCTGCCCTGGAGCAGATCCCCAAAGAAAATAGGAAGCCCCCAAACATGTAATGGCGGTTAGACAAGAAGAAGCACGGACACAGACAGAAAATAGAATGAGCAAACGCTGGGGCCCAATCTGTCTAGAAAGAAAAGTACGGGAAAGGATACTCACTGCCATCCAAAAAAACCTAAAAAATACCAACTCTTCTGATTGCAAAAACACCTGAGATCACACGATCTCTAACACCTAAATCAGATCTCTGGTGTAACAAAACTAAGCCGCAGCCACTGAAAAAACAGGAAAAAGCAAATGAACAAACAACAGTGGCTCCAGATAAACTGAGAGGAGGACAAGCCCCCGGAGGGGACCTGGCTGACCTCCACAGAAGTGCAGGGAACAATGCAAAAAGCAAGCACAAAAATAAAAGCAGAAAATATCTTATCTGATAGCAGAAGGTGCAGGCAAGACTCAGCAAACTTCCAAATGAACCGGGAATCAAAATTGAGACAAGAACAATTGATCAACGGCAACCATCAAGGGAGGGAACCTCCCTTATATCAACCAGGCCGATCAGGATGAGCTCGGTGATAGGCACGGATCAGTCTCCTAGCATGATGTCCGAAGCAAACACCAATAATTGTCCTCCTGACCATAACCTCTCCACTTAACCAAATACTGGAGTTTCTGTCTAGAAAAACAAGAATCCAATATTTTCTCAACCACATACTCCAGATTGCCCTCAACCAAAACAGGGTCAGGAGGCGCAGCCATAGGAACCACTGGCTCGACAAACCTCTCAATAAGGACTTGTGGAACACGTTATAGGATCTTAAATGTCCCTGGAAGAAGCAAACGAAGGAAACAGGATTAAGAATCTCCATGATTTTATAAGGTCCAATGAACCTAGGCTTAAAGTTTGGAGATGCAACCCTCATAGGGATATTTCTTGAGGACAACCAAACCAAGTCCCCCACTTTAAACTGAGGACCATCAGTCCTATGCCGGTTGGCAAACCGTTGGGCCTTCTCCTGAGAGAGAGACAACCTCTCCACTACCTGGTCCCAAATCTGCTGCATTCGCTCCACAACAGAGTCAACACCCGGACAGAGAGAAGCCTCCACCTGTCCCAAAGAAAATCGAGGGTGAAACCCAGAATTGCAGAAAAATTGAGACATCAAGGTGGCAGAGCTAGCCCTATTATTAAGAGCAAACTCAGCCAAAGGCAAAAAAAAGACCCAGTCATCTGATCAGCAGACACAAAACATCTCAAATAAGTCTCCAAGGTCTGGTTTGTTCTCTCGGTTTGTCCATTGGTCTGAGGATGATAAGCAGAGGAGCAAGATAATTGAACACCAAGTTTAGAACAAAATGTCCTCCAAAATCTGGAAACAAACTGGACTCCTCTGTCAGACACAATGTTCTCCGGAATGCCATGTAACCGAACCACGTGCTGAAGAACAAAGGCACCAATTCGAAGGAGGAAGGTAACTTAGGTAATGGCACAAATGTATCATCTTGGAAAACCTATCACAGATTACCCAGAAAAATGGTCATTCTCTGAGAAACAGGGGGGTCAGAAATAAAATCCACAGAGATATGGGTCCATAGCCTCTTGGGCACAGGTTTAAAGGCATTAACAAACCACTAGAGCGAGAGCAAGGCTTTTGGGGCGAGAGCAAGTCCCGCAGGACTGCACAAATTCCCTGACGTCACGAGACAAAGTAGGCCACCAAAAGGACCGACTAACCAGTCCTCTGGTACCAAAAATTCCGGGATGACCGGCCAACGCGGAACAATGAATCTCAGACATCACACTCTTTTTCCACCGGTCTGGGACAAACATTTCCCAATAGGGCAGCACTCAGGTTTATCCTCCTGACAGCCTTCCAAAGCCAGTCTCAAATTGGGCGAGATGGCGGAAAGAACTACACCCTCTTTCAAAATAACAGTAGGATCAGATAACTCAGGAGAGTCCGCAAAGAAACTCCTCGAGAGGGCATCCGCCTTAACATTCTTAGCGCCAGGAAGAAAAGAAACCACAAAATTAAAACGTGTGAAAAACAAGGCCCACCTGGCCTGTCTAGGATTAAGTCGCTTGGCTGATTCAAGATAAACCAGATTCTTATGGTCCGTGAGGACCACCACCTGATGTTTGGCTCCTTCCAACCAATGTCTCCACTCTTCAAAGGCCCACTTCATGGCCAATAACTCCCGATTACTCACGTCATAATTACGTTCAGTTGGAAAAAAATTTAGAGAGAAAAAGGCACAAGTGTTACTCTTAGAGGTCTCTGGATCTCTTTGGGACAAAACGGCACCTGCCCCAATTTCAGAGGCATCAACCTCCACCTGAAATGGTAGAGAAACATCAGGCTGCCATAGAACAGGAGCAGAAGTGAATCTCTGCCTAAGTTCCTGAAACGCAGAGACTGCCTCAGGAGGCCAATTCACCACATCAGAACCCTTTTTGGTCAAATCAGTCAATGGTTTAACATTACCGGAGAAATTACCAATAAATTTACGATAAAAATTGGCAAAACCCAAAAATCTCTGAAGAGCCTTTAAACCCTTAACGACCAAGCCATTTTGTAGGTTAAAGACCAGGCCAATTTTTACAATTCTGACCACTGTCTCTTTATGAGGTTATAACTCTGGAACGCTTCTACGGATTCTGAGACTGTTTTCTCGTGACATATTGTACTTCATGATAGTGGTAAAATTTCTTCAATATAACTTGCGTTTATTTATGAAAAAAAACGGAAATATGGCAAAAATTTTGAAAATTTTGCAATTTTCAAACTTTAATTTTTATGCCATTAAATCAGAGAGATATGTCACAAAAATTAGTTAATAAATAACATTTCCCACATGTCTACTTTACATCAGCAGAATTTTGGAACCAAAATTTTTTTTTGTTAGGAAGTTATAAGTGTTAAAAGTTGACCAGCAATTTCTTATTTTTCCAACAAAATTTACAAAACCATTTTTTTTAGGGCCACCTCACATTTAAAGTGAATTTGAGGGGTCAATATGACAGAAAATACCCAAAAGTGACACCATTCTAAAAACTGCACCCCTCAACGTGTTCAAAGCCACATTCAAGAAGTTTATTAACCCTTTAGGTACTTCACAAGAATTGAAGCAATGTGGAAGGAAAAAATGAACATTTAACTTTTTTTCCCAAAATTTTTCTTTCGACACAATTTTTTAAAATTTTGTCAAGGGTATCAGTAGAAAATGAACCACAATATTTGTTGTACAATTTCTCCTGAGTACAACCGATACCCCATGTGTGGGGTAAACCACTATTTGGGCGCATGGCAGAGCTCGGAAGGGAAGCAGCGCCATTTGACTTTTTTGGCTGGAATTGAGATTGGACGCCATGTCGCATTTGGAGAGTCCCTGTGTGCCTAAACAGTGGAAACCCCCCATAAGTGACCCCATTTTGGAAACTAGACCCCCCATGGAACTTATCTAAATGTGTTGTGAGAGGTTTTAACCCCAACGGCTTCACAGAAGGTTATAACGTAGAGCCGTAAAATTGAAAAATCATATTTTTTTCCACAAAAATGATCTTTTCATCCCAATTTTTATTTTCCAAAGGATAAAAGGACCCCAAAAGTTATTGTGCAATTAGTCCTGAGTACGCTGATACCCCATATGTGGGGGTAAACCACTATTTGGGCACATGGCAGAGCTCGGAAGGGAAGCAGCGCCATTTGACTTTTTTGGCTGGAATTAAGATTGGACGCCATGTCGTATTTGGAGAGCCCCTGTGTGCCTAAACAGTGGAAACCCCCCACAAGTGACCCCATTTTGAAAACTAGACCCCCCAAGGAAGTTATCTAGATGTGTGGTGAGAGCTTTCAACCCCCAAGGGCTTCACAGAAGGTTATAACGTAGAGCAGTAAAATTAAAAAATCATATCTTTTCCACAAAAATGATCTTTCCACCCCCAATTGTTATTTTCCAAAGGGTAACAGGACCCCAAAAGTTATTGTGCAATTTGTCCTGAGTACGCTGATACCCCATATGTGGGAGTAAACCACTATTTTGACGCATGGCAGAGCTCGAAAGGGAAGGAGCGCCTTTTTCAAATGCAGACTTTGATGGAATGGTCTGCGGGTGTCATGTCACGTTTGGAGAGCCCCTGATGTGCCTAAACAGTAGAAACCCCCCACAAGTGACTCCATTTTGGAAACTAGACCCCCCCAAGGAACTTATCTAGATGTGTGGTGAGCACTTTGAACCCCCAAGTGCTTCACAGAAGTTTATAACGTAGAGCCGTGAAAATAAAAAAAATCATATTTTTTTCCACAAAAATAATCTTTTTGCCCCCAAATTTTTATTTTTATAAGGGTAACAGGAGAAATAGGACCCCAAAAGCTATTGTGCAATTTGTCCTCAGTACGCTGATATCCCATATGTGGGGGGGAACCACTATTTTGACGCATGGCAGAGCTCGGAAGGGAAGGAGCACCGTTTTTAAATGCAGACTTTGATGGAATGGTCTGCGGGTGTCATGTCGAGCTTGGAGAGCCCCTGATGTGCCTAAACAGTAGAACCCCCCCCACAAATGACCCCATTTTGCCAACTAGACCCCCCAAGGAACTTATCTAGATGAGTGGTCAGCACTTTGAACCCCCAAGGGCTTCACAGAAGTTTATAACATAGAGCCGTGAAAATAAAAAATCATATTTTTTTTTCCACAAAAATGACCTTTTTGCCCCCAAATTTTTATTTTTATAAGGGTAACAGGAGAAATAGGGCCCCAAAAGTTGATGTGCATTTTGTCCTGAGTACGCTGATATCCCATATGTGGGGGGGAACCACTGTGATCGCCTTACTGCGATCTTTGGGAGGCACAATGAACAAATCCACAAAAGGTGAAGAATTGGTTTTCTTTTTTGCGCCGTTTCTCGTGCGGTATTAGTGATTAGGCGACTTTATTCCTCGGATCGGTGCGATTACAGCGATACAAGATTTACATCCTTTTTTCATGTTTAGCTTCTGTCACACATTAAAAGATGCTTTTTTTTGGAATAATTTTTTGTAAGAAATTTTTGCATCGCCGTATTTTGAGAGCTATAATTTTTCCATATTTCGTCCCACAGAGTTATCTGCAGGCTTATTTTTTGTGGGACGAGCTGACGTTTCTATTGGTACCATATTCGGGCACATAACGTTTTTTGATCGCTTCCTATTCCGATTTTTGTGGAAGCAGAATGAACAAAAACCAGCAATTCAGGAATTGTTTTTTTTTTCCTCCATTCCGTGTGTGGTAAAATTGATAAAGCAGCTTTATTCTTCAGGTCACTGCGATTACAGCGATACCTCAGTTATATATTTTTTTATATTTTGGCGTTTTTTACACAATAAAAAACTTTATAGAAAAAAATAATTATTTTTGCATCAGTTTATTCCGCGAGCTATAACTTTTTTATTTTTTCGCTGATAATGCTGTATAGCAGCTTTTTTTTTGCGGGACAAGATGACGTTTTCAGCGGTACCATGATTATTTATATCTGACTTTTTGATCGCGTGTTATTGCACTTTTTCCAAGCAGTATGATGATACCGCTTGGAAAAAGTATAATTTACTACTTTTTTGTGTTTTTTTTTACGGCTTTCACTGAAGGGGTTAACTAGGGTTACGCTTTTATAGATGGGATTTTTACGGACGTGGCGATACCAAACATGTGTATTTTTTTGTTTTTTATTTTTTTTATTACATAAAAATGTGTATTTTTTGGGGATTTTTTTTTTTAATTATTTTTTAATATTTTTTTTACAATTTTTTAAAAAAAATGATTTTTTTTAACTTGTCCCTTTATGGGACTTTCACTTTTTTTACTTTTTATTGCAGTTACAATGCATTGCAATGCTCCAGCATTGCAATGCATTGTACCTATGATGAAAGCTGCTGTGAGCATGATCACAGCAGCTTTCCGTAGCTAGATGACCCGGAGGTTGTCATGACAACCCCCGGGTCATCAAGGCAGAGATCGGGCCCTGCAAATACATTGCAGGGCGCCGATCTGAGGCAGAGGGAACTCCCGACCCTCTGCCTCTCCCCCTGAGCGCTGCGATCGCGCTCGATCGCAGCAGTCAGGGGGTTAACAGCCAGGGGCGGCGGGGGCGCCACTCCTGGCTGTCAGTGCAGGAAGCCTGGCTACTGCAGCGCCGGCTTCTGCACTTATCGCGCTGGAGAAGCTGAAATTTCATCTTCTCCTGTGCGATCGCTGCTGTGTTTGGTCAGTCAGATTGACTGACCAAGCACAGCGCTGTAGGTGCGGGGACCGACGGCAAAGGTCCCCGCACCGCTTGCCGTGCCTGTCAGCTGTCTGTGACAGCTGTCGGCACTGATCTACCACTGCGTGTTTACACGCAGTGGTAGATCAAAGGGATGACGTGCACAGTCCGTCCTGGTGCCGGAACTGACACCTTGCCATCACGGACTGTGCACGTCATTGGACATTAAGGGGTTAATGAAGTAGGTTGGACCCAATCACAGATGGCCTGAACCTTGACCGGGTCCATTTCTATAACAGACGGAGACAAAATGAATTCCAGAAATGAGACCTTCTGTACACCAAAAAGACACTTTGATCCCTTCACATACAGTGCATTCTCTCTCAAAATCTGGAACACAGTCCAAACATGTTTCACATGAGAGTCCCAGTCATTGGAAAAAATCAAGATATCATCCAAATAAACAATCAGAAATTTATCCACAAAATCCCTGAAAATATCATTTATGAAGGATTGGAAGACGGAAGGAGCATAAGGCCTGTTTCACACATCCGGCGGGCGCCTGGCGGCGCCCGCCGGCATTTTGCCGCAGCGCCACATGTGAAAGCTTTCACACTTCCGGCGCCCAAAATGCGGTTTTTCGCCGGATGGTTTCTGATGCTTGGAGAGATAAGAAACCATCCGGCGAAAAAAAAAAATGTTACATGCAGCGTTTTTTCCGGACGCCGCAATGTACATTTGCGCCGCATCCGGACAAAACCGCATGCAACGCATTGACATGCGGCGCCATCCGGCGCTAATGCATGTCAATGCGAAAAAAGCCGCATGCGGCGCATCAGATTTTCAGATGCGGCGCTGCGGGAAAATGCATGTGTGAAACTAGCCTTAGTGAGCCCAAAGGGCATCACTAGGTACTCAAAATGCCCCATTCATCCCCATGCTTAATGCGAATAAGGTTATACGCCCCCCTGAGGTCAAGCATGGTAAACCTACTAGCACTTTTCACCCTGGAAAACAGGTCAGAAATCAAGGGTAACGGATATTGATACTTCACAGTGATCTTATTCAAGAGACGATAATCAATACACGGCCTCAATGAACCATCCTTTTTGGCCACAAAGAAAAAAACGGCACCCAAGGATGAAGAGGATGGTCTGATATGACCCTTCTCCAATGACTCCTTGATATAAGATCGCTTAGCATCGTGTTCAGGTACAGACAAGTTAAAAAGGCGACCTTTAGGAAATTTACCACCAGGCACTAATTCAATAGCGCAATCATAGCTCCTGTGAGGGAGCAAGGATGTAGATTTACTTTCACTAAATACAGCCGAAAAATCAGTCAAAAAGTCAGGAACATCCTGAGACTGGGGAGAGGCAGAAAAAACAGGAGTGTCAGCATTAACACATTGGCAGCCCCAACTGGTCACAGACACAGATTTCTAATCCAAAACAGGATTATGAGACTGTAACCAAGGGAAACCTAGTACAACAATGTCAAGCAGATTATACAGCACCAGAAATTTGCAACTCTCCTGATGATCTGGTTCAACCCTCATTATCACCTGAGTAGAAAACTGGGGTTTATTCTCCGCCAAAGGGGTAGAATCAATGCCCAGTAGGGGAATAGACTTCCGCAGGGGTATCATGGGAAACCCACAACGTTTGGCAAAGTCAAAATCCATCAGTTTAATAGCTGCTCCTGAATCAACAAAAGCCTGAGCTGAGCGTGCAAAACGTCTTCCCCGCTTAGGGCAGACGGAAATAGCATGAGAGGCGTCACCACAGTAGAAACTTAACCCATTGCGCTTTCGAAACTCATGACGCTGAGCCCCAGAAGTCACTCCATCACACTGCATGGGCTCAGGAGCTGGCTCACAAGGCAACGCTATCTCATGCTTACCTCTGTGCTCACGCAAACGTCTGTCAATTTGAATAGCCAAAGACATAGAATCATTGAGACCAGAGGGAACAGGGAATCTCACCATAACGTCCTTTACATTTTCTGACAGACCCTTCTGAAAAAGGGCTGCCAAAGCATAATCATTCCATTTGGTCAGGACTGCCCACTTTCGGAATTTCTGACAGTATAGCTCAGCGTCTTCACGACCCTGATTTAATGCCAACAAGGTCTTTTCAGCTTGATCAGTGACATTAGGGTCATCGTACAATAACCCCAAAGCCTGAAAAAATACATCAACATCACTCAAAACAGGATCCCCAGGTGTCACGGAAAAAGCCCAATCCTGAGGGTCACCGCACAGCAGAGAGATGACAATTTGAACTTGCTGTGCTGCTTTCCCTGAGGACTTAGGCTTCAAGGCAAAAAACAACTTACAGTTATTTTTGAAATTCAGAAATTTAGATCCCCCAAAATAAATCTGGTATGGGGATCCTAGGTTCCACAACCGGCAACCTATCAAGATAGGTAGCAATACTCTGAACCTCAGCGGCAAGCCGCTCCACACGGCCAGACAACTGTGCAAACTCCATTGAGGAAAAAAAAATTCCTCCTCAGTACCAAGAGAAAAAGAGAGAAAAAAAGTGCAACAAACAAAAGGAAAAAAAAAATTTCTGACAACTCCCTTTTCTTTTTCCTTTTGTACTATTTTTCCCTTCTTTGAGTACCATATAATTTTCAGTTTGGCCGGTAAAACTGTTATGTTTCGGTAGCGGAGGAGAAATAGCAAAAATAGCAAAGTAGCAATACACCAGAGAGACTGGAACTTATTGGATTGCAGGACCCTAAACTAACGACTGGGACTCTCATGTGAAACATGTTCGGACTGTGTTCCAGATTTTGAGAGAGAATGCACTTTATGTGAAGGGATCAAAGTGTCTTTTTGGCATACAGAAGGTCTCATTTCTGGGATTAATTTTGTCTCCATCTGTTATAGAAATGGACCCGGTCAAGGTTCAGGCCATCTGTGATTGGGTTCAACCTACTTCATTGAAGGCTCTTCAGAGATTTTTTGGGTTTTGCCAATTTTTATCGTAAATTTATTGGCAATTTCTCCGGTATTGTTAAACCATTGACTGATTTGACCAAAAAGGGTTCCGATGTGGTGAATTGGCCTCCTAAAGCAGTTTCTGCGTTTCAGGAACGTAAGCAGAGATTCATTTCTGCTCCTGTTCTATGGCAGCCTGATGTTTCTCTGCTGTTTCAGGTGGAGGTTGATGCCTCTGAGATTGGGGCAGGAGCCGTTTTGTCCCAAAGGGATCCAGAGACCTCTAAAAGTAACCCTTGTGCCTTTTTCTCTCAAAAATTTTCTCCAACTGAACGTAATTATGACGTGGGTAATTGGGAGTTATTGGCCATGAAGTGGACCTTTGAAGAGTGGAGACATTGGCTGGAAGGAGCCAAACATCAGGTGGTGGTCCTCACGGACCATAAGAATCTGGTTTATCTCGAATCAGCCAAGCGACTTAACCCTAGACAGGCCAGGCGGGCCTTGTTTTTCACACGTTTTAATTTTGTGGTTTCTTCTCTTCCGGGCACTAAGAATGTTAAGGCGGATGCCCTCTCGAGGAGTTTCTTTGCGGATTCTCCTGAGTTATCTGATCCTGCTGTTATTTTGAAAGAGGGTGTAGTTCTTTCCGCCATCTCGCCCAATTTGAGTCTGGCTCTGGAGGGGTGTCAGGAGGATAAACCTGAGCGCTGCCCTGTTGGGAAATTGTTTGTCCCAGACCAGTGGAAGAAGAGTATGATGTCTGAGATTCATTCTTCAGCATTGGCTGGTCATCCCGGGATTTTTGGTAACAGAGACTTGGTGAGTCGGTCCTTTTGGGGGGGCCTACTTTGTCTCTTGACGTCAGGGAATTTGTGCAGTCCTGTGGGACTTGCTCTCGTTCCAAGCCTTGCTCTCGTTCTAGTGGTTTGTTAATGCCATTACCTGTACCCAAGAGGCCATGGACCCATATTTCTATGGATTTTATTTCCGACCTCCCTGTCTCTCAGAGAATGACCGTTATCTGGGTAATCTGTGATAGGTTTTCCAAGATGATACATCTTGTGCCATTACCTGAGTTGCCTTCCTCCTCCGAATTGGTGCCTTTGTTCTTTCAGCACGTGGTTCGGTTGCATGGCATTCCGGAGAGCATTGTGTCTGACAGAGGAGTCCAGTTTGTTTCCAGATTTTGGGGGACATTTTGTTCTAAACTTGGTGTTCAGTTATCTTTCTCCTCTGCATTTCACCCTCAGACCAATGGACAAACCGAGAGAACAGACCAGACCTTGGAGATTTATTTGAGATGTTTTGTGTCTGCTAATCAAGATGACTGGGTTTCTTTTTTGCATTTGGCTGAGTTTGCTCTTATTAATAGGGCTAGCTCTGCCACCTTGATGTCTCCATTTTTCTGCAACTCTGGGTTTCACCCTCGATTTTCTTCAGGACAGGCGGAGGCTTCCGTCTGTCCAGGGGTTGACTCTATTGTGGAGCGTATGCAGCAGATTTGGGACCAGGTAGTGGAGAGGTTGTCTCTCTCTCTCAAGAGAAGGCCCAGCGGTTTGCCAACTGGCATAGGACTGATGGTCCTCGTTTTAAAGTGGGGGACTTGGTTTGGTTGTCCTCAAGAAATATCCCTATGAAGGCTGCATCTCCAAAATTTAAGCCAAGGTTCATTGGACCTTAAAAGATCATGGAAATTATTAATCCGGTTTCCTTTCGTTTGCTTCTTCCAGGGACATTTAAGATCCATAACGTGTTCCACAAGTCCTTATTGAAGAGGTTTGTCGAGCCAGTGGTTCCTATGGCTGCGCCTCCTGACCCTGTTTTGGTTGAGGGCAATTTGGAGTATGTGGTTGAGAAAATATTGGATTCTCGTTTTGCTAGACGGAAACTCCAGTATTTGGTAAAGTGGAGAGGTTATGGTCAGGAGGACAATTCTTGGGTGTTGGCTTCGGAAATCCATGCTGGGAGACTGATCTATGCCTATCATCGAGCTCATCCTGATCGGCATGGTTGCGCATTTGAGGGTTCAGTGACCCCTCCTCAAGGGGGGTACTGTTGTGAATACTCTAGAGGCTACTTCTGAGCTGGGGCTCCCTCCAGTGGTTGCTGAGGGTAATGAACTAATTGCTGAATGGCCTTCAACTGGCTCTGAATGGTCTGATATAAGTGACCTGAGTTCCTATCAGCCTTGCCGGTAATCAATTGTTCTTCCTGGTCTTGCTTGGAGCTCAGCTTGCATTCCTGCTCTCATTCAGATAAGTGATTTGCTGTTTTTTTTCCTCTGGTTGGATTTTCCTTGCTGGTTTGCTGCTTGCAGTGGAATTCAGCCTGGTCCCCTTTTGGGGCCTGGCGCTGCAATTGTGCTCATTTTGTAACAAACACTTTATTGAAAAATGATTAAAATATGTGAACAACACTTTAAAAATGGGATGTGGGTCCAATAATATCCCAAAGATCAGATAAATGCACCTTAGAGATTATACATAAATCATGTCAGCAGTGGTGCAGTCAATTATAATGCTATGTAGCACAAGAAAATACTGATATTCAGGCGATATACCAAATTCAATTAAATTCTATATAACATCTGAGGGATTAACTGCACCTTATCTGATATAGTACATATAGCCATTCGATTTTATATTTAATCACTATCTACAACAGATAGCTGCCTATATATGTGCACTAGTAGCCATTGTGTAATTCTATATGCCTCTTGACTTAGTGCCTTTATTTACATCTTATAGTGTTTTGCCTGGATGGTGGCACAATTGCCCTAATACACGCTAATATAGATTTTTTCCAGTGATACATGGCATATGGCATATTGGGAAATATATATATGTATATTCTAGAACCACATTGTATAGATATCTGTTATGCACACAGTATTTAGTGATTTGAATAATTTGGTGACTTTGCAAGCTATGATCTTTGGGATATTATTGGACCCACATCCCATTTTTAAAGTGTTGTTCACATATTTTAATCATTTTTCAATAAAGTGTTTGTTATATAGCCTCATGCTTCCCAGTCTTTGTTTGATTGTATTGATCTTCAGGAAGTGGCATTGTTCTAGGCTCAGATCTCTAGAATATTTTGTGCTCATTTTGTGTTTGCACTTTTGCTCTGTTCCTTTGTCACTTTTTATTTGCTGAACTGCTGTGTGTTACATCAGAGATCTGATTTAGGTGGTAGAGATCGTGTGATCTCAGGTTTTTTGTTAATCAGAAGTGTTGGTATTTTTGTCAGGGTTTTTTTTTGGGTTGCAGTCAGAATTCTTTCCTATACTTTTCTATCTAGACAGATTGGGCCCCAGCATTTGCTCATCTATTTTATGTCTGTGTCCGTATTTTCTTCTTGTCTAACCGCCATTACATGTTTAGGGGCTTCCTATTTCTTTGGAGGTTCTGCTACAGGGCAGATAGCTTTCATCTTTCTGCCTTTAGGTGTAGCTATCTCTCCGGCTGTGACGAGGCGTCTAGGATCACCGTAGGATCACCGTAGGTACGCTCCACGGCTACTTCTAGTGTTGCGGTTAGTTTAGGGTTCTGCAATCCAATAGGTTCCAGCCTCTCTGGTGTATTGCTACTTTGCTATTTTTGCTATTTCTCCTCAGCTACCGAAACATAACAGTCTGCCTCCTGAAATATATACGGGGATTTAGAATATTTTCACTATACTATATATACCTGGTATCTGCTGATACAGTACCCCTTTTTCATCTTTTTATATTATTGTGTAATCCATACTGAGCCTGAGAGCGTCTGTGTCTGCCTCCTGAAATATATACCCTTTTTGCCAGAAAGTCCTCCTCCACCCACCACTCTAAGTGCATCATTTACACCTCGAACATTGGCCCATGTTTGATTATTTCTTGCGCATCTGCTTTTTATATTCTGGTGTGATCCATACTGAGCCTGTGAGAGTCTGTCTGTTACTCCGGAAATATATACGGAGATTTAAAAATTACCCAACACTGTATACAGCTGTACGCTTCTAATACATTACCCTTTTTCTACTTTTTATATTCTGGTGTAATCCATACTGAGCCTGAGAGCATCTGTGTGTGACTCCTGAAATATATACGGAGATTTACAATTATCCCTAGACTGTATACAACTGTATGCTTATGATACAACGACAAAACAGGAGAAAAAATGGAGTTTTCATTTTCATTGCAAAAATATAAAAAGTTTATTTAAGCCACAATAAGGCGACAAAACATAAGACATAACATGACAATGATGTGTATAAAAAGACACGAAAACATATGGCAAGCAGAAAAACACCATAACACAATATAGCCAATTCAATAACAGGAGGAAAAAATCCCTAGATATAATGAACACTAGAAAACCTGGGGCATACCATAGTCCCATAGCTGATTACCATAGTCAGAGTCAGGAGTGTGTTCAAAGGAAGGTATATCCAGACCCACTGCAATTACATAGCTTAAACACAATGAGAGGTTATATTGTGTCAAAGAGCGGGGTGTAAGGAAGAAAAAAGGGGAGTTAAACCTCACCAGATGCTGCCGGCCATATGGGAATCCCCGACGCACGTTTCGCTGTCGTTCACCTCGCTTTCTCAAGGGGAGTGTGTTGTAGGTCACTAACAGGACCTCTAAGTAGCCACAGAAACCGGTCATGTGACCGCTGAAGGTGCCGCCCACCGTTAATGGCGCATATGCCCGATGCTGTCCCTCCAGCCGCCGCACACCGGACGCGTCACCTGACCGCAGGACCTAGGTTCAAAAATGAACCACGGCGATGCGCCAGCATAACTTTGCCGGTCAGAGGCGGGTGGCAGCAGAGAGCGATCGCGCACATGCGCACCACGGCAGTAAAAATATATATAGAGCACATAGTTTGCAATTGAACAACAATTCATATAATCAAAATATGGATCTTTATCCCAATGGTACAAATCTTCATAGGTCCAATTGCTTTCCATCACCAATCGCAATATAATATAATGGTCCCAGCATTAAGGGATATTAGGGCTGAGACCTCCAGCGGATAGCAACATTCCAAAACTTAATGTAAACTGAATAAAAAGAAAAAAAGTGCAATTTAAAAACAACACACATAAAAAATGATGCAAGCTTATAAAGAAAAATAAAAAAAACAAAATTGGGGAGACTTTCACAGGAAGGGGGCAAAATTAAGGGCCTCATTGAGCCCTTTCGGTGTCACTGTGTCAAGAGTCACAATCCACTTTAACTCTTGTTGTGCCAGCATTTTCTTTATATTACCCCCTCTAATTCCGGGATGTATAACATCAATTCCTTTAACCTTGAAGTTAGCAGGATCACAGTTGTGTTTATCCCTGAAATGTCTAGGGATGGTTTTCAAGCTAGATATATCTTCCATTTTACTGGCTGCGCAAATGTCTCTAACATGTTCACGTATTCGTATTCTGAGTTCACGTGATGTTAAACCTACGTAAATTAAGGGGCAGCTGCATGTAGCAAAATAAATTAAATTTTTCGTGCTGCAAGAGATATTTTCTCTAATCTCATATTCTTTCATCCATCACTTGAATGAAAATTAGAACTGCGAGAGACATTTGCGCAAGCCATACAATGGCCACAACTATAACATCCCTTCTGACGTCTAGTACTCCCAAACGGATTTATTGTGGGTGCAATATAATGGCTCTGAACCAGTATATCTCTTAAATTCTTGGATCTCCTAGGGGTCATAAGAGGTTTCTCCGTGAGGACGGATCTCAGAGCGGGCTCGGTTTTCAAAACTGACCAATGTTTAGTGAATATGTCCCTCATACTCTCCCATTCATGGTTGAACACTGATATAAAACGAATGTTATTATCCTCCTTTTGCTTTGGAGCAGAGTGATACAGCAGATGTTCACGTGGGGTGATTTTGGCCCGATTGTAGCCTTTTTTAATGCTACGTTTGCTATATCCACGCTGCTCAAAGCGTCTCCTAAGGTCCAATGCTTGATGTTCAAATTTCTGGCCGGATGAGCAAATCCTACGCATCCTCAAGAACTGTCCGACCGGGACGGCCCCCACGGTGGATCGACTATGCGCTGAGCTAGCGTGTAACAACGCATTCACAGAGGTATTTTTACGAAAGACATCCGTCTGGAGGGACAAAGTATTGTCAACTTCCAATTTGACGTCCAAAAAATCAATCTGATTATAATCATACCTATATGTAAGTTTGATATTTAACTGATTGTCATTGAGTTCAGCCATAAAGTCCTCCAACTGCTGCACCGTGCCACGCCAAAGTAGTAGAATATCATCAATATAGCGTAACCAGCACAGCACATGGTCAGCGGCCCCCGCCTCGCCAAAAATGAACCTCTCCCAGTAACCCAGAAAGAGGTTAGCGTAGGCGGGCGCGCAGGCCGCACCCATGGCTGTGTGTAGCCCTGGTACACAATACCAGGAGGATGAGTGGAGAGGTAACGGTTAAGGGCTCTTCATGATATCATGTACACTTCGGACACACCCACCAGGGGTGTGGAGGGGAGTGCTAAGTAGTCTGAGTTCAGTTCAGTCAGTGACTCGAAGGAGTGAGGAAGTGCAGTCTTTGTGCAGTTCAGAAAGTGGAGGCCAGTACAGGTGAGCCAGTTCACCTCAGCCTGGTCAGAGCTGTGCCCCACTATAAGACGGACTGAGATATCTATTAAGAGTTGAGCATATCGAAGGGCATAGTGGAAGAGAACAGAGAAGTGCCATAAGTATAGGATACCTGCACATTGTTACCGGTCACTGGGGACCGAAGGATCACTAAAGCTTCACGCTTAGTGGTAAGAAAACCAGAGGCTTATCAGACCTTAAGTCGTGGCAAGCATCCCTGAAGAGTCAGTACGTATCTGGGGTCAGGGAGAGTGAGAACCTTGAGCCTGATCAGCAAGAATAGGAACTCAGCTCTCTCACAGGAAGGCTCCGACCACAAAAACTGACCGGGCAGAACAGCTTTGGAATAGCTGGAGTTATAGAGGGAACTACGCTTCAGGCTGGTTGGACTCATCAACATTGGACAGTAAAGGAGGCCCCTAACTTGCTTAGCCGTTGCCTCAAAGCTCATCCTCCATCAACCCCATCAGCCTCCCTGGGACCTGCCTTATCATCTTACAAGTAAAGGTATGGAAAGACGCTGACCGTGTGAGACTGAGTTATTTACTTGCATGCCTGCACAACCCTGCTTTAACTACCGACCTGAGGGAAGAGTCCCACCTGTAGGGGACCCGACATCTAGCTGCATCACCATCCCCTCAGAGATCTACAGCAGCGCTGGTACAAATTACCAGAGACTACAGGTGGCGTCACGAACTGTAAATATATCTATCCCCTGTAAATATTCCCCCAACATACGCCAGACCGCTAGGGCCACAGACCGAGCCACCGCTACCTGTGACAATCCCCATAGACTTCCATGGGCTCGGCTCTGAGTACCCCATTGCCCTGGTAACCCACAATTGTGGTGGCGGGTCGACACAAAACTTTGGCGTCACGAACAGGATACGAAACTTGCAGCATTGCGAGCCCTGTGTGCCTGTGGAGTGTTTTGATGAAAAAGACTGTTGCTGTTGTTTGGCGCCAAATACCGCCATATTTGCCGCCAGATTCGCGCCCTAAGGCGCTGGAGAAGAAGGTGGGCGTACCTGAAAGAGCGCGCAAAGTCTTGGACACGCCCCCGGCTCTGACTCAGCGGCAGGTCCTGCAACAGGAAGTGAACGCTCTGACATCAGAGCGCCTGCGACGAAGGTCCTGTTCCCACTGCGGTGCCTGTGAAATAGCAGCGTCTGAAACCGGTAGGCTCCGTTTAACCAAGGGGGCGCTAAGATGTCACAACAACCGGCTGACAGTGCGGCCCCGGCCGGAGGTCCCAATCCCGCACCGCTTGGTATTGTAGCGCCAGATGGGGGCGCAGGCCCTGCACCCAGTCCGGTAGTCCCGATCATGCCACTAACGCTCCCATATATGCCTGGGGCGAAATGGCTTCCCCAGTACAGCGGTGAGCCAGGCACATTAGCAGGCTTCAAGCGGAAGTTATGCAGCATCCTAGAAATGTACTCCATGCCTGAGAGACAAAAAGCTGCTGTGCTAATAGGGCAGCTAACTGGCGCTGCTGAGAGGGAAGTGGAGACTTGGGATACCGTTGATCAGGAGTCGGTACCTGCGATCTTCCTTAAGCTGCATGCCATATTTGAAGACCGCACAGAAACGGATCTCCGGATGGCCTTCTATCACTGTTCACAACAGCCAGGTGACAGCATCCGGGACTACGCTTGCCGACTACAGGGAGCCCTGAGAGCCCTCAAGCAAATTAACAATTTAAATGCTATCGACGAGAATAAAATGCTGAAAGAACAATTTATACAGGGATTGAGATCCCAAGAGGAACGCAGAACTGTAAACTGGTGGTCCTTAGACCATCCGGATGCTACCTTTGATGCCCTAAAGGACATGGCAATAAAAGGGCTGCGGCCCCTGGGCAAACCCGAGGTGGCAACCCAACATCATCAGGCTGAAGTCACTCTGGAACCGGCAGTAACCCCCTTTTCCCCGCTAGTGGCTGAAGCCAAAGCGCAGGTGACACCTCCTAGTGAATTGGACTGTCTGCGCTCAGAGGTGCGCCAGCTGACTAAAAATCTGGCTGCTGTAATGAGTGCCCTGCAGCTGCGGAAAGAGGAGGAAGGAAAGATCTTGTTAGCTGACTGCCCAGAAGACGTCCCGTGGATGCACCGGAGAAGAAAGAAGACGTCGCCCCCCCGGAGGAGGACAACGCCACCCCCAGGAGCGACCTCTGATCAACACCCTCCTCGTCGAGAGATCATCTGTTACCGATGCAACCGGAAAGGTCATATGTCTCCACAGTGTCCTTTAAACGGGCAGAACCTGGGTCCAAGGGCCAACACCCAGGAGAATACCCGTCAGGCCCCCTAGACTGGAGCCGCAGGTATGTGGGCGGGCGACCCTACCTGTCTATTATTCTAGATGGTATTGCTGTTCCAGCCTTGTTAGACACTGGGTCGCAGGTGACCCTAATACCTGATGCCCTATATACCAAGTACTGATCAATGGACAGTCTTAAACCTCCGAGCCTTGACTTTACCGTGTATGCTTCTAATGGTCTTCCTGTAGAAGTACTCGGGACAAAATGTGTAGATGTAAAGGTGGGCAGAGAGGAGTTGAAAGACCAGGGGCTTCTGGTAGTAAAGACTGTAAATGAGGAGAACGGTTTAAATATAATTTTGGGTACTAACATTATCAGTAATTGTTTGGGAGAAGTTGTGTTCTTACTCCAACAGCTCGCTGAGATTGCCCGACCAAGGCAGAGAGGAGTAATCCAAAGAGAGATCCGGGCCCTGGTGTGTCAGCAGCAAGCGAAGCTTACAGACGGCGAAATTGGTAATGTACGGGTCACTGACTCGGATCCTATTGTGATACCCCAATGAGTGAAATGATCATTTGGTGCAGGGCAGCCATAGGTCTGAGAGGACAGAATTACCAAGCTGTAGTAGAACCCCACCATTCAGAACATAGACCTACACTTATGACTGCTAGAGGAGTAGTAGAAGTGGTGAATGGAAGAGTACCGGTACGACTTCTCAATTGGGGAGATGATGAGGTAAACTTACCCCGTTATGCAACCATTGCTAAACTACATGCTGTCGACAATAATTCTATTCTTCCGGCTGAGTCCTTAGACTCCTGTCAAATAGCGGAGGACAATGACCCAGCAACTCAGGTGGCGGAATGGTGTCAGCAACTCCATGTTGGGACGGACACCACTCCCGCTCACCAGAAGCAAGGGGTATTACGGGTGGTGCAAGAGTACGCCCAAGTGTTTAGCAAGAATCCACTTGATTTTGGGATAATTAAGGGAGTACAACATCATATCCCTACAGGCAGTCATCCTCCCATCAAAGAGCGGTATAGGCCCATACCTCCAGCTCATTATCAGAAGGCTAAAGAAATGTTGAATGATATGAAGAAAGCCGGGGTGATAAGGGATAGTTGTAGCCCCTGGGCAGCCCCTCTAGTTCTGGTTAAAAAGAAAGATGGTAGTATGAGAATGTGTGTGGATTACAGGCAGGTGAACCGCATAACACACAAGGATGCATACCCGTTACCACGCATAGAGGAATCATTAGCTGCTCTGAAAACGGCTAACTACTTTTCTACCCTTGATCTGACTAGTGGTTACTGGCAAGTGGCTGTGGCTGAGGAGGATCGTGAGAAAACGGCTTTCACCACCCCAATGGGGCTCTGTGAGTTCGACAGAATGCCGTTTGGGCTCAGCAGTGCCCCAGGAACATTTCAGAGAGTGATGGAAAATTGTCTGGGACATCTCAATTTTGAAACCGTGCTGCTATACCTAGACGACGTTATCGTGTATTCCAAGACATATGAGGACCATCTGAAACACCTGGCAGAAGTATTCGAGTCCCTGTCTAGGTACGGGATGAAGTTGAAACCCTCAAAATGCCATCTACTCAAACAGAAGGTACAATACTTGGGGCACATCGTCAGTTCGGAAGGAGTAGCGCCGGACCCAGAGAAAGTCACTGCCATCCAGAAGTGGCCGGAGCCGAAGAACCTTAAGGAAGTGCGACAGTTCCTGGGACTAACGGGTTACTACAGGAGATTCGTGAAAGATTACACGAAGAAGGCAGCTCCTTTACAGGACCTCCTAGTAGGACAATCCCTAAAGAGCAGAAACCCTCCCTTTAATTGGGGTAAGGAACAGGCTGAAGCATTCCAAAAGATGAAAGAGATCCTTACAGGTGATGAGATCTTAACCTATCCTGATTACAGCCAACCGTTCCTGTTGTACACCGACGCCAGTAATGAAGGGTTGGGAGCAGTTCTCAGTCAGAAGCAGAATGGCCAAGAAAAAGTCATCGCATATGCCAGCAGAAAACTCAGGCCAACTGAAAGGAATCCGGAAAATTATAGCAGCTTCAAGCTGGAGTTTCTGGCGCTGGTCTGGGCCATTACTGAAAGATTTAAGCACTATCTGGCCTCCAATAAGTTCACGGCGTACACAGACAACAACCCGTTAACGCACCTGGAAACCGCCAAGCTGGGCGCCATGGAGCAGCGTTGGATGGCTCGGTTGTCCAATTACCAGTTTACTATCAAGTACCGGGCAGGTCGAAAGAATGCTAATGCTGATGCGTTGTCCCGAATGCCGCATGACTCTGATACGGAAGAAGAATCGGATGACCTGGAAGAAATTGAGCTACCTGCGTTCCATCGAAATGGGGTAGTCCACGAGCATCGAGTCAACAGAAAGCAGTATGGTGCAACATTAAACCCTTTACCCATCACAGCTGGAAAGAGACCCAGGACAGTGATCCAGTGGTCAGCCGCATCAAGGAGTTGTTAAGACAGGAAGGCTCCTCTTTGGAAAAGGAAGCACCTATGTCAGCCAAGCTCCTGTGGAACGAGAGAAGCAGGTTGTTCCTATACCGTGAGAAGTTGTGCAGGAGATACGTCAACCCCAGAACCCATGAGATGGTCTGGCAAATAGTGGTCCCCAAGGCAGACGTCCCAATGGTGTTGGAAGCATACCACGATCAAGCAGGACACTTTGGCTGGAGAAAGCTGGAGACCCTGTTGAGATGCCGGTTCTACTGGGTAGGGATGCGCAGCTCCATCGAGAGGTGGTGTCGGAACTGTGGACCCTGTGGTCTCAGAAGAAAGGACTACGGTAGTCAGAAGGCCCCCTGCAACCTATCCGGACGACTCGTCCTCTGGAGATTGTGGCCCTGAACCACGTCAAATTGTCGCCAAGTAGATCTGGATACTCATACGCCTTGACCATGGTGGACCATTACTCCAGATTTCTGGTGGTTGTTCCAGTTAAGGACCAGACCGCAGTGACGGCCGCGAAAACCTTTCAAGCAAGCTTCTGCAGACCGCATGGGTATCCGGAGCAAGTATTAACCGATCAAGGAGCTGCTTTCGAAGCTGATTTATTCAAGGAATTCTGTCACATGTACGGGTGCAAGAAAATTAGAACAACACCATATCACCCTCAAGCCAACGGTCTTTGCGAAAAAATGAACCATATTGTCCTTGATTTGTTGAGATCCATACCGTTGGAAGACAGGAATCGATGGCCGGATTTACTACCTGATTTGGTTGATTTGTATAACCATATACCTGTCAGTTCCACTAACTGCACTCCAGCCTATCTTATGAGAGCAAGGCCCGGAAGACTACCAATGGATCTAGAGCTTGGAGTGGTAGAACCGGAGGCAGACGACGCTGTTGAAAACTGGGACATCAATCGGCAAGAGCAATACAGAAGAGTACAAATCTGTGTAGAGGAAAGTCTCAACAAGGCACGGGAGAAACAGGAAGATATTTACAACAGAAATGCTCCTGCCAAGCCTTTGATGCCTGGAGAGGTAGTATTAAAAAGGAAAAGGAAGATGCACAAATTGGATAACCAGTGGGAGCAAGAACCCTACGTTGTACAAGATTCTAAATATGACAACAGAAAAGTTTGTATCATCAGTAAGGACGGAGGAAGAACAATAACCACTGTGTCCAGAGACCATTTGAAATTGTGTCCAGAACCCTTAAAATGTTGTGACAAGAACCCTGTCATCAATCAAAAAGAAAGGAAAGAAGAGGTCATACACACCGATCTGGGAGATTTTCCTGCGGATTGGCCTAGACTGGGAGATGCTGTAATAGTTCCGGTGTTGCAGTTTTATCAGCCACAAGAGGAAGTTTTACCTCCAGTTGTGCCCGTGGTGCCAGTCGAGCCCGTTCAGGAGTTACCCATCCCAGCAACACCTCAACCTATGGAATCTCAAGAAGGATCATCTGAAGCAGCGCCCCATACTATGGGATCCCCTGGTGAAGCTGACTCACACCGCCCAGCCATCAGTACACTTGCCAGATCCATAGAAAGATTGAGGCAGTTCTATAGTTTGCCGTTACGCAGTGCAGACAGATCGCAACTTAATATACCTGAGGCTACTCCACGTAGATCAGAGCGAATCACAAAAGGAAAGTTACCCATTCGATACCAGCAGTAATTATAACGAATTAATGTGAATACTGTAAAAAGTCTATATATATATATATGTGTTTTTCCCTATTATGTCTTATAATGGACTCAGAGGCTGAGGACTGAGCCAGCCCAAAAACTGTATCCTGTAAATAGTTGCACTAAGGTGCCTTTTAATGATTTCACACGAAGCCTTGACTTACCTCTGAACATAAAACCCGTGTGGTGAGGCACTGAGTGAGGTCTGCATTCGGATGTCCTGCAGCCCACCCCGGACCCACGTTGAAGGTTTGGTGCGGGTCCTTCACAAGCATATTGTCTATTTATATGAAAATGTTATTTAATATTGTATTTTTCTATATATAATGTTTTATTTGCAACGTTCAAGACATCCTTACCTCCCGGATGGGACGAATTAATGTTTAATGTTGATGTTTAATGCATAAACAAAACTGTCTCTTTGTATTTTACAGCCCGGGAGTGCTGTCGTTTACCATGGGGGAATGTGTAGCCCTGGTACACAATACCAGGAGGATGAGTGGAGAGGTAACGGTTAAGGGCTCTTCATGATATCATGTACACTTCGGACACACCCACCAGGGGTGTGGAGGGGAGTGCTAAGTAGTCTGAGTTCAGTTCAGTCAGTGACTCGAAGGAGTGAGGAAGTGCAGTCTTTGTGCAGTTCAGAAAGTGGAGGCCAGTACAGGTGAGCCAGTTCACCTCAGCCTGGTCAGAGCTGTGCCCCACTATAAGACGGACTGAGATATCTATTAAGAGTTGAGCATATCGAAGGGCATAGTGGAAGAGAACAGAGAAGTGCCATAAGTATAGGATACCTGCACATTGTTACCGGTCACTGGGGACCGAAGGATCACTAAAGCTTCACGCTTAGTGGTAAGAAAACCAGAGGCTTATCAGACCTTAGGTCGTGGCAAGCATCCCTGAAGAGTCAGTACGTATCTGGGGTCAGGGAGAGTGAGAACCTTGAGCCTGATCAGCAAGAATAGGAACTCAGCTCTCTCACAGGAAGGCTCCGACCACAAAAACTGACCGGGCAGAACAGCTTTGGAATAGCTGGAGTTATAGAGGGAACTACGCTTCAGGCTGGTTGGACTCATCAACATTGGACAGTAAAGGAGGCCCCTAACTTGCTTAGCCGTTGCCTCAAAGCTCATCCTCCATCAACCCCATCAGCCTCCCTGGGACCTGCCTTATCATCTTACAAGTAAAGGTATGGAAAGACGCTGACCGTGTGAGACTGAGTTATTTACTTGCATGCCTGCACAACCCTGCTTTAACTACCGACCTGAGGGAAGAGTCCCACCTGTAGGGGACCCGACATCTAGCTGCATCACCATCCCTCAGAGATCTACAGCAGCGCTGGTACAAATTACCAGAGACTACAGGTGGCGTCACGAACTGTAAATATATCTATCCCCTGTAAATATTCCCCCAACATACGCCAGACCGCTAGGGCCACAGACCGAGCCACCGCTACCTGTGACAATCCCCATAGACTTCCATGGGCTCGGCTCTGAGTACCCCATTGCCCTGGTAACCCACAATTGTGGTGGCGGGTCGACACAGCTGCGCCTCGCTTCTGATGATAAAAGCCATCCTTAAAAGTAAAGAAGTTATGCGTTAATGCAAAGTGCAGCAATTCGAGGAGAAAACCACAAAGGGGGCCGTCCAAGTCGGAGGCCTTGAGGAAATGGCGGACTGCTTGTAAACCATCTTCGTGATTAATACACGTATAGAGTGTCTCAACGTCAGCTGTGACCAACAAAGTGCCTGCTTCCACAGAGACCCCGTCAATCCTCCTCAGGACATCCGTTGTGTCTTTAATGTAAGATGGTAATGTCTCTACTATTGTTTTTAAATAGAAATCAATAAATTTACAGATGGGGTCACAAAGACCATCCATCCCAGACACAATCGGACGTCCAGGGGGATTGACGGGGTCCTTGTAAACCTTAGGAGGAGATAAAATGTAGCAATTTTGGGAAAAGGTACAAATAATCCCTCAAACATTTTTTTATTGATGACACCGGAATCAAATGCTCCCATGAGGATCCTGTGTAGCTGTGCCGAGAAAGAGGTCATTGGATTATGGGTAAGTTTATCATAAACTTGGTGGTTTCTTAATTGCCGAAAGGCTTCACGTTCATATTTAGCTACAGGTCAGATCACAATGTTTCCCCCCTTGTCCGCAGGTTTAAATATAACATCATCCCATGATTGCATTAGGCGGATGCCTTCCCTCTCTTTATATGTGAGGTTATCAAAACGCCTTTGTGTGGACAATTTTTTTAAATGGACAAGGGGAGAAACCTTGTTGATCTGGGTAATAGTGCTTTTGGAAACCCACCTTGATTTTGTGGGGATTGCTCCTCCAGTAGCTCTTCAAGTGTTCGAATGGCCTCTCTCTCAGCAGGGCTCCACAGTTCCTCATCAGATCCACTCTTATTATGTAACTTTTTCAGGATTAATTTCCTTGAAAACAGATGTAGATCTTTCAATGCTACAAAATAATTGAAACCATTAGTGGGAGAGAACGATAGACCCTTCCTTAATACTTGTGTTTGGACCTTAGTCAATATATGATCGGACAGATTGATCACCTGCAACTCGCTCTTTGACCCGTCCTCACTAGATTTCCCAGCCGTCCCCTTCTTTGTATTAAATCTCGTATTCATCCTTTTATTACTGGATGATGCTCCATCATTCGGTGTTTTTTGATGTTTTTTTGAATTCTGCTTTTCGTCATTAGACATCATGGATTGGATTGAGGTAGATCGTGAGCGAGATCGTGACTCACTACGAAATCTGGGTCGTGATCTCTCATTATTACTTCTCCATCTATAGACCCTGTTCAGTTGTTTATCATTGACATCGCGTTGGAATTTTTTTGCTTTAATACTCTGAATCTCCTCCGCCCATTTCTGGGTGTCATTCTCAATTTCAGTATTGAATTTTTTTAGGGTGTCACTAGACATTTCTTTTTTAATAATAGCCTGTAAATTTTCAATTTCAGTTTCAATTGACTTTAATGAGTCCGAGTTCATGTCCCTCAGGATTGACATAAAGCCGAAGGAGCATTCATTAGCATATCCCTCCCATTTGTCACGAACATCCGAATTTTCAACTAAAAATGAGGGGAAGACCTGAACCCTCAGTCCCCTAGGTATAAGCTTCTTTTGTAAATATTTGTCAAGGAACGCATGGTTCCACCAAACCTTTGTCCTTTTGCGTATGAGATCCTTATGCTTATGATACAGTAACATAAATCTGCTGGTATTTTGTGTACATTTTCGCAAAAATGAGGAAGTATTGTGGAAGAGGCCGCGAACGTGGGCGTGGGGGGCCAGCTGGTACTGATGGTGGTGGTGGTGCATCTGCTGGAAGTGCCATAAGCACAATAGCACCTAAGGCAGGAGGTGTTGAGACGGCGTCATCGTCTGGCTCAAGAAGGCCTGGAAGGCTCCCTTTACTGTGAGTAGATAAACTGCTTTTAAAGCCGGAGCATCAGGAATAGGTTTTGGCTTACATTGCCAAAACAGCCTCCAGCTCTATCGCCTCCTCTTCTGAAGTTTCAAAAAATTCAAGCACTGAGTCGTCAGTGCAGGCTCCTGGTCAGGAACAACACCTTTCCTTGTGTGCTTCACCCCAACCAAAAGTGAAGGATGCGGCAGCCCATACTTCAGATTACTCCATGGAGCTCTTTTTACACACCATGCCTGGGTTATCAAGTCAAATCCTGAATTCCCCAGTCCAACATGAATCAGAGATGGAGTGCACTGATGCACAGCCACTGCTAGATGATTCTGCTGGTACATTCACCCAGAGCACTACATTTCCCTCACAGTCTACTGAGCCAGAATGTGACTCTGATAAAACACAGGTGCCCCTTCCCACATGCTATACCACCTTACACGGTGACACAGAGGAAGGTGCAGATGAAATTGAAGAGGACGTGATGGATGACCCAGTTGTTGACCCGGATTGGCATCCATTGGGAGAAGAGGGTGCCGCTGGCAATAGATCAGAAGAGGAGAAGGATCCGCAGCAGGCATCGACATCGCAGCAGCGGTTATCTGGCAGGCCCATAGCAGTCCAAAAAGGTCTTAAAAAACAAAATAGTTGCAGGACAGCTTGGCCAGACGGTCAAGCCCTGAAAATTTATACCATAGTAGGAAGAGTCCAGTGCGGCACTTTTTTGACCAAAATCCTATTGATGAGGCAAAGGTTATCTGTAAGAATTGTGTAAGGACCTTTAACCGAGGGAAAAATCTCAGAAATTTGAATACCAGTTGCATGCTTAGACATTTAATGAACATGCCCTTGCAAGCGTGGACGGACTACAAAACCTACAAATCCCCCCCCAGGGCCGGCGTCAGCCGGGCAAGTGCCGGTTCCCTGAGCAGGTGGGGGGGCAGACTCGTGGGCGACGGCACTAGCACAGGGCCCCTCATAGTACAATAATGTGTCTCTGACGGTGGGAGGGCCCACTCGCCGTCAGACACACCGGCATACTATGAGGGGCCCTGTGCCAGTGCCGTCGGCCCCCCCTGCTTGCTCAGGGCCCCAGCACTTGCAATACTTACCTCTCCATGCTCCACCGCTGTGACATCTTCCGCGTTTCCTGACAGTGACATTCAGGTTAGAGAGCACGATGACGTCACATCTGTACACCCTCTGCCAAAACAGTCCAAGTGCAGAGGCTGTAAGATGGTGACGCTGAGGAGTCCAGAGTAGAGCAGTGCACAGTGAGGAGAGGTATTTCATGTTTTTTTAATGTTTGGAGCAATATATGGGGAGCATTATATGCTGGAGAAATATATATGGGGCCCAGCATACACTTGAGCATCATAGATAGGGCCCATCATACACTGGAGCATTCTAAATGGGGGACATCAGACACTGGAGCAGCATTTACGGGGCCGATTATACACTGGATCATTAATAATGGCGCCCATTATATATGGAGCATGATTTTGGCCCATTAGACACTGGAGCATCATCCATGGGGCCCATCATATACTGGAGCATTCGAAATGGGGCAGATCAGACACTGGAGCATCATCCATGGGGCCCATCATATACTGGAGCATTCTAAAAGGGGGAAAACAGACACTGGAGCAGCATTTATGGGGCCCATTATACACTGGAGCATCATCCATGGGGGCCATCATATACTGGAGTATTCGAAATGGTTCAGATCAGACACTGGAGCATCATCCATGGGGCCCATCATATACTGGAGCATTCTAAATGGGGTAGATCAGACACTGGAGCAGCATCCATGGGGCCCATCATATACTGGAGCATTCTAAAAGAGGGAAAACAGACACTGGAGCAGCATTTACGGGGCCCATTATACACTGGGGCATCATCCATGGGGCCTATCATATACTAGAGCATTCAAAATGGAGCAGATCAGACACTGGAGCATCATCCATGGGGCCCATCATATACTGGAGCATTCTAAATGGGGCAGATCAGACACTGGAGCAGCATCCATGGGGCCCATCATATACTGGAGCATTTTAAAAGGGGGAAAACAGACACTGGAGCAGCATTTACGGGACCTTTATACAATGGAGCATTATAAATGGGTCCCATTATATATGGAGCATTATTTTAGCCCATAAGTCACTGGAGCATCATCCATGGGGCCCATCATATACTGGAGAATCATATGGGGTTCATTATTTATGGGGCATCATATAAGGTATGGAGCATCATATGGGGCACATATGAGGCCTATTCTGTATGGAGCATTATATGGAGCCCATTCTGTATGGAGCAATATATGGGGCCCATCATATACTGTATGGAGCTTTATATGTGACTCATACTGTATGGAGCAATAAGTGGGGCTCATTCTACTCTATGGGGACCGTCCTATACTTTATGGCACATTATATGGGGACTATCATATGTATGTGGAGCTCATCATATACTGTATGGAACATTATATGGGACCAATCATGTATGGAGCAATATATGGGGCTCATTATTCTGTATGATGCACTATGTGGTGGCCATAATACTGTATGGAGGAATATACTGTCCGGTTTTGAGCGATTGTAGATTTTAACATAGATATCAGTCATGTCATGTAAGAAGAGAAGTATTTGTCATTGTACTATACCTATATTTCTGTGCCGTATCGGAGCATCATGAATTGTGGTATGTGTTAAAGGGGCCCACTGACACTCTTTGGCACGGGGCACACGAAAACCGGGAGCCAGCCAACCCCTCCACAAGTTTAGCCAAATAACCCACAGTTTTCAATGCGTAACTATTATTATAAAGTTACCGTATTTTGCAGACTATAAGACGCACTTTTTTCCCCCAAAATTTTGGGGGAAAATGGGGGTGCGTCTTATAGTCGCAACATACCTAAAAATCCGGTGGCGGCGGCCGTCCCAATTCATCCTCTCTGTGCGGTGGTGGTGTCGGGGCAGCAGCGGGCCTCTGTGCAGCATGGGGGGCTCGGCCGGCATTTCATCCCAGCCGGAAAGCACCCAGCAGCTGCGACGTGGTGGCCCCTCCCGTGGCGGTCCCGATCAGCTGTGCGTTGGTGGTGTCGGGGCAGCAGCGGGCCTCTGTGTAGCGTGGGGGGCTCCGCCGGCGTTTATTCCCTGCCGGAAAGCCCCCCGCAGCTGCGACGCGGTGCCGTCCAGGAAAGAAGTCCTCCGGAAAGATGGCCGCCACTTGCTGAAGTTCAAATCTCGCCAACGAGATCTCTTCCCGAGATCTCGTCTCCCGAGATCTCGTTGGCAAGATTTGAACTTCAGCAAGCGGCGGCCATCTTTCCGGAGGACTTCTTTCCAGACGGCACTGCGTCGCAGCTGCGGGGGGCTTTCCGGCAGGGAATAAATGCCGCCGGAGCCCCCCACGCTGCACAGAGGCCCGCTGCTGCCCCGACACCACCACCGCACAGCTGATCGGGACCGCCACGGGAGGGGCCACCACGTCGCAGCTGCTGGGTGCTTTCCGGCTGGGACGAAACGCCGGCAGAGCCCCCCATGCTGCACAGAGGCCCGCTGCTGCCCCGACACCACCACCGCACAGAGAGGATGAATTGGGACCGCCGCCGCCACCGGATTTTTAGGTATGTTGCGACTATAAGACGCACCCCCATTTTCCCCCACCGGAGCCCCCCACGCTGCACAGAGGCCCGCTGCTGCCCCGACACCACCACCGCACAGGGAGGCTGATCGGGACCGCCACTGGAGGGGCCATCGCGTCGCAGCTGCGGGGGGCTTTCCGGCTGGGACGAAATGCCGGCGGAGCCCCCACGCTGCACAGAGCCCCGCTGCTGCCCCGATACCACCACCGCACAGGGAGGATGAATTGGGACCGCCACCAGAGGGGCCACGGCATCGCAGCTGCGGGGGGCTTTCCGGCTGGGACGAAATGCCGGCGGAGCCCCCCACGCTGCACAGAGCCCCGCTGCTGCCCCGACACCACCACCGGCACCGCAGGGAAGCTGCATTGGGAGCGCCGCCGCCAGCAGATTTGTGAGTATATGGCCACCCTGGCCACCCCACAGTGCCCAACCACCCCACAGAACACAGCCACCCCACATAACACAGCCACCCCACAGAGCACCACTACAGCACCAAACGACCCCAGTGACCACTCCTCTACCTGTGCTGATTCGTTCGCTGGTAAGTTTAATTCGGACTCTAAGACGGACCCCCATTTGACACATTATTTTTTTTCCCAATTTTCCTTCTGGAAATTTGGGGTGCGTCTTATGGTCCGAAAAATACGGTAACTAAGGTTGCCAAGCTTAAGTAATAAGAATTGATGTCGTTGGCATTGAAATGGCCACTGTAGATGTGTTTACTCTCCTCCACTCCCTGCCGACTTTACTTCCCCATTGACTTGCATCGGGTTTCGAATTTCAGTCGGACCACCGACTTCTCACGATAGTCAGCCGATTTCGTTCGACTCGACTTTTGCGAAAGTCAGGTTTCATGAAACCCGACTCGACTCAAAAAAAGGCAAAGTCGCTCATCTCTAGTCATCATAAATTGAAAAAAAACCCCAGCACTCTATCTTCATCCACAATGTACGTTGTTTGATCACCAGCCATGCAATGCTTCAGCCTCAATGGTCTCTGCCATGCATCATTGGCAAAGACTGTTGAGGTTGAAATGATGCCTGCCAGGTGATCAAACATCATACATTTTGGATGAAGTTGGAGTGCTGGGGATTTTCTTTCATTTTACATGGATTTGTGGATGTGCTTGGACCTGGATGATAGACTTCCACCTCTTTGAAATATAATAAGTGTGTTGCTTTCTATTTTCTATATGGTAGGTCATCATTATCTAATTCCTGGACAAGCCATTTAGAACTGATGGACACTTCTGAAACTGGCAACTGGTAACTCATGCTTTCTTCCTAAATGACTTTGTACCTACTCAGTATTAGTAGATTATCCTCATGAATGCTATGAAGTGACCTTATCTGTGTGATTAGTAACATCCTCATTCAGTAGAGCTAACAGTGTTTATCCATTTTCCGCCTAGCTGTGTCACTGAAAGCACTTCACCACCACTGATTGCTGAATAACTATTTTCATAAATAGCGAGGAAACGGCACACCAGATCAAGGAAGCGTCTTTCACAATGACCCAAGCAGTGTGACGGCACATTTAATTTTAAAAGAAAGACTGATGTGCACAAGGCCAAATGGAAAAGCTAATAGCTGTGCTAGATTTTGATGCCTTTTCTGTTTTTTATTTATTTTAACCTTTTGCAATTCCTTTTGCTTCAATTCCAGAAACTAATGTGAAAAATCAGTACATAGCAATAAAATGATGACGTATAACTAGGGATGAGCTTTCCGATATTGCAATATCGGAAATTGGCCCGATATTTGCTATATCGGAATTCCGATTTCCGACTCCGATATTTTTTTCACATCGGAAATCGGAAATCCCATAATCCTTCAGCCTCTGAGCGCTCCGTGGAGCCAATCAGGAGCTGAAGAATTGCTGACAACATTGTGTAACTCCCCTAAGCTTGGTAGGAGGCGTCCAAACTTGCTAGCTAAGGGCTGCGCTGCGATTGGCTGGCTGGATGGTGTGATCAGGCAGTATAAAAGGCTGCGCCTGCCATTTTAGCCTCACTCTACTGTGAAAGCAGATAGGGATGGGTTGCTGTTGGAGATAGGGAGAGATCTCAAATCTAATAGTGAAATTGCCGTTCTGAATCCATCAATAGAGATGAAGGCAGGGAGTAAGGGATGTCCCCGTGGCGGCCGCGGAAGAGGTGCATCAGCAGCTAGACATGGTGCACATCCAGAGCAAGCAGCAGGCCCAAGTCACTCAGCACCTACTGTCACCCGGCAGCAGTCATTTATGCGCAGCTTGTTAGGAGCACAGGGCCATAGGCTGATAAGAGAAGATCAAGTAGAAACCTTTGTTGGTTGGTTGGCAGCATCCACTTCAATGAGCGCAGCATCCTCCCAGGACCTCTCCACCACATCGGGTCAGGTCACTGAAGAGCAGCACCCATCTGCTTCTTCATCGCCCACTAAATTGCCCAGACATTCAGAAGGCCAGGAGCCAACCTTAATCCTCTTCTCAGAATCTGTTGGCTTGGAATCTGTGTGCCAGCCAGACAGCATTCCTGCAGCTGAAGAAGAGGTAGTGTGCACAGATGCGCAACCACTGTGTGCGTCTGAGGAAGAAGTGGAGGGTGGGCCAGTGCCCACAGTGACCAGACCCCAGTCAGCAGATGATGATGAAACTCAGCTGCCAGTTTCTGCTGATGAAAGTGTATTGGATGACGAGGTCCTTGACCCATCATGGCATGCTGAGGGCAGCAAGCAAGTAGGGATAGCTCAGAGGAAGAGCTTGCAGGTGTGGCGCAGCGTGGCCATCCACATGGGAGAGGAAGAGGGAAAGATTTGTTGTCTGCTCCCTCAACTTCAGCACCCGTTAGGAGCAGGGCTCTTTTAAAGAGCACAAGGGGTGCGCCCAAGAGTTGTGGTGCATGGGCCTTTTTCAACCAAGTTGCATATGACCTTACAGTAGTCAGATGCAAGCTTTGTCGACAAACTGTGCGGAGAGGGAAGAACGTCAGCAACCTTAATTCCACCAATATGTTGACGCATGTCAGGAAGAGGCACCCTGTGGAGTGGCAGCATCACACCCAAGATGATTCGCCACCTGCAGCTGGTTCCCCACCTTCCATCTCTTCAGCCACCTCTTCCTCCAGCTCACAAACAGCTGCTCCCGCTTCCTCGCCAGAATGCCAGGGTGCATCTGCAGGCAGTGTTGTACAGCAGCACACTGTCTGTACTTCGGCAGCATCAGCATCCCAATCGCTGGCATCCTCACACTCCCAATCCAGTGTGCAGCCATCTGTCACACAGGTGTGGGAGAAAAGGCGCCCCTACTCGGCAAACCACCCACGAGCACAGGGCATGAATTCTCGCATTGCCAAACTGCTTGCAGTGGAAATGCTACCATTCTGGCTGGTGAGCAAGCCAGCCTTTATCGATATGTTGGGGTTTGCAATCCCACAATACAGCGTTCCCAGCCACTTCTACTTCAGCAGGCAAGCCGTCCCAGCCCTGCAACAGCATCTGGAGTGTAAAATTAAGCATGCGCTCCAAAATGCAGTTAGTAGCAAGGTCCACCTGACCACCGACGCGTGGACCAGTCAGCATGGCCAGGGACGCTACATTTCCATCACCGCCCATTGGGTAAATGTAGTTGAGCCTAAAACTGAAGTAGACAGTGCAAGTGCGCGGGTCCTGCCAACTCCACGGATTGCAGGCCTCTCCTACGTACAAATTGACTCCTCCTCATACTCCTCGTCAGACTCGCCTGCACCCAGACTACCACAACAACCGATTTCAGCACAGCATCAGCCAAACATCAACAGGCCGTGTTGAAATTGGTTTATCTGGGTAATGTTAGCCATACCGCAACCGAGCTGTGGAACACGCTCAAGGAGCAGAGCGACATGTGGCTTGTGCCGCTCAACTTCCAGCCAGGTATGGTGGTGTGTGACAACGGCCGAAACTTGGTCGCGGCTCTGGGCCTAGGTGGTCTGACTCTCACATTCCATGCCTTGCCCATGTCCTAAACTTGGTGGTGCAGAGGTTCCTTAGGAACTATCCTGACCTTGAGGAGCTGCTGCACAAAGTCAGATACGAGTGCTCTCATTTGCGGCGTTCAAGCATGGCTGCATCGCGCCTTTCAGCCATGTAGCCATGCAGCGCAGATAGGGCCTGCCCGAGCACCGCATCATTGTTGACCTCCCCACCAGGTGGAATTCGACTTTGCATATGCTGCGGAGGTTGTATGAGCAGCAACCTGCAATAATGGAGTTGTAGCTGCAGCAGGCGCAAAGTAGGCGACACACATCTCAGCCCTCCCACTTTACAACCACAGAGTGGGCAACCATGAAGGACATATGCACCATTTTGAAGTGCTTTGAGGACTCCACTCTGATGGTGAGCGCGGATGCTGCCCTACTCAGCCTGACTATTCCCCTTATATGCCTTATAGAATCATCACTTAAAGGACTAAGGGATGAGGTTTCTCAGGAGGAGGAGGAGTATGATGAGACACTTGCACCAACCAGGTAATCTTCATCGGCCCGGTTGGTACAAAGCTCTGTGGGTGCCTTACAAAGATCCAGACAGGACACAGCAAACGAGGAGGATGAGGAGGACTATGAGAATGAGCTAGAGGAGGAAAGTACACAGCGCTCTACTAGTTGTCACGAGATACAGCATGGATGGGGTGATGCAAAGCAGCCAGAGCACATTCCTGCAGCTGGTGACAGCGATGCATGGCCAGTTGGCAGCCTTCAGCACATGAGTGACTTCATGCTGCAGTGTCTGAGAAAAGACCCACGCTTGGCTCGTATTCTCCACACAAATGACTACTGGGTGGCCACCCTCTTAGATCCACGTTAACGGGACAGTCTTGAAAGCCTAATTACACCATTGAACTGGGCGCGTAAAATGCAGGAGTACCAAGAAGCACTGGTTAATTCACTCATGTACTGTTTTCCACCGCATAGCAGTGATGCGTGTGCACTAGCAGGCACCTCAGTGTGCCCTAGGCCCAGCGGAATCCATTCAGAAGCCGGTAGCAGAAGCAGTACATCTGCTACTGACAGGTTCAGTATACCCAACCTGTTCCAATGGTTTCTGAACCCGCAAACAGTTCGGGCACCATCAGCACAGACAGTGCAACGCACTAGGAGGCAACGTTACCGTGACATGGTGGCACAATACCTCTTCACTCCTGTCAGTGGGCTTCAGGATGGATCTGCCCCTTCAAGTTTTGGGTCTCCAAGTTGGATACATGGCCCGAGCTTAGCCAGTATGCCTTGGAGGTCCTGGCTTGTCCTGGTGCCAGTGTGATTTCTGAACGCGTCTTAAGTGCAGCTGGCAATGTACTAACAGACCAACGTACCAGACTATCCGCTGCAAATGTGGACCGGCTTACATTCCTAAAAATGAACCAGGCCTGGATTTCTGGTGACTTTTGCTGCCCTGGGCCACAGTACACAGGTTACATGCATGGTTGGTAGCAGTATGCATGCTCTGTCATGTGCCTATGTTGCACACAGCGTAATCTGTTATGCCCGTGCTCTGGCCTATACTTGGTAGCACCTGGTTCTGTGACTGACTCTTTCACCTCATACTGCTTTCCATTGGCTCTAGTACCGCCAGCTAGTGCCCATTTCTGTGACTGCCACTTTCACAGCATGTCGTGTTTCTGGGCTCTAGTACCGCCAGCTAGTGCCCATTTCCGTGACAGCCACTTTCACAGCATGCCGTGTTTCTGGGCTCTAGTACCGCCAACTAGTGCCCATTTCCGTGACTGCCACTTTCACAGCATGCTGTGTTTCTGGGCAACAGTACCGCCAGCTGTACCTCGTTAGACCAAAGTGGAAAAAAATGACGACAGATGCCAAACACCTATAGGCAGAAGCACAAGAGGCGGAATCCAGCCACGCCGGCTGTTTCGTGACAGTGAAGTGCGGACACAGGTGCCTCCCCCAAAGGGTAAACAGAGTTCCAGCATCGCCAGCTGGTTCTCGGGAGTGCCCAAGGGCACGGGTACCTCCTGCTCCAAACCGTGTTTCGACAACGCTCGCTCTAACCCTTACCCTACTAACCATAAACCCTAACCCTACCCCAACTAATCCTAACCCAAAGAAAAAACACCGCTGTTAAGAAGATGGCGACCAGTTTTCCTGCTACAGTTTTCGCTCTGTGCATTTTTCTAGTGATTTTTTTTGCCCCTCTGCCTCTGCATACTCCTTCCCCATTATCCTGAGGTGTTTCCCTCCATTTTATCCATTATATAGCACTGTAGTGGTCATTTTGTAATTCCGATTTTTTTCTCCCATTGACTTGCATTGATGTTGGAAATCGGAAATTCCGATACGATTTCGGGCAATATCGCTCATCCCTACGTATAACACTTCCCATTTACTGAATGTTTTCAGGATAAAATCACCACTGCTTTATGCAAGATATAGAGTATTCTAAACTATTAATTCAAGGATAAGAGGCATACATTTCTGCAATTCTGCAGTAACCTATAAATATGTTTTCTGATTAATGTATGCAATGTTAGATAAAAGCTTATGTCTGAGTTCTACTGCCATGGGGCGCTTGAACTAAATAAAGGAATTAAAGCACTGGACGATATTGGATAGGATTGAAAAATTATAATTTCCACTGAACATGTTCCACAATGAAAAAGATTGGTATCACATCAGTTAATGTTAGCAACAAAGCTTTCGATCTAAAGGTGGCCATACAGATAAGAAAAAAAATTAGGTTGAAGGCAAATCACCAAATTCAAAAAGCGTTACAGAAAAAAGTCCATTCTATTTACCAATATCTGGCCATAATGTCAATGCACTACAGAATACAGCAGACCCCCATGATAAAGGCATCACAGGAGCAAAATACTAATAAAACAACAACAACTCACATGCTAATCATTCATAAAGGGGGTGGTTGCTTAGTATTATAAATTAAACTGCCAAGCATCTTCTTGCCAGCCCTGTCCTAACCCTTTACAGTGCTGCAGCAGTTACACATCTCCTGGCTGCTGTCATGGCTCGGTTTGGGAATCTGGTCAATGCACATTCATAAAAAAAAATGTAACAAAAAGTTATCAAAATGTTGTATCCCAAAACAATTTTAATAAAATTGTCCTCTTGGCCCACTAAAGCAAGCACTCACACAGCTCAAGTGATGAAAAAAAAAGTATAAACCATCATTTTTTTTCCATTTTGTTTTTAACACTAGAATAAAAAAAAATCTATATAAGCTGATATTGTTATCATACAGACCTAAAAAATCATGTTGAAATGTGTCAAGAAAAACCAACACACACGGTTTGGGGTTGCGCCTGCAAGGGTTAATCTATCTCCTCTCACTCAGTCCAGAATTCAACCTCTGTCCTATGCTGCAATGGGAGCATAAATCACACCCCGACACAGACTACACACCCCGCTTCATACACGCTGCCACCACTCACCGAAGACACAGGCGATGAGTCCTGGAAATATTACTGCTATGTGCCAATCACCAGGAGCATACACTTTCTAAGGCTATGGATTCTTTAGAGCAACAAGGTTCAGACTTATTAAAGTTTAAAGCTTTACTATAAAAGGTACAGTGCTTACAATAAAAGGGACATAAAAATGGAAGTAACAAGAGACATACAAATATGCAAAGCAGTATAAAATATAACAGGGAGAAAAACTTACAGAAATATCGAACTTTGCATTGTGGTACTTTGTCCCCGAGGGAGGGGGAATATGAGATGATCACATCAGCTTGGCTGCCCCCATATGTGACACAGTTCTTTTTGAGGAAGTCTAATTTATAGATATGACTTGGGAATCCAATTTCAAGACCAGCCTCTCATTCTAATATTCTAATTGCTGGTTTGTGAGTGGACCATGCCATGCTACCAATGAATACATTATTTCTCTCTGAAACTCTGGTGTAAGCTTCCTATTAGATAGCTAGCATTTGGCATCTAACTTCAAAAGAGCCAGAAGGTGTGAAATGCTCCAATTCTACGTGCTCTCAGGAAGGCACCCTGGAGAGATTGAAGACTAGGAGACTGCCAGTCAGGCTAACATGAGGTCATGACCTGTGTGAGAGCTGCAGCCTAAGACAAGCATCACTTACTGCTGGTCATTTATGCATACATATTTCACTACACCTCCCTCCTTATGAACGTGCATGGGGGTTGACTTGCAGGTCAGCTCCTGAGCGCATATCTGGTTGTGCCCCACCTTGGCCAGATAGGCCATCAGCATTGCAGTGATCGACTCCTTTCTTATGTTGAATTGTGAAATCATATTGCTGTAATATCAGGCTCCATCTAAACAATTTCCCGTTGTCCCCAGCTGCTCTGTTGAGCCAACTCAATGGGTTAAGATCTGTTATCACGGTGAAGTTGCGCCCATAGAGGTATGGTTGCAGTTTCTGCAGAGCCCACACAATTGCCAAGCATTCCTTTTCAATGGTGGCATAAGCCACTTCTCTGGGTAGAAGTTTCCTGCTTAGGTAGAGAATTGGGTGCTCCTCACCTAGCTGGTTCACCTGGCTGAGAACAGCACCTAGCCCAAAGGTGCTGGCGTTGGTGTGCACTACAAACCTGCGAGTGAAATCTGGGGCCTGAAGGACGGGTGAACTTACCAATGCTAACTTTAGGGCAGAAAATGACCCCTCACACTGAGGAGTCCAGGAAACAATTTGGGGAAGCTTCGTGCTGGTTAGATCAGTTAGCGGCTTGGCCAGAGCACTGTAGTTTGGCACAAACCTCCTATAGTAGCCAGCCGTACCCAGGAAGGATAGAACCTGCTTCTTGGTTCGTGGGGTGGGCCAGGCTGTAATGGCTTCTATTTTCCCTGGCTCAGGTTTTGCCGGCCTCCCCCACCCAGTGTCCGAGGTATTGTACTTCCCCCATGGCTATCTGACACTTCCCTGGCTTAACAGTAAGACCTGCAGTGTTAAGCCTCTGCAACACCTGAGAAAGGTGTACAAGGTGTTCCTCCCAAGAATTACTAAAAATGGCTATATCATCAAGCTAAGCAACGGCATAACCCTCAAATCCTTCCAATAAGTGATTGACCAACCTCTGGAAGGTGGCAGGGGCATTTTTCATACCAAATGGCATCACTAGAAACTCAAACAGCCCGAATGGTGTTATAAAGGGAGACCTCTCTTGAGCTTCTTTGGTCAGGGGTATCTGCCAATATCCCCTACTTAAGTCCATGATAGTGAGGTACGATGTATTAGCCAGCTGCTCTAACAGCTCGTCTATCCTCGGCATGGGGTAGACCTCACATGTAGTCAGTAGATTTAGTTTTCTATAGTCTACACAGAACCAGGTAGTATGGTCCTTTTTCGGGACAAGAACCACAGGCAAGGCCCAGGCGCTCTGGGATTTTTGTATTACCTTGAGGTTTAGCATCTCCTCTACCTGTTCCCTCATGTGCGACTTCACCTCTGCTGACACCCGGTATGCAGACGGCGTACTGGGCGATTGGTACACGTGTCTACATGGTGAGTGGCTAAGTGAGTCCTTCCAGGTTTCCCTGTGAAGACTTCTGTGAAATCGCTGAGCACCCCCATCAGCTCAGACCTCTGACTGTGGGATAGCTCAGGGTTAAACTCTGTTGACTCCAGGGACTCCATATACTGAGTCCCAGCGCCTACATCTAGTAACAGATCAGCCTCCCTTTCTTCAGGTAGGCTACAGACAGGCAACACCCAGCCTCCCTGTCATGAAGAGCCTTCAACATATTTACATGGAATACTTTCTGACGCTTTGCATGCTCATCTAGGGTCACCACATAGTTAACATCATTTAGCCGCTTGTGTACAGTGTATGGTCCCTCCCATGCAGCCTGCAGTTTATTCTGTAACATAGGGACCAACACCCAAACCTTCTGCCCCTCCTCGTAGGCCCTCAGTCTGGCATTACGGTCATACCAGACATTCTGGTTGATTTGGGCCTGGGTCATGTTCTCATGGGCCAGGTTGCTCAGTTTTTGCATTCTTTCTCTGAGTTGCAGTACATATTCGACCACCAAGACGCCCGTAGTTTTGGGGTCACCCTCCCAACAGTCCTTAATCAAATCAAGTGGCCCCCTGACCCTCCTCCCATAAACCAGTTCAAAAGGGGAGAATCCTGTAGACGCCTTGGGTACCTCTCTGTACGTAAAGAACAGATGGGGGAGGTACCGCTCCCAGTCTCTTCCTTCAGTCTCCACCAGCATTTTGAGCATTTATTTTAATGTCCCGTTAAAACGCTCGCAGAGTCCATTGGTTTGGGGATGATAGGCGCTGGCCACAAAATGCTGCACTTGTATTTTTTTGCAGAGGCTTCCCATCAGATTGGACATGAATTGGGTTCCCTGATCAGTTAACATATCCCTGGGGAAACCCACACGAGAGAAAACAGTCAGTAAAGCATCCGCCACTTTGCTCGGATGGAGGACAGTGCCACAGTTTCCGGATATCGTGTGGCATAGTCCACCACTTTGAGGATGTACCTTTTGCCAGAGCTGCTAGGAATTGCAAATGGCCCTATGATATCTGCAGGGGTTACCATTTCTGGGCGCACACGAGTCACCTCTGCCCCAGTGTCTCTGAGGCCAGTGGTGACTTTATTGCTAACAGTGACAGATTCATAGTTCTCATTGGTCCTTACATCAGAGCCGACCACAAACAGGACAGCAGGTGGGGACCCAGATGGTTTTGGGGTGGTAGTTGGGCGGTTGTCCCTTTCAGGGCAGACAGCGCTAACATGTCCCACTTGGTTGCAGAAGAAACATCGGCATGCATCGCCTAGAGAATGTCTATTCCCCGGGACCCCATAGGAGGTGGGCTTGGACAGCACTGGTGATCGGTCGGCAGAGGGAGAAGGGTCCAAGTTTGGCTTACCTCCCCTCCAGCTGAATCCCGATGGCTTCCGCACCTCAGGCATCCTGTTAGCCACATAGCAGTCAGCAATCCTTGCAGCCTGATCTGCAGTTCGTGGCTCCCGATCACACACAAATTGTCGTACATCCGTGGGGCTCATATGAAGAAATTGATCCTTGACAATAAGATCCGGTAAGTCCTCAAAAGTGTTAACAGAAAGTCCCCTTATCCATTGGTGGAACGTGGTCCTCAAGGTGCTCACAACATCCGCATAGCTGTCCGTTGATCCACGTTGTAGATTCCGGAACTTTCTCCGATACACTTCTGGGGTGAGGTTGTACTTCCTGATCAGGACCTCCTTTATGGCCTCATAGTTCCCATTTAGCTCTGGTGGGAGTCCAGCAAAAACTTCCAGGGCTTTGCCTCTCAACCCTGGGGTTAGATACTGCACCCACTGATCACTGGGTAAATGGTATTGCCTGCAGGTTTTTTCAAACCTCCGAAGGAAAGTATCTAAGTCCGTATCCTTCTCCATCACAGGGAAGTTTTCCAAACGTGGTCTCCTTGGATTTATGTCCTGGAGAAAGGTCAACTGCGGACTGTTACCTCTCTCTATTTGAGCCATCTGATGCTTGAAAGCTCTATCGGCCTGGCGTTCTGCAGCCTCCCTCTCAGCCTGGCGTTCTGCAGCAGCAGCCTGTCGGTACTGTAGCATAAGCTGCAGGCGCAGATTGGGATCACTTGTTCCTAGCTGTTGTACAGTCCCTGACAGAAGTTATGTCGCTTATCCATGTTATGTAAATCATAGCTTATAACCTGACGTTAAATTCATCCATTGGTTTTATAAATTACTCTTTTGAAAGCTGAAAACCTCCCAAATTTGGCTTAGGTTAAGAAAATAAATTGGCATCAATGCTGAAATATTGATCATTTAATGAACATAGAATGGTCAGATTTTGGCAAGACAAAAGTTTTGTCGCCCACAGAAAGTACTGGTAATGAGGATATATGGGGTGCACCTAATTATCAATGTATACGGGTGCAGGACCTTGCATGGAAAGGAACCATGTACAAAATAAAAAAGAGAAAAGACCAAGCAATAATAGGTCCGCACACCTGAACCATGTTTTGAATACAAAAATATAACAAACTTTATTTGAAAAAGCAAGACAAACAGAAGATAAAACCACTTAAAAACACACAAATAGCCATGAAAACCATGCATCGGGGCTCTATAACATTTGTGGTAGTACAACAAAAATAGTTGAATGCATAGACATATATATATAATTTTCAGCATATAACCTTGCATAATGCAATGGAAGTGAAAGATATATCCACACAATCCGTAACTACATGCAGGCAAAAATATATGCAAAGCTTACCACATGTTTATTAAACCAATGCACACATGGGGATCTAAAGATAAATGGGCTTGGGACCGGAGGTAGAGTATAGGTGCTCCCATGTGAGGGAGATATATATGTATGCCACCTGACAGAATAAAGTCAATAATATCCCGTCCCTAAACCCTAAATAACAGATGAAATCATGAAGATGGGAAAGGGAAAAGAGGGGGGGCAATCCAATACTCTACCAATGTCCAGGAACCACAAGACCGATACCCATGCCAAAGTCAAAATGCCATAAATGGTAGAGAGTGCCCAGAGCCAATAATCAGGTGTGTGGTGAGGCCCCACGCGTATCGCTGCCACTGAGCAGCTTCGTCAGGGGAAGTGAATAAGCTTTTTTAATAGTCCATACATTTATATGCTTACAAATTAGCCGCATCACATACCGGTGTGCTCTGTCCAAACACGCACAGGCATAGCGCAGGTATCGTGCCGCTGATAATGATCATAAAGCACCATGATGGGGAGGAGAATCCCATCTGATGACGTGAATGTGTGAAATAACATCTCGCGAGATATCGGCGATGCACATGCGCAGTGGGATAGACCGGTCTATCCAAGCAACAATTAGTTGCCGGATTGCTTAAACGTAATTCCTACATGACTATACCAACTTCAATTTGTATATCACCTCAAGGGAGAGGGGTGGGGAAAAAAGAAAAGAAAATATATGTATATACAATAAAGCAAATAAAATAATAATAAAAGACAAAAAATAAATACAAAAAAACAAATGTAAATAATAAAGAAAAATATAAAAATAAAGAAAATAAGTGAAATAATAAATAGACACCAATTAAAAATAAATAAATGTGAAAAAATAATAATAACTGAGAAATATATGTAAATTAAATATCAACAATGAAATACAGTACATAAAAAAATAATTATAAGACGTGTACACATAAATCCCCAACATGATTTTAGAGAGGCAGATCACAACGTCATACCAGAGCTTCAAATTGTCCCTCCAGATATAACAAGTTATAGTATATCAGCATCAACTTGAATGAATATCAGCATGCATCAATAATGGGATCCAGAGGACAAAAAAAGTGGAATATTCAATTCTTTTCCAGACTATATATCAGGGACCATAAAGCAGCTGATCCATGAAGCTGTATTCTTGTCCGTTGGTTCATATTAAGATATTTCCCTCATGTCCCGGTCCTCCAGGAGATGTCGATGAAATAGGTCCATTTTAGGATAAATATCCAAAGACCAAAGCTCAAAAGATCAAATCCAAGGATTAAATGCCCCCTTGTTGGCTCATGTGAGACTGACCTGGTATATAGTCTAAGGAATAAAAGAAACAAGAAATAAATAATTATAACCATCAGTCAACCCAGGAAGCCAGTATACAATAGCTCCTCATTTAATCCTGAAGGCGAAACTGACTGTAACTCAAAAATTCATCTGGATTCCACTTGAAGTAAACGTTTACCATTGTCACCCCCCCTAGAATTGGACCAAATCCTTTGTAAGCCCACTATTTGTAAGCCAGAAGCATTGCCCTTATGTGCATCCAAAAAATGAGCAGCAATTGGTGTAAGCGTCTTCCCTTTTTTTAGGTCTGCCGCTGCCAAATGGATGGTAGAGATGTGTTTTTGGGCCTTCTTTCTCAACTCCTGTGAGGTTTGTCCCACATATACCTTTCTACATGGACAAATCAGTGCATATATCACATCCCTACTCTTGCAATTGATATATGCCCTTAATGGATGTCTTCTAAGATTGAGCGGATTGAGAAAAGCATCACATGTGGGGGTCATAAAGACACAGACGCTGCAGTCTCCACATGGAAAAGATCCTTTCAGTATAATGCCCCTATTGAGTTTTTTAGTGGGTTGGACAAAATGGCTCTTTGTTAGAACATCTCGCAAATTTGGTGCCCTCCTAGCTGACAGTAATGGGCGTGTACTAGTAACCAGAGATGTCTGTGTGTCCAAGGTAAGTATGGACCAATGCCTCGACAAAATGTCATGTACCTGGTGCCAACTGGTGTTGTAGTCAGTTACAAAGCGAAGGCGAGAATCCAGATCCCGAGATAATAGAGAAGCCTGGTCCAATGTCCGAGCTCATTGGAAAGCTGTGGAGATGATACGTCTCGGGTATCCCCGTTGTTTGAATCGTGCAGTAAGGTCTTGAGCCTGACGGGTAAAGTCTTCATCTCGTGTGCAGTTTCTTCTCACTCTGAGGAATTGACCCGTTGGTACACCCCTTTTAGTATGCTTGGGATGAAAGCTGTTAAACTCAAGCAGCGAATTGGTGGCCGTTGGTTTACGATATAAAGTTGTAGCCAACCGTGAATTGTCCACAAATACAGTCAAATCCAAAAAAGTGATGGAACTGCAGGAAATCGAATGGGTGAGAAAAATATTAAGGGAATTACAATTAAGGCTGTTCACAAATTCAATACACTCAGATTCCGTGCCCTTCCATAGGAAGAACACATCATCTATGAAACGATGCCAATGACAAACCTGGTTACGAAAGGTTTCAGATTTGTAAACAGTCGTTTCCTCCCACCATCCCAAAAAGGTATTAGCATAGGCTGGCGCACAACGAGCCCCTATTGCCACTCCAGAGGTTTGTCGATAGAAAACCCTATCAAACAGAAAAAAATTGTGTTGTAGGATGAATTTAAGAAGATCCAACACAAATACATTATGCCCCTGGTCAGAACGCTCACATTTGTTGAAGAAAAATGAGACCGCCTCAATACCGTCTTCATGTCGAATGTTTGAATATAATGATTCCACGTCGCACGTGACAAGGAGAAAATCCCCTGGCAACGTAATCCCTCGACATATCTCAATAAAGTGCGCTGAGTCTCTGACAAAAGAAGGAAGGGACATAGCTAATGGCTGTAAGAAAAAATCAACATAAGTACAAGCCTGCTCGCACATACTTCCTATGCTGGAGACTATGGCCGACCGGGGGGATCAGTGGCACTTTTGTATACCTTAGGTAACATATAGAACGTGGAAGTTATTGGATGCTCCACCCACATGTATTTTTTCTCCTCAGACGTGATGATGCCAAGTCGACAAGCCCTGTCCAATAAAGAATAAAGCTTCTTCAAAAAAACAGAAGTAGGGTCGGAGAGTAATCTCTGATAGAATTGGGAGTTGTTCAGTTGTCTCTTGGCTTCCTTAATGTACAAGTGGGTGGGCCAAAGGACCACATTACCCCCCTTGTCGGCCTCTTTGATCAAAAAAGTGTCATTAGTTTTAAGCGTGTGAAGGGCCTGTTTTTCAGCCATTGTGAGATTAGGAGAAGAACTTACCCGTGGAGTCATGGACATGATGTCCCGTTTGACTAGTTCAAAGAAGATTTTTATGGCCGGGATCAGAGAAAATGATGGAGCTCTATTGGACTTGACTTTATGTGGAAACGTCTTCCTGGTAGAAATAGATTGATTTACCTCCAAAAGAGACAAAAGATCCTGGAAAGCCTGTCGTAAACTCTGCATAATGTCCGGTTTATTGTACATAACCCGAAAGGTAAGATTCCTGCAGAATAAATATAAATCTTTAACCACGGTAAACTTATCAACATGATGGATAGGAACAAAAGTAAGACCCTTTTGAAGTACCGCAGTTTCTGCTGGCGAGAGTAAGTAATCAGATAAGTTAATGATCTGCAAGGAATCAGATGTTATACCAGTACTCACATGAGCCAAATCAACAGGGTTTTCAGCATCCAAAACAGAAAAATTTGTAGAAGTCATTTGCGTCTGGTCCCGTAGCCATGTTGATGAGGAGAAAGTAATGTGATATTCAAACAAATAATTATCTTAAAATACAAATATATGTTGCATAACATTGGTGAATTAAGTTGTGGTGCTATTAGAGTCATATTTAATATTTTTTGTGACTTCCATGAGCTTGAAGGACTGCATCCATGCGGTTCAACAATGATTCATACAATTTATTAATGAAGTCATCAGGAATAGCAATGAATGCAGTCTTACATGCCTCCCAGAGTTCATCTAGATTCTTTGATTTTGTCTTCCAAGCTTCCTCTTTCATCCTACCCCAAACGTGCTCAATCATGTTCATGTCTGGTGACTGGGCTGGCCAGTCCTTGAGCACCTTGATCTTTTTGCCTGGAGGAACTTTGTTGTAGAGATGGATGTATGAGATGGAGCACCATCCAGCTGTAAAATTTGACCCCTTTTATGATTTGGAATGTAAGAGGTAGCTAATACTTCTTGATATTTTAGGCTATTGATATTGCCTTCCACCTTGCAAATGTTTCGCACACCCCATACTGAATTTAACCCCAGACCATGATCTTTCCACCACCAAATTTAACTGTTTTCTGGGTGTATTTTGGATCCATATGGGCTCCAGTAGGTCTCCTGCAGTATTTGCGGCGACTGTGGTGTAATTCTACTGAAGATTTATCAGAGAAATCCACCACTTTTCCAGCGTCCATCTGTTTAGCAGGCTGTGGGACTTTGCAAATGCCACATGGTTTTTTATTTGCCTTTTGTTTAGTGCTGGCTTCTGGGCACTGAATCGACCATGGAGGCCATTTCAAGACAGAATCCAACAAACTGTTCTAGTTGACACAGGGACTTGAGGTGACCAGGCCTGTTGGAGCTCTGCTGCAGTGGAAGAGGGGCTTGCTTTGGATTTTCTAACAAACAAACGTTCCTCCTGAGCAGTTGTCTTGCGGGGTCTGCCAGACCTGGGCTTGTCAAACCCATCTCCAGTCTCTTCAAATCTTTTTTTAATTCTTTGTACTTGACGCTGAGACACACCAAAGGTGCCAGCCACCTCTGCAGTGGATCTGGTCTTCAGCCTCTTGATAATCAAGGATTTGGTCGCAGGGTGGATTTTTGGCATGTTGTCAGAGCTCAAGTTGCAGTTCAAGTGAAGGTCTGGGGTGCTGGGTTTCTTTTTATACACCCCCACTAATTAACCGATCATTTACTGAGCACTGGTGAGGATGTAAACCAGGATTGGGTGCATTATATGACCAGGTGACAAAACTTTTGTCTTGCCAAAACTTGACCATTCTGTGTTCATTAAATGATCAATATTTCAGCATTGATGCCAATTTATTTTCTTAACCTAAACCAAATTTGGGAGGGTTTCAGCTTTCAAAAGAGTAATTTATAAAACCAATGGATACAGTAAAGATGTATATCTTAGTACAGTGTTAGCCAGTAGATAGAAAAATATTTAGAATTGAGAGTACTCAGTGGTTGATACCTTTTAATGGCTAACTGAAAAGATGGTAACAAACTGCAAGCTTTCGAGACTACTCAGGTCTCTTCATCAGGCAAAGACTAATACAAAATCTGAAGAATCACATATTTGTACACAACACAGGAAAAAAAAAAAAAGCAATAGATGAGACAAGTGACGTGAAGCAGAACTGTCATTATGGGAGAGGGATGAACAGTTGTGGCAATAAATATTGGACTAGTTCATAGATAAGGAGTGTGAAAGTTTTATTGCCCTCTGATTGGGGTCTGGTAATGTTTTGTGATGTTCTCACAGGGTCTTTGAAGCAAATTCCTTAATTGATGTAATAGGCCGTAAAACCATGTGATAGGTTCATTCCAGCACTGAGAGTGTCAAAGGTCACCATCAATTTGTATTCGCAAACTCTCCTATGTCTCTGAGATGTGAAATCACCTTTCAGTACAATTAATTTCATGTCCATCATACTATGACCGGGGATGCCAAAGTGTTTGGCCACAGGTAAATCTATTCTTTTTTCTCTTATTGTGTGGCGATGAGAATTCATCCTTGTTCTAAGTTTTTGCCCTGTCTCCCCCACATACAGACCCCCAGTTGGACATTTTGTACAAATAATTAGGTACACCACATTAGATGTGATGCAGCTCAAAGTACCTGGGATCTTGTAGTCCTGATGTGAGTTGGGGATCTTTATCTTGTCCGTGGTCATTATAAATGGACAGGTTTTGCATTTCTTCTGGTTACAAGGAAAGGTTCCTGCAGCTGTTGGAGAGGATAGGGAACTTCTGACAATTTCTGACAAAGGAATTTGCTTCAAAGACCCTGTGAGAACATCACAAAACATTACCAGACCCCAATCAGAGGGCAATAAAACTTTCACACTCCTTATCTATGAACTAGTCCAATATTTATTGCCACAACTGTTCATCCCTCTCCCATAATGACAGTTCTGCTTCACGTCACTTGTCTCATCTATTGCTTTTTTTTTTCTGTGCTGTGTTGTGTACAAATATGTGATTCTTCAGATTTTGTATTAGTCTTTGCCTGATGAAGAGACCGGAGTAGTCTCGAAAGCTTGCAGTTTGTTACCATCTTTTCAGTTAGCCATTAAAGGTATCAACCACTGTGGACTCTCAATTCTAAATATTTTAAAACCAATGGATGAATTTAACGTCAGGTTATAAGCTTTGATTTACATAACATGGATAAGCGACATAACTTCTGTCAGGGACTGTAAGTCCATTCATAAAGTAGAGTCCATAGGCTCCACAGCACTGGCATTACTGGCACCTGCATCAGGTATCTCTGGTGCAAGAGCTGGCATTGCTGGGTCTCTCTGAGGTGGACTCTCTCTTTGCCCGGATGCTTCAGTATTTTGCTCTATGTCCTGCTCGGCGGCACGTATCAGCAGTTCCTTGGATTTGTCAGCCGTCTCTATTCCTCTCTGCTCACAGAGGTCGATCAGAGCCTCTTTGTTCTGCTTCTTGTACTGGGTTGCAATATCAATGAACAGCCCTTACCAAATAAAAGATAGAAAAGAAAATGGGGAAGGGAAACTGTTTGCAAATATGTCCAAATTAGCACTGAGCTGAACCTTGTAGAACTGGTGTACTCCTCGCAAGGGTACCAATTCTTTAGTACAGGGAGTATTTGCACTAATGCTCTAATAGAAATAAATTCTATCCCACCGCTCTGCCACCAATTGTCAAGAAAAACCAACACACACGGTTTGGGGTTGCGCCTGAAAGGGTTAATCTATCTCCTCTCACTCAGTCCAGCATTCAACCTCTGTCCTATGCTGCAATGGGAGCATAAATCACACCCCGACACAGACTACACACCCCGCTTCATACACTCTGCCACCACTCACCGAAGACACGGGCGATGAGTCCCGGAAATATTACTGCTATGTGCCAATCACCAGGAGCACACACTTTTTTAAGGCTACGGATTCTTTAGAGCAACAAGGTTCAGACTTATTAAAGTTTAAAGCTTTAATATAAAAGGTACAGTGCTTACAATAAAAGAGATATAAAAATGGAAGTAACAAGAGACATACAAATATGCAAAACAGTATAAAATAACAGGGAGAAAAACTTACAGAAATATCGAACTTTGCATTCTGGTACTCTGTCCCGAAGGAGGGGGAATATGAGATGATCACATCAGCTTGGCTGTACCCATATAATAATAATAATAATAATAATAATAATCTTTATTTATATAGCGCCATCATATTCCACAGCTCTTTACAGTTTAAAATATGTGACACAGTTCTTTTTGAGGAAGTCTAATTTATAGATATGACTTGGGAATCCAATTTCAAGACCAGCCTCTCATTCTAATATTCTAATTGCTGGTTTGTGAGTGGACCATGCCATGCTACCAATGAATACATTATTTCTCTCTGAAACTCTGGTGTAAGCTTCCTATTAGATAGCTAGCATTTGGCATCTAACTTCAAAAGAGCCAGAAGGTGTGAAATGCTCCAATTCTACATGCTCTCAGGAAGGCACCCTGGAGAGCTTGGAGACTAGTGGTACTGCCACACTAAACAATCCCGCTAGCGATCAAAATAACGACGCATACTAATGCGATCGCTAGCGGGATTGTTTCTATATCGCTAAATGCGGCCACATTTAGCGATATAGTTAACGACGCTATCGCCGTTAGCGATCTTCTTAACGACTTTAGCGGTACAAAAGTACCGCTAAATAGCTAAGAAAAGGTGCCACACAGCGATAAGATACTTACCCAGCGGGAGCGCCAGCGATGAAATAGGGTCCGGAACGATTCCAGCGACGAGCGAGATCACAGCAGGAAGCTCGTCGCTGGAAGCTGCCGCACTGAACAACATCGCTAACGGGATCGCTAAATAGTGACGTTTTTTAGCGATCCCGTTAGCGATATTGTTTAGTGTGGCATACCCTTAAGAGACTGCCAGCCAGTCTAGCATGAGGTCATGACCTGTGTGGAGAGCTGCAGCCTAAGACAAACGTCACTTACTGCTGGTCATATATGCATACATATTTCACTACAAAATGTAATTTTGTAATTTTTACCACACAAAGAATATTGTAAAAACAGGGATGTCCTCTGTCCCCTCTCTTATACATCCTAGTGATGGAGCACCTGCTCTCATCAATTCACGATAAGGCACCGAGTACAAGTGCTCTGCATTTGCTGATGAATGATGTCCTAGTATATATCACTCAACCACATATATCCATCACTGCTGTTATGGCTGAAATAGATCACTTTGGTACATGGTCAAATTTTAAAATCAATGCAGCGAAGTCTGAGGCCCTCGATGTTTCCCTCCCCAAATCCATACAGGATTCCATCCAGTCCAACTTTCCATTTGCCTGGCCCTCACAGGGTATCAAATACTTAGGAATTCGTATTCATAGAGACCTCTCCTGTCTATTTTGTCTTAATTTTGGGCCCTTTATTGAACAACTCCATAGAGATCTTACTTCTTGGACGGTGAAGGATTTTTCCTGGTTCAGCAGAATAAATATACTTAAAATGAACATCCTACCTAAACTCTTATACCTCTTCCAAACCATTCCCGTGGTAATTCTCTCAAATTTTTGGAAAAGACTACGCAGTAGCTTTTGCAGATTTATCTGGGCAAGTGGGCGTCCATGCATTCGGGGGGACGTTCTGATCAGACACAAACAAAAGGGGGGCCTTAGCCTTCCGGATTGTAGAAGGTATTACATGGCAGCAGTACACGCTAGAATCCTGGAGTTCTTCCATCATTCGGAGGGGAAATTGTGGGTCAAAATAGCTCAATCCATTTGTCCTAAAGCTCTTACCACTCTCCCATGGTGCGCCCATTTAATTGTCCCCTCTCTTGGCCTCATGTCATATAGTACTTATGCCACTGCTTTGGCTTTGAGATCCCCCAAAAAAAGCTTATCCTCAATCGACACCCAGGGCCCCTTGCTCCCGATTTCAGATAATCCAGATTTCCCACCAGGACTATCTGCAAATAGATTTCTCGGTTCAAATAAATTCCATCCGATATTATTTTCTCATGTTATCTCCAATACTTCACTGCTCCCCCTCAATGACTTGTTACAGGGAAGAGCCACTTCCCGAAGGCAAATTTTGAATAGAGCCAGTTACAACACTTCTATTCAACTGTGAAGAAGAGCACACATCTTCATAGAGATCTCACAAACTTTGAAAAATTGAGCCTATCATTGTCACCCCCTACACACTCCATCTCCCTATTGTATAATCTCCTCATTGCCCAGGTAAGTGACAATAGGCCAGGATTCTGCGGTGCATGGGAAAGGGAACTTGGGAAGTCCATCTCTGACTCACAATGGGATAAATGTTTCTTCCTAACACATAAAAGCTCAATAGGGTCCAAAGCTCAGGAAATCTCCTTCAAAATTATCTCTAGATAGTACCGGGTACCAGGAGTCCTTTATAGATGGTATCCAGTGGTCTCAGATAGATGTTGGAGATGTGGTGAGGGGAAGGGACAATGTCACACATATGGTGGGCATGCCCTATAATAAATACATTTTGGGCAAAGGTGGTTCCCATGATTGAGAAAATAACTGGTTGGACTATCCCTAATACGCCAGAAGCCCTCCTTTTATCAATGTTACCAATAAGTAAACGTAGTTATAAAAGCTCATCAATAGGCTACCTGATACAGGCGGCTAAGAATGTTATTCCACGACACTGGAAAAGCAGAGACCCACCCACTGTGGAGGAATGGTTTGCGCAGATCTCCCTCCTTAATAGGATGGAGCATCTGATTGCCATCTCGCCGGCTGATGTTGATAGATACTGTGTGATTTAGAGGAATTGGATTGATTTGCAAAACTCTGACCCCTACCATCTAGCCCCCAACTAAAGTTATCCGTGATGTCGGCACAACAATGATCATAATCGCACTCTATTGATTGGTGGTCTGCTGTGGTCCGCTCCCTCTCTGTCTATCTTTCATATTGAAAAATACATGCTTGATCTGGATATTGATGGAAAACCCTCCCTTTACCCCCCCAATGTACTGCCGTTATGCATACATTTATAGTTATACTACCCCTTTTACTATGTATATTGTATTTTCTTGTACTTTTTCACCACAAAAATAAAAAATAAATTGAATTTGAAAAAAAAAATTGTAATTAGATCTACAGCCGGTGGCTGCTCCGCTGACTAGCAGACACTGAAGCTTTGGAGCGGACCTCTGATTCCCAGGTTATAGTATGAGTAATCAGCTCTTCACACTCAACCATCTGTGTTACACCAAGCCATAGCGTATGTAGTTTCTTACGGTTAAAAGGGGGGAAGACCCAACCCACCTGAAATTGACGATGCCAGCGTCACGTAAAACACAGCAAGGGGACTCCAAAAAGAGTCTCCATTTTTTCCAAAAATGTGGGGCACAGACACCACTTAAGTAGCATCAATTGCCCCAGAGTTGCTTAAAACGGTTGGTGAGGGGATTTTAACAAATCCTCAAGCTTTTACTCTCCCCAGGATGACACAGGGGTAGAAAAGTCCTTGCGGATCCATGATTTGTTCATCTTTATGAACGTGAGTCTGTCTACATTGTCAGTGGACAGCCGCATGCTCTTATCTGTCAGCACACCACCAGCAGCGCTGAACACACGTTCAGAGAGAACGCTGGATGCCGGACATGACAAGATCTCCAAGGCTTGAGTGGCGAGCTCTGGCCATTTATCCAGATTGGAAGCCCAAAAAGAGCAAGGGTCCAGTGACACAGTCATGGCTTCGATGTTCACTTGGAGATACTCCTGTACCATCGTCTCTAGGCGTTGACTATGTGTCTGACTTCTTGTCTCCTGTGGCCTTGCAAAGGATGGGCTAAAAAACTGGTGAAAGGATTCCGCAAAATTGCTGTTAACATCAGCAGATACTGTGTTTCTGTGACGGTTTGAGTGCTGAAGACTCGACAGTCCCACGGTTGGCAAGTTAGAACTGTGAGATTCACTACGTGCACCACTGGTGTTTTGTGAAAAAGCACATGTAAGATTATGCAACAGTCTCTGCTGATACTCCTGCATGCGTGAATCCCTTTCTATGGCAGGAATTATTTCGGCAAATTTACTTTTGTACCGGGGATCTAAGAGTGTGGCTACCCAGTAGTCAGGATTATTTCGAATTCTGATAATTCGAGGGTCATGTTGCAGGTAGTGCAGCAAGAAGGCACTCATGTGTCTTGCGCATCCAGGAGCACCAAGTCCCTGTTGTGTTGGTGGTGAGGTACGAATCATGCTTCCTTCCTCTGCCCTGTCCCCCCAACCTCGCACAACAGAAATGTGATCAAGGTCTCCTTCAACTGATGAGTCTTCCATGCCCATCGCCAGTTCGTCCTCCACTTCTTCCTGGGCTCCTGCACCTTCCTGACTAGTTTGGCTGCTACCATGCTCCCTGGTTAATCCCTCTCCCCCACCCTCCCATGCCATCCGCCTTGGTGCTGCCGACCGTCTGGACCTTGCAGATGTTAGCCCTTCCGCATACAACTCCTCCTCCTCTACTTCCTCCACCTCCTCTTGTTCCACCACCTGACTCCGAATTATGTTTAACATGTGCTCCAGCATGTAAATCACCGGAATAGTCATGCTGATAATGGCATCTTCAGCACTAAACATCTTCGTGGCCATTTCAAAACTGTGCAGAAGGGTACATAGGTCCCTGATCTGAGACCACTCCTCCAGCGTGTTTTGCCCCACCTCTGGATCTCGTTGACCCAGGCTATAACTCAGAACGTATTGCACCAGGGCTTGTCGGTGCTGCTACAGTCGCTGCAACATGTGCAGAGTTGAATTCCACCGTGTTGGCACATCGCATTTTAGCCGGTGAAGTGGCAGGCCCAACGACTTCTGTAGAGATGTAAGTCGCTGAGCTGTGGGATGCGAACGGCGGAAGTGAGCACACAGCGACCGTGCCCTCTGCAGGAGGCCATGTAGTCTGGGATAGTGTGCTAAAAATTGCTGGACAACCAGGTTCAACACGTGAGCCATACAAGGCACGTGTGTGACATTGCCCTGGCGAAGGGTCGCACCCAGGTTTGCTGCATTGTCGCACACGGCCTTCCCTGGTTGCAGGTCCAGTGGAGACAACCATTCATGAAACTGGTTCTCCAGAGCTGACCACAGCTCCTCAGCTGTGTGACTCACATTTACCAGACATTTCAACATAAAAACCGCCTGATGAAGTTGAGCCCTGCTGCCAGCATAGCAAGGAGGTGTGCAGGATCCCTTCTGCACAGTTAGAAAGCCGGTGGCATGACCAGCTAGGCTTTGGTGGAGGACCGAGAGGAGGTTGAGGAGGCAGAAGCAGTGGAGGAACTTCGAGATAAAGAGGATTGACGCACAACTCGTGGGGACGGCAAGACTTGGACAGCAGCCCCTTGTCCTGCTGTCATCATAGTTACCCAGTGCCCAGTCAGCGAAATGTAACGCCCCTGTCCATGCTTACTCGTCCAGGTCTCTGTGGTGAAATGCACCCTTTCACACACTGAGTTTCTCAAAGAAGCGGTGATGTTGTGTGCGACATGCTGGTGGAGCGCAGGCACACCTTTCTTTGAGAAGTAGTGCCGACTGAGCATCTGGTACTGGGGCACTGCGACGGACATAAGGTCTCGAAAATCCTCTGTGTCCACCAGGCGGAAAGGCAGCATTTCTGTAGCCAAGAGCTTGCAGATGGTGAAATTCAACCTCTTAGCTTTCTCATGACTGAGAGGAAATGGTCTTTTACTTGTCCACATCTGAGGGACCGAGGGCTGGCTGTTGTGCTTAGACGGGGTTGAGTAGGGTGTCCCCGGACAACTGACGGTCTGTGAGGAAGATGCAGGCGCAAAAGTTAGGTTGCCTTGATCCAAAGGTGGTGCTCTCGATGTTGGAGAGTGCTCAACACCAGCTGGTGTTTCCACTTCCAAATGAAATGATGACCTGCCAATCAGACTGGCTGTTGCGGGTAAAGAGGTGCCAGGTCTGAGTCTCAAAACAGGTCTGACTGCTGTCCCCCAGTCACAGAGGATGAAGAGGCCGCAGTTGGAGATGCACAAGATGGGGCAGACGGTGGTTGGCCCGGCCCACTAGGCCGCATTGTAGCACAGTGAGCTTGCCACTGCAGCTAATGCTTCATATCCATGTGACGGTTCATGCATGAAGTACTCAAACTATGGATTTTTTGGCCTCTACTTAGCTTTTGGTCACAAATGTTACAGATAACACGAGTTGGGTCATCCTTATCGATCTGATAAAATGCCCAGGCTATACAAGGCTTAGAACCCATGCGACCTGAAGAGCCACCACGACTTGTGGTCAGAGGCAGAGTTGTGTTTGAGGATGCAGTTGGTGACGTGCTTCCAGTACTACGTCTCTGTCCAGGAAGGCGCAACCTGACCTCGTCGTCACTAGAATCCTCCTCCACCTCCTCTGCTGACCTCATCAACTGTCTCACTGTGGGTTGACAGTAAGTGGGATCTACAACCTCGTCATCATCACCCTGTGTGTTCTCACACCCATCGTCCTCGGAGCCAACCTCTTCCTGCCGTGACAAAAAGCTCAAGTTGTCGCTCAGGTCTCATAATCGTCTTCCTCATTGTCTCCACCAACAGGAGTTACAGTTTGGGAACGAGGGTCTACATTATGCTCATAACCTTCTTCTTCTGGTCCTGGATCCGACTCATAAAGATTCTGCGCATCAGTGCAGATCATTTCCTCGTCTGGATTCACAGAAGCTGTGGAGACGACCTCTGATTCCCAGGCTATAGTATGAGTAAACAGCTCTGCAGACTCAACCATCTGTTCTACCCCATACTCAGATGGGCACCTGGAGACTTGGGAGCTGTGAGGAAGCAAGTGCAATTGGGGTGACACCTCTGAGGGCTGGAGTTTTTGTGATGTTGAGGTGGAAGAAAGCCGACTTAAAGGAGCACTTGATATCTGTTGAAGCACCTGCTGTTTTTGTGCCTCATGTGGAATTTGTAGCGATGGGCGTGGCCGTAAGAAAGGGATCGTACCACATTGTCCACTAAAAGAAGTAGACATCTAAGTTTGGCTGGAAGATGGTCTTTTTTCTGCAGATGTTACTGTTTCTTTAACACCTACCCCAGGGACACAACCTTTTTTTCCCTTCCCAACATGCCTATTCCCCCTTTCCACCAGCAGCAGGCCTTTTGCCACTCATTTTGGTGGTTACCTAATTGACAACTCTGGAGTTGTTTGCACAAAAAGCGATGGATAGAAACCGAGCAGAGCTGAGTGGCCAATTTGTGGTACTAGCCCAAAAGGATTGGCTGGGTTGGAAGCAGTAAAACAATTTTATTAGATACACAGGTGGTGGAGCTTAGTATATAGATGGCCTAATAGAATGAGTACCACACACTGCTACTATGCCCACAATTATTTTACAGGCAAGATGCAGCTAAAAATTAGTAGTTATTTGAACGCTGGTGAAGCTTTGTATAGATGGCCTAATAGAATGAGTACCACACACTGCTACTATGGCCAAAATTATTGTCCAGGCAAGATGCAGCTAAAAATTCGTAGTTATTTGAACGCTGGTGGAGCTGGCAAAAAGTGATAGGAACTGATGTAACCTAGCCCTCAAAAGGGCTGCAATTACAAATAGTCACTACTCCCAACCTATCTGTCTATTTATTAAGAGCACAGACCTGCCTGCTAAAAGTGCTAGGAACTGCTGTAACCTAGCCCTCAAAAGGACTGCAATTACAAATAGTCACTACTCCCAACCTATCTGTCTATTTATTAAGAGCACAGATCTGCCTGCTAAAAGTGCTAGGAACTGCTGTAACCTAGCCCTCAAAAGGGCTGCAATTACAAACTAGTCCCTACTCCCTAAACCTTTCTGTCTAACTGAAAATTTGCTTCCAATTCACTGTTACAATATAGCGCTAACAGCAGCAGCAGTGCCGTCTAACACTCAGCTGCAGCAGTGAGAAAATGGTGGCGATGGGGAAAATGGCTGGGTCTTATAGGGCAAGGACATGTGACATACACAGCCAATGACACATGCCCTTGCTTGTGTGAAAAAAAAGCACTTCGCTCCGTGTGTGCGCTGCTGATAGGCTCACAGACTGCAACTCCCCTCTGTAAATGCGGGAAAGAGAAAAAAAATGGAGATCTTCATTATTTCTGCAGAGATCCATCCCATGCCCCTCCCCCACGCCACGCTGTATACTCAAACTGTGTATTAACATTGATTATCAGCATTACTGTGAAAAAATCCAGTTACGATTTTGGTGCATGAACAGTTATCGAACATAACCTCGAACAGCCAGATTTTTTCCAAATCGTTCGGGTTCGTCGAACGGCTCGAACACCGCCCAAAACAGCTCGAATTTGAGATTGGCGAACAGTTCGATTCGAACACCGCTCATCTCTAATCTGGGTTAATATGTTCTAGTTCAAAGGAGAGTAGGGCCGTCTGCAGAGAGAGGGTGATATTTTGGTGAGAAATCTTATTAATAAGTAATGAGATCTGGGACCAGAAATTGCTGAGGGATGGGCAAGACCAAAACATGTGGGGTAAGGAGCCTCGGAGTCCGCATTTTCTCCAGCAGAGGGGGGAATTATCTGAATCTATGTGAGCCAGACGAACTGGGGTATAGTACCACCTGGACACTAGTTTTAAATGGGTCTCGTGAAGAGTCATCGAAATGTTGGATGAGTACGTGGAAGAGAAAGTGTCTTCCCAATTTTCTGTGGAGTATGATACACCCAAATCATTCTCCCATTTCAACAAACTGGTTTGTTTTATTAGGACGGTGTCTTGATTAAACCAACTATATATATTTGTGGCTCCAGAAGATGCCATGGTCGAAGTTGCTCAGGATATTTAATGTAGCCTCCGAAAATCTTAGATTTTTGTTTAGAAAAGTCCGGACTTGGTCTTTTAAAATGGTATGTTGAAAAAATAACGAAGAGGGAAGCTACGTGGCTACGTCTCAGGTTGCTGAAGGGAATAAAATGGTCCTCGCTGAAGATATCTCCTAGTCTTTTTATATTATGTTTAAACCAAATCGGGGGTAGAACTTGTTTGGTAAGTAAGATAATTAGAGAAAGAGGGATTCTTTGATTTCGGATTTTGGGAGGCCTTTTTTTAAACGGGAAAGTTTTTTCAAAGATTGAGTGGAGGCCAGAAAAATGGGGTGGTTCTTCACATTTGTGCAGTCATTGGTAATGGACTGAAAAATTAAATTGTTTGGATGAGAGTTATTATTCAGGGAGATTTCCAAATCCATCCAGGCTGGGGGGGGGTTTTCCCTGAAAGCCAATGTTGACTTTGTTTTATTATGTTAGCATTATAATGAGCTGCAATATTAGGAAAACCTAGACCACCGTATGTTTTACTTCTATAGATCAAATTCGAAGGAACTCTTGGTTTTTTCTTTTCCCATATAAATGCATTTATGATTTTTTGGATGTGAGTTAATTGGGAAGTTGAAATTGGAATAGGGAGTGAACGAAACATATAAAGAATTTTTGGTAGTATGAAAGACCTAACTGTGAGGTTCTTTCCCCACCGGATAGATTCCTATCTGTAAAGGAATTACAATCTTTCGTGATTGAACTAGTAAGGGAATTCAAATTCGATGAGATTATAGTGTCGATGTTGCTAGTGATGCTTACCCCTAAATAGGTAAATTCTTTTTCTGCCCAAGCCAGGGGGGTTATGGATTTAATATCTTTCATTTGGTTTTCTGTTAAGTTTAATGGGAGAATTTTGGATTTGCCATAATTAATCTTCAGGTCTGAGAGTTCTGAAAATGTATTTAGGGATGATTGAAATTCTTTAATAGAGTTGAATGGGTCTGATAGTGAAAGGATGATATCGTCTGCAAAAAGGCTAACTTTAAATTGACGGGAGGGAGTTGAAATCCCCTTTATAGTCTAGGTCTGTCTTATTGATTGGGTAAATGGTTTCATAGCCATGATGAAAAGAAGGGGGGAAGTGGGCAGCCCTGTCTGGTACCGTTTGATATGGGGAAAGGGTGGGAGATGTGGTTGTTTGAAAAAATTTTGGCCGAAGGGTTTTGATAAAGGGCCATAATCATGGAAATGAACTTATCGTTGAAGCCAATTTTTTTCAGTGTGCATGATAGGAATTCCCAATTTAGACTATCAAACGCCTTCTCTGCATCGAGGGAGACTAGAATAGAAGGCTGTTTGTTTTTATTAATGAGTTTGATAGTATTAATAACTCTTCTAGTACCATCTGAGGCGTTTCGTCCTTTCACGAATCCTATTTGATCGTTGTTGATAAGTAGAGGTAACAAGTTAATTCTGTTTGCCATGATTTTCGAGAAAATCTTAACATCTGAATTTTTCAACGAAATGGGTCTATAGTTAGTGATGTTCTCTGGGGCTCCTTTTTGCTTGGGAATCAACACAATCGATGCTTCCAACATTTCTGGCGGGATGTAGCCTGAGGAAGCAGCCAGATTGAAAATTTCAGAGAGGTGTGGGGAGAGTAGTTTGTTGAATGACTTATAGTATTCATTCCCAAACCCATCTGGTCCCGGGGCCTTGAATTGTTTAAGGTGGGAAACTGTGTCTTCGACCTCGGAAGGCGTATGTCAGGGACACCGCACTGCACTTGCTCACTGAGCCAGTGCGTGTGTCCTGAGTGAACAAACTGTGCCCAACAATACCTGTATATTAGCAGCAGTGAAGACGTGTGTTTCTGAATAACAGGACCTTCCGCAGCATGTGACTGCCAAGGGGCGGAGCCAGCCCCACGTTTCTCAGAGGCAGCAGTATCAGGTAGAGAATGTTTCAGGCCGAAGGACCTGCAGGCACGTGACTGCCTAGGGGCGTGGCCTAAGCTCCAGAGACCCATTATTAAAGTGCAAATGTGCAGTAAACAGTTTAATCGGCATCAGCCAGTCACAAAAACCGCAGTGCAGTAGTGCAATGGTGCAAACAAGAAATGAATTTAATCAGGTTAAATTGTACCCATTATAAACTTACATGTGGGAGAAAGTCCAGACCTCGGCCTACCGCCCCAACGCGTGTTTCGCCGTTTCTTCGTCAGGAGGCGCCTCTTGACGAAGAAACGGCGAAACGCGCGTTGGGGCGGTAGGCCGAGGTCTGGACTTTCTCCCACATGTAAGTTTATAATGGGTACAATTTAACCTGATTAAATTCATTTCTTGTTTGCACCATTGCACTACTGCACTGCGGTTTTTGTGACTGGCTGATGCCGATTAAACTGTTTACTGCACATTTGCACTTTAATAATGGGTCCTGCAATATACCTGAATATATTAGGTGTTGTATGATCTATTTTGTATCTTTGCACAAGCCTTATATATGGGTGTTGTATGGTGCGTTACATAGTGGGGAAAAATTGTCCTTATCCTTGACCTGCTTTTTGTGCTACTCTGCAACTAATTTTTATTATAATAAGGAGGAGGAAACAAAGAGTCACTGGTGACAAAAAATATGTATTTAGTACAAAATATTTATTTGAACATATCAAAAGGTAACACAAGAATATATGGACAATAACAACACTTTAAAAGGACAAGTGCAGATAAAAGGGGAGAGATCTCCCAGCAGTGAGGCAAGAATACATTTGTGGCAAAGATGGTAGTATAATACATTAGAGCTCATAACACATAGAGTGTCTCCCCCACAAAGAAGGTCTAAAGATAACAGAGCTGCACAAAGTGTTGCCACACAGAATGGAGCATGCTTTTCATAGAACAATATACATAGGTAAAAGGCGCCAGTAAAGATAAGTACAATGCTGGTCAATCTGTCACAGGAGCATGCTCACCAAATAAAGTATAGAGCCGCACTGGGAGAAGTCACCCCCAATGGAGATGCGACCCCAACGCACGTTTCGTGGCACGCCTGCCACTTTCTCAAGGGGATAGCGATATCTGGTACGTAGGACCTTTAAATGCCTCCCACAGTCAGGTCACATGTCAGACATCAACGAATAGGAGCAGGTATAGCGGCGCATGCGCCGTTGGAGCCGAGAAGGCCCCCAGTGGCAGCGGCGTCATGCACTCGGGCGCGCGCGCCGGTCAAAGGCCAGAGCGCGGTCCGGGCACAGAAAGACGCCCCACCACATGGGGAACCGCCAGGGCAACAACGGGGCACGCGCACACCAGGCTCCACATAAATACATAGCAACCACAGGATATAAGAAGCAGTGACCATAAATGTAAAAAGTACATAGTTGTAGAATAACATATACAATGGGGTCAGATTAAAGCAGAGAAGGTAACAGATCACACTATCTTCAATACATCAAACAATAGTACAAATAACAAAGTCATACATATTAAATCATGTGATCTGTCGCTGTGTTCTCGCTTTGTTTCTCCCAGCTTCTCACATCCACCAGTCCGTGGGGGTAAATTCAAAGGGTCCAATAAAATCAATGAAATAGACAGAAACTGTGAAAAAATAATTCATAAAAAAAATAAAAAATTAGATTAAAAGAAGAGAAGGCATCACATAGACCCAGTGAGGGAATATCAGAGACAAAATATTATAAAAAAGAGGCAAAATTTAGAGATTCGTTGAGGCCGCTGGGCGCCGTTGTGTCAAGTTGGACTATCCAACGCGCCTCCATTTGAGACAGTATTTTCTTATAATCCCCACCTCTGATACCGAGGTGCAGGATATCAATGCCGCGTACCTTAAAAGATGTAGCATCACAGTTATGATAGCGTTTAAAGTGACGCGGGATTGTCTTAAGGTCTGAGACGTCTGAAATGGTTCTTGCAGCGGAAATGTCCCTAACGTGTTCCCTGATACGTATTCGCAGTTCCCTGGTGGTTAAGCCAACATATATCTTCGGGCAGCCACATGTGGCGTAGTAGATAACATTCGAGCTGCCACAAGATATACGCTGGCGAATGTCATATATCTTATCACCACCAGAGGACGAGAAATTCAGGGCACGTAGGGCATTGGCGCACGCAAGGCAGTGGCCTCAAGGAAAGAAACCAACGGTGGGACCACGAGAACCAAAAGTATTTACAGAGGGTGGAATGTAGTGACTGCGAACGAGAGTGTCTCGTAAATTTTTAGATCGTCTAGATGTCATGGAGGGGTAGCTGCCCAGCGAGCGAGACAGGGCAGGCTCGGTTTTGAGAATGTCCCAATGTTTAGTAAGAATTCGTCGAATATCAAACCACTCATGATTGAATGTGGTAATAAATCTAATCAAACCCTCATCATTCCCCCGTCTAGCCGTACGAGTAGAGTAAAGAAGATCATCCCGTGGAGTTGTTCTTACCCGATTGTATCCTTTCTTGATATATCGGTTGCTATACCCGCGTGCCCTAAATCGATCGCTAAGGTCCCTGGCTTGGGCCTCAAAGGCATCATCAGTAGAGCAGTTACGTCGCATTCGAAGGAACTGTCCGACCGGGACGGCCCTAATGGTGGCTGGATGGTGAGCTGATTTGGCATGGATCAATGCGTTCACAGAGGTCGGTTTCCTGAACACATCCGTGCGAAGACGACGATAAGTGTCAATCTCCATGGATATGTCCAGGAACTCGGCCCTCACACAACTATGTTTATAAGTTAGATGGATGTTAAGAGAATTCTGGTTCAGCTCTGCCATAAAATCCTCGAGCTGCTGCACCGTCCCATCCCACAACATCAAGATATCATCAATATATCTAAACCAGTACAGCACATGGGAGGCGGCCTGCGCGCCCACATCGCCGAAGAGGGATCTCTCCCAGGAACCCAGGAAGAGATTTGCGTAAGCGGGCGCACAGGCCGCGCCCATGGCTGTACCACGTCTCTGTAAATAGAAAACGTCCTTAAATACAAAAAAGTTGTGGGTAAGGACATAGTGGAGCAGCTCGAGGATTAACTCACACAAAGGGCCGTCCAGGTCGGAGGCACCCAGGAATAGGCGAACCGCAGCCAGGCCATCGGAATGGGCAATACACGTGTATAAAGACTCCACGTCAGCTGTCACCAAAATGGTAGACTCATCCACAAGGATGCCATCCACCCGTGCCAGGACGTCCTTAGTGTCACGAATAAAAGACGGTAGTGTCTCCACGATCGGTTTAAGGTAAAAATCGATAAATTTACATACCGAATCACATGGGCCATCAATGCCCGACACTATAGGACGTCCCGGTGGGTCAAGGGCATCCTTGTGGATTTTCGGGAGTAAATAAAAGGTAGGGGTCCTAGGGTTCTTCACCAGTAAACCCTCATACACCTTCTTAGGAATAGTGTTAGACTCATACGCACCATGTAGGATATCCTGGAGTTCCAAGGAAAAGGAGGACAAGGGACTAAATGACAATTTAGTATATGTATCAGAGTCCCTCAGTTGATGAAAAACCTCACGTTCATATTTATCACAAGGCCAGATCACGATAACCACCAGGGAACTGCGAATACGTATCAGGGAACACGTTAGGGACATTTCCGCTGCAAGAACCATTTCAGACGTCTCAGACCTTAAGACAATCCCGCGTCACTTTAAACGCTATCATAACTGTGATGCTACATCTTTTAAGGTACGCGGCATTGATATCCTGCACCTCGGTATCAGAGGTGGGGATTATAAGAAAATACTGTCTCAAATGGAGGCGCGTTGGATAGTCCAACTTGACACAACGGCGCCCAGCGGCCTCAACGAATCTCTAAATTTTGCCTCTTTTTTATAATATTTTGTCTCTGATATTCCCTCACTGGGTCTATGTGATGCCTTCTCTTCTTTTAATCTAATTTTTTATTTTTTATGAATTATTTTTTCACAGTTTCTGTCTATTTCATTGATTTTATTGGACCCTTTGAATTTACCCCCACGGACTGGTGGATGTGAGAAGCTGGGAGAAACAAAGCGAGAACACAGCGACAGATCACATGATTTAATATGTATGACTTTGTTATTTGTACTATTGTTTGATGTATTGAAGATAGTGTGATCTGTTACCTTCTCTGCTTTAATCTGACCCCATTGTATATGTTATTCTACAACTATGTACTTTTTACATTTATGGTCACTGCTTCTTATATCCTGTGGTTGCTATGTATTTATGTGGAGCCTGGTGTGCGCGTGCCCCGTTGTTGCCCTGGCGGTTCCCCATGTGGTGGGGCGTCTTTCTGTGCCCGGACCGCGCTCTGGCCTTTGACCGGCGCGCGCGCCCGAGTGCATGACGCCGCTGCCACTGGGGGCCTTCTCGGCTCCAACGGCGCATGCGCCGCTATACCTGCTCCTATTCGTTGATGTCTGACATGTGACCTGACTGTGGGAGGCATTTAAAGGTCCTACGTACCAGATATCGCTATCCCCTTGAGAAAGTGGCAGGCGTGCCACGAAACGTGCGTTGGGGTCGCATCTCCATTGGGGGTGACTTCTCCCAGTGCGGCTCTATACTTTATTTGGTGAGCATGCTCCTGTGACAGATTGACCAGCATTGTACTTATCTTTACTGGCGCCTTTTACCTATGTATATTGTTCTATGAAAAGCATGCTCCATTCTGTGTGGCAACACTTTGTGCAGCTCTGTTATCTTTAGACCTTCTTTGTGGGGGAGACACTCTATGTGTTATGAGCTCTAATGTATTATACTACCATCTTTGCCACAAATGTATTCTTGCCTCACTGCTGGGAGATCTCTCCCCTTTTATCTGCACTTGTCCTTTTAAAGTGTTGTTATTGTCCATATATTCTTGTGTTACCTTTTGATATGTTCAAATAAATATTTTGTACTAAATACATATTTTTTGTCACCAGTGACTCTTTGTTTCCTCCTCCTTATTGTATCTATATGAGTGGTGATTTGGTCACACTTATTTGTGTGACCCACTGTTTTTGATATATCCATGCAGCTGCATCTCCTCAAACTAATTTTTATTGTAGTTTATATCAATAAAAATTTTTTCTAAATAAGCTCTGGTTCTAGCCTCTTGTGTGGGTGGAACGTATGTATAATACTTTTGTATACCAAGCATACTTAATAATAATATGGCGTCACACGTTTCCCAGAGTCACTTAATATACCTGTAACCAAACTCTTGAAACCTAAAAATGCAAAATCAATTGGGATTAATAACCAGGAGGAAATCAATCGCTGAGATGGTCTCTTCTGAGGTTGCAGGTTTGATGCAATAGGAGTTGTCTCCAAGCTGAGTTTCTTGGAGTACTGTAGATAATTATGTGTCAATTGGGAGACGCTCCAAGTGTCGGGTCTCTCTTGCGTCTGTTTGTTATCCCAGGGCACCTAATAATGAAGGCGAGTCACGCTGTTATGAAGATTTGAGGTTGCAGCTTAAGATATGTTTTGAGAGCGTTGATCAAGGTTTCTGCGTAAAGAAGTCACAGAAAGAGCGTTCCGAACGCTGGTCACCTCTGCGATTCAGGAGGGGTCGCAGTAGCGGCTGGATGCTGAGTCGAACGCTAGTCACCCTTGTGACTTGCTGGGGATCGCAACAGTGGTTGGGAAGCAAACCGAGCACTGGTCACCTCTGCGGCTTGTATGGGATCGCAACAGCGGCTGTGAAGCGAACCGAGCGCTGGTTACCTCTGCGACTTGTACGGGATCGCAACAGCGGCCAGGAAATGAATCGAGCGCTGGTCACCTCTGTGACTTGTAAGGGGCAGGTATCAGCAGACGGGGGGCGACGTATGAGCGATTCTGCTCGTTGGTTATTAGTCACTGTGAAAGGGCCCGGGGGAAAGCGATCAGAGTGGCGATGGCTTCAGCTGGCTGGAAGGGACCCGCAGCGGAGGTCGCACAGCGCCGAGGGAAGGGGAGTCTCTGCGGTGCTATAGGTGGAACAAGTCCAGCTCTGGAGCGATGGGTAGGTAAGAGGGGTAGGCCGTAAGACTTACTGTGAGACCTGGATGGATGGGTCCTCTGTGGGCCTGAATGTTGGCTTGCGATGCGGCTGGGGATCCTGCACTTCCTAGGCAGTCAGACGCTGCGGCTCCCTGGGGACGCTACTTACTGGAGGTCGCGGCTGCTTGCTGTCCTCTTCGGCCTCTCCCGCCGGCTCCGGGGGATCGCAGTGGGGATGGATGTGGAGATGATCCTGGAGCAGGGGATCCGACGTCGCAGATGGGCACCGGGGAAAGCCTTCAGGCCTTCAGCGGTGCAGGTAAGGCTGGCCGATTCTCGTGGCGACTCTCACAGGGAAGCCCTGGCTGTGTGAGAGCAGTAAGGCCTCTGGCCTGCGGCCTAGAACTCACGCCGCTGCTGATGAGGTGATCTAAGTCCAAAAAGGGGTTTAGAATAGCGATCTTGGGCTCAAATGAAGCCTGGAGTCTCAGGATGAGGTCTCCTGTGAGGATGGCTGGAAAAAAGGCGATTTTTGTTGCGATGTTGGTAGATTTAGGAGGAAGCTTCCTCAGAGCATAGATGCAGTGTGTGCTACCCCATGCTGCGTTAGGCCACGCCCCCGACCATTTTATTCCAACTAAAGGGTTTCCTACCGCTGAACAAAGCGCAGAATTAAGGTTAAAAGATATTTAGGCTGCATGGAATTCCTGACAATGTGATTTCTGAAAGAAGTATTTAATTTACATCAAGATTTTGGAAAAGCTTCTGTACAGCTTTGGGGGTTACTATCAATTTGTCTACTGCTTCCACCAGCAATTCAATGGCCAGACTGAGAAAGCTAACCAAACTCTTGAACAGTTCCTAGGCTGTCTTATTTCTTGAGATATAAGGTAATCACTGCACTAATACATAAGACTAGAAAGACAATGACCAAGTGGTCACTTAATGGATCACTAATAAGAGGATTGTATGGACAAGCAATAATCACACTGGGATTAATCGTCACTTACTTGTGCTGTCGGTGGTATAGCGCACTGCAAATTCAAGGTTAACACCTGCACCGGAGTGGAGTTTGTGGTGCCGTGGGTGGTATGGCATGCAGCAGACCCCACATGGCGGGATGTGAGTGTGCTAAGGGTAGAGGTTTCGGCAGCGTCCTCCCGTAAAGATGGTCCTCCTGGGTATGCAGGGAGAGGCGACGGCTCCTGGCGCGCTCTGGCCGGTAGCGACGCTGAGGCTGTGGCGAAGTGAGCAAGGGTCGTGGTATGTCGTGACAGCACGAGAATTCTGGATGGGTGCGCAAAGCGGTCAATTTCCAATGCGTTTCGAAGGTCATGGTCCTTCTTTGTCAGGGCTATGGCTCCATCATATAGCCCGTCCTTATATACTAACGCAAGCCGATCACACCGCTGCCTACTTATGCATCATAGACCATCTTCTTAGGGTCTGCGGAACGCACCAAATATAAGATGTGGAGAGGTGCGTTCGCAGCCCGGGGTCCACCGTGCAGGCGGAGCCTGCTGCTAGTAAAATGGCGCAAGAAGCGAACTCTGTTATCCCGCAGAGTCGCCAAAATAAACGCCGTAACGCGCTGTGGCAATATGTGCGAACTCTGTTAATCCACAGAGCCACTAGAAGGAGTGCTGCAGCGCTATATGGCGATGTGTGCGAACTCACTTAACACAACTGAGTCGCAAAATAAACACGCTAGGGCGCTGTCTAGCATTGAAAGCGAACCCTGTTACGTCACAGAGCCGCTGAGACAAACTTCTGTGTCCTGTTAGGCACCCAGGTACACAGTGAACAGCTAAGCGAACATAGAACGTGATCATGCGCTAATGTCCTCGCGGGAGTCACCCACAATCTATGGCGTCTGAACGCCAGGCCCTGAATACGTGTCATGTGTGCATTGCCACGAAGATCGTCGCGGTTGCACATTTTGACTTCTCACAGCTGAGATGCTGTTTCTTTGTGTTTGGCAGCTAGGGAGTTAATTCTGTCTGTGCTCGGTGCTGGGACTGGGTGCAGTTTCTTCCGGCTGCAATTGATTATTTGTTGATTGGTTTCCTTTAAATTCCTGGTTGTCTGCTTGGGGAGTTGCCAGTGAAACCTTCATGCAGACCACAGATAGGAATGAATCTGTATAGACTTTAGTTGTGAGCTCCTTAGTTGTTCTAAGCTCAACTTGGTTAGAGTTTATTTCCCAGACCATTTATGTTCCTTTGGTGTTTGAGTGTGTAAGCAAGCGAGTGTTATCCTGTCTGTCTTATATGTCTAATCTGTGTATTTAGCTGAGATCAGCCCATATCCCTTTGGTGGTAGTCAGTATCCTTCTTGGGACTGATTGCAGGGTTCAGGGTCTGATAGGAGACAGGGTTAGGTTGGAGACTTGGACCTCTGAACCATTATCAGTACCTCCAAGGTGAGGGATTAGTTAGGACCCCAGTTTAGGGTCAGGTTAGATCCCGGTCCACCTCTTTCCTGTTTCAGCTCATCAAGTCCTCAAGATTAACCCTGAGTTCAGCAGATATCGTGTCAGGTAAATCTATTCTATACTTACATGCTGATGTTGCTATACTAGTTGTTGTATAGAGTGTTGTTCCTGTATTAATAGTTTACTGACATTGTATACATATCATTAGACAGCGTGACATTTTCACTGGCCCTAAAAATTATCTCCAGTTACCATGGATCCAGTAGCCCAGCTGGCTCTGCAGTTGCAGGGATTATCCATGGAGCTGACGGACATTAAGTCCAAAGTTTTGTCTCCCCTGGAGCAAACCAGAGTTGAACCTAAAGTAGCTCTCCCGGACAGGTTCACTGGTGGGCGAGACAAATTTTTCACCTTCCGGGAGGCATGTAAATTGTATTTTCGGCTTCGGCCTCGATCATCAGGGAGTGATGAGCAGAGAGTGGGAATTGTTATCTCACTTCTGCAAGGGGACCCTCAATCCTGGGCATTTTCCCTTCCTCCGGGATCCCCGGCTCTACTGTCTGTAGATCAATTTTTTACTGCCCTGGGATTGGTATATGATGACCCAGATCGGGTCTCTCTTGCTGAGACAAAATTACGTAAGATACAGCAGGGAGATCGTCCGGCAGAGGAATTTGCTTCTGAGTTTCGTAGATGGGCCACAGATACTCAGTGGAATGACCCAGCTCTTAGGAGCCAGTTTTGTCATGGGCTTTCTGATAAATTAAAAGACGTTTTGGCTCAGTATGAGTCTCCTCATTCACTGGAGGCTGCTATGGCCTTAGCTATCCGTACTGATAGACGGCTTCGGGAGAGGGGTGAGGTAACCCCACTCCCTGTTGTTTCTCCACCTACCACTAAAGTCCCTTATGTTGAGGTTCCCCTTGTCTGTTCGGATGAGCCTATGCAGTTGGGAGGGACATAATTTCGTAGGAGCGGATTGGCGGTACACCGCAGGACTAGAAGATGTTTTTTCTGCGGGAAAGAGGGACATTTTGTTGGAGAATGTCCATCCCGTGCCTTGTTGAGCCAAAAGTCGCCGGAAAACTGTTAATCCCAGGTTGTGTGGTGGACGACAACCTGGGAGTATGTATTTCATCCGCCAGTTCTTCTCAGTTCCTTGTACCAGTGGAGGTGGTAGTTGGTACGAGAGTGGAGAGATTGTCTGTTCTTCTTGATAGTGGTTCCGGGGCTAATCTGGTTGACGCTCAGTTTGCTCAGGCTCAAGGTATGCATCTGAGTGTATTGGTCAAACCGATCCCTATATTCTCCATTGACGCCAGGCCTCTCGGCCAAGGTAGCTTTGTTCATGAGGTTCATAACATTGACCTTCGGGTAGGGGCAATACATAGGGAACAATTATCTTGTTATGTGTTGGAGGGTCTACCTACTCCCATTGTGTTGGGACTTCCTTGGTTGGTTAAACATAACCCCGTGATTAATTGGCAGTCCAGAGAAATAAGCCAATGGGGTGAGTTTTGCAAAAGCAACTGCATGAACACAGTCATCAGTGCGGTCTTGCCTAGTACATTGCCTCCTTTTTTGGAGGATTTTGGGGATGTTTTCTCTGAGGAGGGGTGTCAGGAGTTGCCTCCTCATCGCGTGTATGACTGCTCTATTAATCTCCTTCCTGATGCTAAGTTGCCTAAAGCTAGGTTGTATAATCTTTCTGGTCCTGAGAGGCAGGCTATGAAAGATTATATTTCTGAAAGTCTGGCCAAAGGGCATATTAGACCTTCATCTTCCCCAGTAGCCGCGGGGTTCTTCTTTGTGAAGAAGAAAGATGGAGGCCTACGCCCTTGCTTGGATTTCCGCGAACTTAATCGGATTACTGTTCGAGATCCGTATCCACTCCCTCTTATTCCTGATCTCTTCAATCAAATTGTTGGCGCCAAATGGTTCTCTAAATTGGATCTCAGGGGGGCGTATAATCTGATTAGGATAAAAGAGGGGGATGAGTGGAAAACGGCGTTTAACACGCCGGAGGGACATTATGAGAACCTAGTCATGCCTTTTGGTCTGACTACTGCACCAGCAGTATTCCAACATTTTGTTAATGACATTTTTTGTCACCTTGTGGGGCTGTTTGTGGTTGTATATTTGGACGACATTTTAATTTACTCGCCAGATCTTGTGTCTCATCAGGAGCATGTGAGACAGGTGTTGCAGATCTTGCGAGACAATAAACTATACGCCAAACTGGAGAAGTGTGTATTTGCCGTACAGGAACTTCAGTTTTTGGGTTTTTTGGTGTCAGCCTCCGGTTTCCGTATGGACCCTGAAAAGGTGAGAGCAGTGCTTGAATGGGATCAGCCAGGGGATCTTAAGGCTCTGCAGCGTTTTTTGGGGTTTGCTAACTACTACCGGAAATTTATTTGTAATTTTTCATCTGTCGTCAAACCTCTCACTGACATGACAAGAAAAGGGACGGATTTTTCTAAATGGTCGGACGAAAGCTTGCCAAGCCTTTTCCTCTTTGAAGAAATGTTTTGCTTCGGCACCCGTTCTCATCCAACCAGATGCATCTCAGCCGTTCATTGTGGAGGTGGATGCGTCTGACGTAGGGGTGGGTGCTATATTGTCCCAGGGTCCGTCCCCTGGTAAATGGCATCCGTGCGCTTTCTTTTCTAAGAAATTGTCGTTGAAAGGAATTATGATATCGGCAATAGGGAACTTTTGGCCATTAAGTTAGCTTTTGAAGAATGGCGTCACTTTTTGGAGGGGCAGTCCACCCGGTTACCGTTATTACTGATCACAAGAACCTGTTGTATTTGGAATCCGCTAAGCGTCTGAATTCCAGACAAGCTCGATGGTCGTTGTTTTTTACCAGGTTTAATTTTGTCGTCACTTATCGCCCGGGGTCTAAGAATGTAAAGGCTGATGCCTTGTCTCGCAGTTTCCCAGGGGCCGGGAAAACGGATGACCCGAGTCCTATCCTTCAGGAGGGGGTGGTAGTGTCGGCTGTATTTTCTGTGCTTGAGGAGGAGGTGTTAGAGGCTCAGGGGGACGCCCCTGCAGGACCTCCAGGGAGACTGTTTGTCCCAAATCTGTTGAGACAAAAGGTTATTGAGGCACATCATAATTCTGCTCTAGCAGGACATCCAGGGAGTAAGGCTACTTTAGATCTCCTTTCTCGCCGGTTTTGGTGGCCTAATGCTAATAAAGATGTTATAACTTTTGTCGCGTCATGTGGGGTGTGTGCTCGCTCTAAAACCCCTCATACCCGTCCGTCTGGGACCCTTTTACCCTTGAAACTTCCGGAGCGTCCATGGACTCATTTATCTATGGACTTCATTACGGACCTTCCTCCGTCGTCAGGGAATACTGTCATACTGGTGGTTGTTGACAGGTTCAGTAAGATGGCACATTTCGTTGCTCTTCCTGCACTCCCTAATGCTAAAACTCTGGCGCAGGTGTTCATTAGGGAGATTGTTAGACTTCATGGGTTGCCTTCTGATGTGGTGTCAGATAGGGGGTCTCAGTTTGTGTCCAAATTTTGGAGGGCATTTTGTTTACGTCGGGGGATGCAATTGTCATTTTCCTCAGCTTTTCATCCGCAGACCAATGGTCAGACAGAGCGTCTGAATCAGAGCTTAGAGACATATCTCCGGTGTTTTGTCTCAGAGAACCAAGAGGACTGGTCTTCTTTCTTGCCTCTGGCAGAGTTCGCTCTTAACAACAGGCGGAGCGAGTCCACTGGTAAGTCCCCGTTTTTTGGGGCATATGGTTTCCATCCCCAGTTTTGTACTTTCAATGGGGGGGCCCTTCTGGGGTTCCTGAGGAGGAGCGTTTCTCGTCGTCACTTGCTTCTGTGTGGAGAGGTGTATTGAATAATCTGAGTGCGATGGGGAACCGTTACAAACGTATGGCTGATAGGAGGAGAGTTTCTGGTCCAGATCTGAATGTGAACGATCTGGTATGGTTGTCTACCAGGAATATAAAACTTAAAGTGCCCTCCTGGAAACTGGGTCCCAGATTCATCGGGCCGTACAGGATCAGTTCCATAATTAATCCTGTGGCATTTCGTCTGGACCTCCCTCCTACGTTTAAAATTCATAATGTGTTCCACAAGTCATTACTTAAAAGGTATGTGGCACCAGTCATACCATCACCTCTACCTCCTCCTCCTGTGTTGGTCAATGGTAACTTGGAATTTCAAGTATCAAAGATCATTGACTCACGTCTGAATCGCCGGTCCCTTCAGTACTTGGTGCATTGGAAGGGGTATGGTCCAGAGGAGAGGACGTGGGTCCCTGCGTCTGATGTTAACGCAGATCGTTTGGTTCGGACCTTCCACAGAACTCACCCGGGCAGGCCTGGCCCTGAGGGTCCGGAGGCCCCTCGTAGAAGGGGGGGTACTGTCATGTGTGCATTGCCACGAAGATCGTCGCGGTTGCACATTTTGACTTCTCACAGCTGAGATGCTGTTTCTTTGTGTTTGGCAGCTAGGGAGTTAAATCTGTCTGTGCTCGGTGCTGGGACTGGGTGCAGTTTCTTCCGGCTGCAATACGGCAATCAAACTCCTCACCAGTTATGCCGGCAATCTAGGGCATCTAGGACACCGACCCTGACCAGCTAGCATACCAAACTCCTCACCGATTAAGTCGGTATTCTAGGGGCTTATTTCAGCCGGGCCCTAACCACACACACGCATGACCACACTGGCGCTAAGCATATGACGATTGATATTAGCGCATTGCGGCCCAGCCATGCCACCCTTTTATAGCAACAGCTACAGGACCTGCCAGAAACAAGGACCAATGAGAAACTGTTCCAAACACATGTAGTTTCATGACCTTCCTGGCGGACCAATAGGAGCTGCTGCAGTACCTGAACATGTGACCCCTGATCTCCAATGAGAGATCTTACCCTGGGCATGCTCAGAAGGGGAAACGCAGGACTTTGTCGCAAAGATGTCTGCTCCAGCACTGGCTATAATAGCAGATCCAGGAGAGGCAGCAGCAAGTCTCTGCACAGTACTGGAATGGGCAAGACACTGGGACCGACGTCTCTGCTGAGCAGGCTCCACTGTGGCTGGAGATGAATGGGGGACCGCAGTGGGACTGGTTCGAGACTCCCCTTGTGCAGCAGCGGGAACTCAAACCCTAACACATCTATTGCAAAGATTGGCAGCACTTTTATGTGCATATGTTTCAGCATAATGAATGGGAAAAAACAGTTGTACACTAATCTGATTTAAATCAATGCCAGATATATACAATATTCTATGGGTGGCATGTGGTGTGCCTGTGAAAAGAGAGGATGTATTTCCACAACCAATATACACTATACTTTATACCTTAAGGTACAAATAGAGGCATGGTGGTGGATCTATTGCATATATAGGGCTGTATGGTAATGTATGTTTCTGCATATTATACATAATATAAATAGACAAAGACATAGTGTGAATTTGTGACATAATAAATCAATTTAAAAAGCAATATTTTATTAATATCTTTAAAAAATTTTTTTTTGCAGTATGTGAATGTATGAGTCTAAAGAATTTATTTTTTTTAGAAAAATGCAATAAAAATACTATAAAAGTAGCATAATATATAGAATTGGACTATTAAGTCATATATAGCAAAATTGACAAAGAAGTAATGATAATAAATAGTGATGGGTGAGCACGGGTGCTCGTTGCTCAGGTCGAGCAAATTAGAATGCTCGGGTGCTCGACCCGAGCAACGAGTCCAATGTAAGTCTATGAGAAACCCAAGCATTTTGCCGCGACCCCCCCGGGGGTCTTTTTAAGTTCTAGAAACGTCGGAAATTGATTGGAACAGTACTCAAATGACATGGGAACATCATGAGGAAGACCCCTTTTACAGGCGCACACAAAAATATACAAAAAACTTACTCCCTTTTACAGACATAGCTTCCCTTCATGACACAGATGCTGCTGCCACTTTCTATAACACCACAGTAATAGCAACACTCGATTCGGCTGCCCCCCTCACGCATAGCAAAACTCGTACAATCAACAGCCAGCCCTGACCAAATAACTGAGATGGTCTTCCAGGGCCGCTGAGCAGAGATGAAAGAGATCCCGTTCTGCCGAGCACTTTATCACATACAAGCAGTCCCTCGCCAGCTTCAGGTTCACACTCACTGCTGCAAAACAAACTTACTTCTCATCTCTCATATCCTCCCTGTCTCACAACCCTAAACAACTTTTCAACACTTTCAATTCCCTACTCTGTCCCCTGGCACCTCCTCCCTCTCCTCTCATTTCTGCTGAAGACTTTGCCTCTTTCTTTAAGCAGAAGATCAATACGATCAGAGAAAGCTTTGGCCCGCAGCCCCCAATGCCCCTCCTCTTACCTGTTCAGCTCTGTTCCTCCAAAACCAGCTTCACCACCATGACCAGCTCTCCACCCTCCTGTCAAGATCACATCTCACTACTTGCACGCTTGACCCCTTCCCGTCCCACCTCATCCCTAACCTCGCCAAAGTCTTTATCCCAACCCTAACACACCTCTTCAACCTCTCACTTACAAATGGTGTTTTCCCCTCATCCTTCAAACATGCCTCGATCACACCCATCCTCAAAAAGCCCACCCTCGACTCATCATCTGTGTCTAGCTACCGCCCCATATCTCCTCTCCCTTATGCCTCAAAACTACTGGAACAGCATGTCCATCTTGAACTGTCCTCCCACCTTTCCTCTTGCTCCCTCTTTGACCGGTTACAATCTGGCTTCCGACTGCATCATTCAACTGAAACTGCCCTAACTAAAGTCACCAACGACCTACTAACCGCCAAAAGCAAGAGACACTACTCTGTCCTCCTTCTCCTTCGACACTGTGGACCACTCCCTCCTGCTACAGATTTTCTCATCTCTTGGCATCAGACTTGGCCCTATCCTGGATCTCGTCATATCTAACAGACCGAACATTCAGTGTCTCCCTCTCCCACACCACCTCCTCACCTCGTCCCCTTCGGTCTTCCCCAAGGCTCAGTTCTAGGACCCCTACTCTTCTCCATCTACACCTTCGGCCTAGGACAGCTCATAGAATCCCACGGTTTGCAGTATCATGTCTACGCCGATGACACGCAGATCTACCTATCTGGACCTGACCTCAACTCCTTTCTGACCAAAATCCCACAATGTCTGTCTGCTATTTCATCTTTCTTTTCTACTCACTTTCTGAAACTGAACATGGACACAACAGAATTCATCTTTGTCCCATCTCGCTCTACCACTCCAACAGACCTATCCATCAATGTCAATGGGTGCTCACTTTCCCCAGTCCCACATGCGCAATGCCTCGGGTGATCCTCGACTCTGCCCTCTCTGTCAAGCCACATATCCAAGCCCTTGCCTCATCCTGCCGAATCAAACTCAAAATTATTTCCAGGATCCGTGCATTCCTTGACTATGAAACCGCAAAAAACACTCGTGCATGCCCTTATCATCTCCCGCCTCGACTACTGCAACCTCCTATTCTCTGGCCTCCCTTCTAGCACTCTGGCACCACTCCAATCCATCCTACACTCTGCTGCCCGACTAATCCACCTATCTCCCCGTTATTCCCCAGCCTCTCATCTATGCCAAGCCCTTCACTGGCTTCCTATTGTCCAGAGGCTCCAGTTCCAAACCCTAACTATGACCTACAAAGCCATCCACAACTTGTCTCCTCCATACATCTGTGACATGGTCTCCCACTATTTACCTATACGCAACCTTCGATCCTCTCAAGATCTCCTTCTCTGCTCCGCTCTTATCTCTACACACAACCGCATACAAGACTTCTCCCGTGCTTTCCCCATACTCTGGAACTATCTACCCCAACACATCAGACTTTCCCCTACCACAGAAACCTTCAAAAAGAACCTGAAGACCCACCTCTTCCGACAAGCCTACAACCTGCAGTGATCTTCAGTCTACTGAACCGCCGCACGACCAACTCTACTCTCTCCTATTGTACCCTCACCCATCCCCTGTAGACTGTGAGCCCTCGCGGGCAGAGTCCTTTCTCCTTCTGTACTTGTGTGTGCCTTGTTTTGCTCATATTTATTGTACTTGTCTATATTTGCACCTTTCACATGTAAAGTGCCCTGGAATAAATGGCTCTATAAAAAATGTATACGGTAATAATAATAAAAAATGAAACCAGAATGGATTTTCCTGGGAAATATGTTAAGGAACATCCTTTACAGGGTAATGATTTGTATGTAATGCAAAATAAATAACCTAAAACAAAAATGTACCTCCACCACTTGGGCTATGTTCACACGTAGCGTTTTTGATGCATCTTTCAACTTTAGCTTTGCTTTCAACCAATAAAAATGCACTCACTGGGAAATGTCATTTTAACATTTAACAACCTTATCTGGCCATGTGGTGTGTGACACATCATTTGACACATCCTGTTTCATTTATGAAGGAGGGACTCTGAAAAAGCCTTTTTTTATAGGGCCATCAGGCGGTCTTTACTCTTCTTCAAGGGTCAACAGTCGGCCCTCACTAGTCTTAGAGAGCCATCAGCTGGCTATGCTTTGTTGTTCCCATTATTGAACAGTGTGTGTTTTATACTGTTATTACGTATGCAGTGAGTGGCAGGGCTGCCCAAAATTTGGCGCACCTCAGTAACCCATTGAACAGATGTCCTGTTTTCCACATGAAGCCAAAGTTCCCATTATTATTCATTTGGTACTCCAAGAATGTTTGCCCATGAAGTGGAATGCAAGGCCTGCTCCAAATTTGGATGCACCACATTAACCCATTAAAGAGACATCCTGAATGGCGACATGAAACCAAAGTTACCATTATTCATTTGGTATTGCCATACTGTTTGCCTAAGCATTGAATGCACGGCCTACCCTGCCCCAAAGTTACACGTACCACAATAACCCTTTGACCTGACGTACTGGATGGCCACTTGAAACCAAAGTTACCATTATTAATTATTTGGTACCGCCATACTGTTTGCCTATGCATTGAATGCAAGACCAGCCCTGCCCCAAAATTACACGATCCCCAATAACCATTTGAATCAACATACTGGATGGCCAATTGAAACCAGAGTTCCCATTCGTATTTATTTGGAACTTGCCATACTGTTTACCTATGCATCCCAAAGTTACACTCACCCCAATAACACTTTGAACCGACGTACTGGATGGCCACATTAAACCAAAGTTCTCATTCCTATTTATTTAGTACTACCATACTGTTTGCCTATGCATTGAATGCAAGGCCTGCCCTGCCCCAAAGTTGCATGCACCCCAATAACCCTTTGAACCAACATACTGGATGGCCACATGAAACCAAAGTTCCCATTATAATTCATTTGGAACTGCCATACTGTTTGCCTATGCATTGAATGCAAGGCCTGTGTTAGGGTTTGAGTTCCTGCTGTTGCACAAGGGGAGTCTCAAACCAGTCCCGCTGCGGTCTCCCATTCATCTCCGTCCGCAGTGGAGCCTGCTCAGCTTAGACGTCGGTCCCAGCATCTCGCCCAGTCTAACAGTGTGCAGAGGATTACTGCTGCTCCTCCAAACTCTGCTATTGTGGCCAGTACTGGTTAGCGGCGAGCAGATGTCTTTAGGACAAAGTCCTTGTTTTCCCCTTCTGAGCATGCCCAGAGTGAGATCTCTCATTGGAGATCAGGGGTCACATGCTCAGGTACTGCAGCAGCTCCTAGTGGTCCGCCAGGAAGGTCCTGTGACTACTGGTGTTCTGGAACAAGTTTCATTGGTCCTTGTTTCTGGAAGGTCCTGTAGCTGTTGCTATAAAAGGGTAGCATGGCTGGGCCGCCATGCGCTAATATCAATCTTTATATGCTTTGCGCCAGTGTGCTCATGCGTGTGTGTGGTTATGGCCCGGCTGAAATAAGCCCCTAGAATACCGACTTATTCGGTGAGGAGTTTGGTATGCTAGCTGGTCAGGGTCGGTGTCCTAGATGCCCTAGATTACCGGCATAACCGGTGAGGAGTTTGATTGCCGTATTCAGGGCCTGGCGTTCAGACGCCATAGATTGCGGGTGACTCCCGCGAGGACATTAGCGCATGATCACGTTCTATGTTCGCTTAGCATTTAACTGTGTACCTGGGTGCCTGACAGGACACAGAAGTTTGTCTCAGTGGCTCTGTGACGTAACAGGGTTCGCTTTCAACGCTAGACAGAGCCCTAGTGTGTTTATTTTGCGACTCAGTTGTGTTAAGTGAGTTCGCACACATCGCCATATAGCGCTGCGGCACTCCTTCTAGCGGCTCTGTGGATTAACAGAGTTTGCACATTTTGCCACAGAGCGTTACGGCATTTATTTTGGCGACTTTGCGGGATAACAGAGTTCGCTTCTTGCGCCATTTTACTATCAGCAGGCTCCACCTGCACGGTGGACCCCGGGCTGCGAACTCACCTCTCCACATCAATTATTTGTTGCGTTCCGCAGACCCTAACAGCCTGCTTTGCCCCAGAGTTACACGTACCCCAATAACCCTTTGAACCGACGTACTCGATGGCCACATGAAACCAGAGTTCCCATTATTATTAATTTGCTACTCCCATAATGTTTCCCCATGACGTGAATGCAAAGCCTGCTCCAAATTTGGACGCACCACAATAGCTCATTTAAGAGCCGTCGTGGATGGCCACATGAAACCAAAGTTCCCATTATTATTCATTTGGTACTGCCATACTGTTTGCCTATGCATTGAATGCAAGGCCTGCCCTGCCTCAAAGTTACACGCACCCCAATAACCCTTAGAACTAATGTACTGGATGGCCACATGAAGCTAAAGTTCCCATTATTAGGAAGTTGGTACTACCATACTGTTAGACTATGCAGTTAATTGCAATGTTAGGCCTGAAAAACTTGCATTGGAGAATTGCAGTGTTGAGGATGAAGAAACTGCAGTGGAGAATGTCAGTGTTGAAGCTTAAAAACCTGCAGCGGAGCATTTTAGTGTTGAGCCTGAAGAACCTGGAGTGGATAATTGCAGTGTTGAGGCTGAAGAACCTGCATTGGTGAATTGCAGTGGTGAGCCTGAAGAACTTGCATTGGAGCATTGCATTGTTAAGGCTAAAGAACACCTGGCAGAGGATAATTGCAGTGTTGAGGTTAAAGAACACCTGGCAGTGAAGCATTTCAGTGTTGAGAATGAAGAAAATGCAGTTGAGAATATCAGTGTTGCGGCTGAAGACCTGGCAGTGGAGTATTGTAGTGTTGAGGCTAAAGGACACCTGGCAGTGGATCATTTAACTGTTGAGACTGAAGAAAATGCAGTGGAGAATTTCAGTGTTGAGGATGAAGACCCGGCAGGGAGATTTACAGTGGTGAGCCTGAAGAACCTGCTTTGGTGAATTGCAGTGGTGAGGCTAAAGAACATCTGGCAGTGGAGAATTGCAGTGTTGAGGATGAAGAAACTGCAGTGGAGAATTGTAGTGTTGAGAATGAACAACCTGCACTGGAGAATTTCAATGTTGAAGCTGAAGAACCTACAGTGGAGAATTTCAGTGTTGAGGCTGAAGACCTGGCTGTGGAGTATTTCAGTGTTAAGCCTGAAGCACCTGCTTTGGAGCATTGCAGTGTTGAGGCTAAAGAACACCTGACAGTGGAGCATTTCAGTGTTGAGGCAGAAGAAACTGAAGTGGAGAATTGCAGTGTTGATGATGAAGACCCAAAAGTGGAGAATTGCATTGTTAAAGCTGCTGACCAACCCCTACAGTTCCCATTATTAAGAACTGGGTCTCCCATACTGTTAGGCTATGCTATGAATGCAAGGCCTGCCTCAAATTTGCATGCACCCCAATCCCCCTGGGAAGAAACGTGGAGGAGGGCCTCAAAAAAATTTCCCCCTTAGAAAGCAGCGGGTCTCCTATACTTGTAATGCCCATACACTAAGTGTATGGGCTGACAAACATTTCCCCTTGGGGGGTGCACATCAACATAATGTGTAAACATCTTTTTTACGGGCATCATAAACACCCTTGAAAACAATAACGTGGCTATTGCATCATGGAACACATTCACCCTGTTGATCTAGTGGTGGTATCTGAAGAGACATGGAGGATGGCCTCCTAAATATCTTTTCACAATTTAAAGGAGCGGGTCTCCAATACTTGTAGTGCCGATACACTAAGTGTATGGACTGATAAACATTTCCCCATGTAGGGTACACATCAACATACTTTGTAAACATTTTTTTTACGGGCATCATAGACACCCTTAAAAACAACAGCGTGGTTTCCTACACAGTTGCTGCTGGGACGGTGCAGGTTTGTAGCAGAAATATGGCAGACATGTCGTTGGATGAAGTGATCAGTAACGGGCTTGGTGACGATGGGAATGGGAACGTTCAGGATTAATAACGGGGGGGCTACGGGAGTCTGAGATCCAGATTGCAGCCTCCAATGATTAGTTGTTTACCCATCACCTTACCAGAATGCGTGTGATGCCCGTCTGAAGATTGGTGTAACAGATGCGCCTGTGAAGCTAGGCATAAAAGATGCCCATGAGAAATTGGTTGCCAAAGACGCACGATTCCGTATAAAGGGTAATGTGCAAGATACTCGTGAGATGCTGAATTCTAGAAAGCAGCAGATCAGTGTTGCAGGAAAACCAACCAAACTGATGGATGCTCATGAACAACTAAGTTTAAAAAAGATTGCACCTGCCATAACTATCAACTCACCCATGGCACAAGGTTTTTCACCTTCACCCATAAATATTACCAAGACCATCCAAATTTCACAGCTGAAAACTATTTCTTCAGGTGTAAAGAACACTGATAAAGGAATGCAAATAAGCATAGTTAACCATGAACCTGGGAAACCACAGATTTCCTCTTTACAAGATATGGACGATAATGGTATTGATGACGACTTGGAACTTTCTCACATCTCCACTAGAGTTGAGCGAAACAGGTCGGACACCTTCAAAAATCGCAGACTTTCGCTAAAGTCGGGTTTCGCAGACCGAAACCCGACCATAGCGTGAGGTCGGCCACGTGTTCGGCGACTTTATCGCACCAGTCGGTTTCCCTGAATGCTAAAAGCGCCATATTTCAGCCAATAATGAAGGGCGCACACTGTGGGCAACGTGATGACGCGCACAGCCGCCACCACCATCTTATTGAAGGGCATTGCAGTGATTGGCTGGCTTTCTGTGGCGTCACAGTGCATATAAAACGCCCTCACCGCCGACCGCCATTTTACTTCAGCCGATCTTAGCGTAGGGAGAGGTTGTTGCAGCTTGTTCTCATGAGGGAGAGCGTTAGGAATGCTAAAAAAAGACAAATCTGTGCCTGTGCTGATAGCGATTGTGCTGCACAGTTAGTGTGCAGTCACAGTGGTGCTTTTTGTGTGTGCAGCAGCCTGGTTCTTAGGCTGGCAGCCACTGACATGGGAAGGAATTGGTAGTGTGGAGCAGCAGTGCTGATTCTTACTGTGCACTCTGCTCTTTGCCATTGAGAGAGGACATTTTTTCAGTGCAGCAGCATATCCAATTTGTAGGCTGCCTGCTAGCTGTATAGCTGTGTGGACACTGCTGTGTAGACTGCTTTTTTCAAAGCAGCTACACAGCAGTAATACTGAAATAATAGTTTTCTGCACAGTTACTGACCTTCATTTTGGCCCACACCGTATAGAGCTGTACGCTCCTCACACAGTACCGTGTACCTGCTGGTATCACGTAGAAAAGCCTGCTATCTGTGTGTGAGTCTGTAAAACCATACGTGCTTTTTTTTTACCAAAAGTGTATACAACTGGTATCTTTCGATACAGTTGTGTTTTACTGCCGTCTGTATTACGGTGCAAAATCAATACTGAGCGAGCGTCTTTGTGTGACTACGGAAATCTATACGGAGATTACCAAATACCCCAGCTTTGTATACAGCTGTGCTCTACTGCTATAGTACACTTATCCTGATTCCTGATCTTACTATTGTGGTGTGCTCCATACTGCGGCTGTGAGCGTGTGTGTTACCCCTGAAATATTTAGGGAGATTTAAAATTACACCCACACTGATTCCAGCTGTACGCTACTTATATAGTACAGTTTTGCAAATTTTAAAATTCAGGTCTCCTCCATAGTGAGACTCTGTACCAAATATC
>JARQOD010000016.1:240138-427516 GCA_033576555.1 Oophaga sylvatica
AAGACTTTGCTCGCACATCCGTCACTCGCCCGTAGACTCCAGTCGTATGCAGAGGCTGCAGCGATCGCTCCACCTCCCAAAGCACCGCCTAATCATAGAAGTTGCAACAAGGTGGAACTCCACCATGCACATGGTTGAGAGGCTGTGCGAACAGAGGCAGGCTGTAATGCATTTGTGGGAGGATACACCGGCAGGCAGTTTGAGGGCAGACATCGAGTTGTCAGGTGTGCGGTGGTCAAAGCTGAAAGACCTCTGTAAAGTCCTTCAATGTTTTGAGGAATGCACATAGCTGGTAAGCGCAGACGACGCCATCATAAGCATGAGCATCCCACGTATGCGTCTGCTCATGCAAACTTTGACGCACACTAAGGATCAGGTGTCTGCAGCAGAGGAGGAGGAGGGAAACCTTGATGACAGTCAGGCATTGTCTGCTCAGGGAACTGTCCTGGACGAGGTGGAGGAAGAAGAGGAGGAGGATGAGGTGGATGATTATTTTGGGGAGGAGGATGCTTCTCAGGGGCAAGAGAAAATGTTGGCTTGCCAAGGTCAGGTCCAGGGTTTGTGCGTGACTGGAGGGATGTGGATTAGGCAGAAAGTGCTCCTCCACCCACCACTGGCAGTGCATAATTGACACCTGGAATATTGGCCCACATGTGTGATTATGCCTTGCGGATTCTAAAAAGGGACCCCCACATTGCCAAAATTATGAAGGATGACGGCTACTGGTTGGCCAGTATCCTCGATCCACGCTAAAAGGCAAATTATAGAACATGCTACAGGTGAACCTAGAGCTAATATTGACGAACAAACAAGCAACTCTGGTAAACCGTTTGTTAGAGGCATTCCCAGCAAACAGCAGCGGTGCAGGTTCTACCACAAGCCATACTGGGCCAAATGGAAGAGGTGTTCGTGCACACAGCCGAAGTGGCGTTGGAGACAGGGGTATCATGACCATGTTGTGGACTGATTTCTCGAGGACCGCTCACACGCCTGGTAATACTGAATCTATTGCAAATGACAGGAGGCAGCAGTTGTCAACTATGGTAAAAAATTACTTCTCCTCCCCTATCGATGTTCTCCCTCACAGATCATTCCCCTTTGACTACTGAGCCTGTAAACTGGACACCTAGCCTGAATTGGCACAATATGCCTTACAGGAGCTCGCTTGCCCTGCTGGTAGTGTGCTATCAGAAAGAAGGACCCATCTGTCAACACAAAATGTTGATGATCTATCTTTTAATGTTGATCTTCATTAAAATGAACCATGCAGGGGTTTCAAAGGATTTTGTCCCTCCTTCCCTGATGACACATATGTTGCCAGCAAAATGGCTCGCTTTGTCCTCCTCTTCCTCTGACTTCTCCAATTCCTCCATTTGCAGCTGCTGAACGTCCAGCCTACACCTCAACATATGCCATTTTTGCCACCTCCCTATCTGGGCTGTCCCCCCCAGGGCGGGGTCACCACCTGGCACACCTGGGCAAGTGCCAGTGCCCTGAGCAGGTGGGGGGTCCCACTCTGGGGTGACGGCACTGGCACAGGGTCCCTCATAGTACAAAAAAGTGTCTCTGATGGTGGGAGGTCCCACTCACTGTCAGACACACCGGCGTACTATGAGGGGCCCTGTGCCAGTGCCGTCGACCATGAGTCAGCCCCCCCTGCTTGCTCAGGGCCCCAGCACTTGCAATACTTACCTCTCCCGGCTCCACCGCTGTGGAGTCTGGGCAGTTAAATCCTTCACAGGGACAGCCACTACAAATTTGGTTAACTGATCGATGATGGTTAAGATGTAGCTATGGCCTGTCCTGCTGGGCTCTACCTTCAGATGATCAATGGCTACCATTTCTAATGGATGTTGACTCACAATCGGATGCAGTGTTGCTTTCTGATCAGCTTTCACAGTTTTACTAGTCACAGACGTGTGACATTCCTGGCAACATTTTTCAATGTCTCCTCTCATGCCAATCCAATAGAATCGCCTACGGCCTGTGGCTTCTGTCTTTTGCACTCCAAAGTGACCAGACTGATCATGATAGGCAGTGAGTACCATGTCTACATCTCTCCTTGGCATCATAATTTGATGGAGACAAATAACGGTGATGGGATCGACGCTACTGCAATACAGCAACCCTTTCTTCACAAAGAACCGTTTTCGCTGTCTCCACAGATAAAGTAATTGAGGGTCAGCATCGCCTCTGAGAATTCTACCGGGAGGTTTTACCGTGATTAGGAATTCCCAAATTTCTGCAATCACTCTACTTTCAGTGTGTACTTGTATCCATCTAGTTTCCTGTAGCGGGAGTCTGGACTGGCTTACTGAGACTGAAATATATACGAACATTTAAAATTATCCCAACACTGTATATAGCTGTACGCTTCTGATACAGTACACTTTGTCAACTTTTTATATTCTGGTGTAATCCATACTGAGCCTGTGAGAGTCTTTGTCTGACTCTAAATATATACGGATATTTAAAATTACCCCAATGCTGTATACAGCTGTATGCTTCTGATACATTTACCTTTTTCTACTTTTTATATTCTGGTGTAATCCATACTGAGCCTGTGATAGTCTTTGTCTGACTCTGGAAATATATACGGATATTTAAAATTACCCCAACGCTGTAAACAGCTGTACGCTTCTGATACATTTCCCTTTTTCTACTTTTTATATTCTGGTGTAATCCATACTGAGCCTGGGAGAGTCTTTGTCTGACTCTGGAAATATATACGGATATTTAAAATTACCCCAACGCTGTATAGAGCTGTACGCTTCTATTGCATTTCCCTTTTTCTACTTTTTATATTCTAGTGTAATCCATACTGAGCCTGAGAGCGTCTGTGTCTGCCTCCTGAAAAATATACGGAGATTTCCAATAATTTAACTATACTATATATACCTGGTGTTAGGGCTGGCGGAACGCACCAAATAAATATGAATAATTGGTGCGTTCGCAGCCCGGGGTCCACCGTGCAGGCAGAGCCTGCTGCTAGTAAGATGGCGGTATAAGAGAACTCTGTTACTCCACAGAGTCGCAAACATAGATGCTGTGGCACTATATGGCGGTATAACCGAACTCTGCTACACCACAGAGTCGCTGAGGTAGAGACGCAGAGATAGAGACTGTGTCCTGTTAACACCACAGGGGTACACAGATAACTGCTGTGCGGATGGCAGTCCGTGATCATGCAGTCAGCAATGCAAACAAGCAACTCCTCAGTAGCCGGTATTCTAGAGGCTATTTCAGTCAAGCCCTGAACATGTGCATACAAATCTCCTCACCGGAGGTGCCGGTATTCTAGGGGCTTATTTCAGCCGAGCCCTAACCACATGCTTGCATGATCACACTGGCGCAAAGCACATAACACAATTGATACTAGTGCACGACCGAGCGGTCATGCGCACCTTTTATAGTAGCAGCTACAGGACCTTCCAGAAAAGGACCAATGAGAACTGTTCCAGAACACAAGCCGTTTCAGGACCTTCCCGGCGGACCAAAGGGAGTCACTGCTGTAACCGAGCATGTGACCCCTGATCTCCAATGGGAGATCTTGCCCTGGGCATGCTCAGATAGAGAAACGCAGGACTTAGTCCCAAAGACGTCTGCTCGCCGCTGACCAGTACTGGCTATAATAGCAGAACCTGGAGAGGCAGCAGTAATCCTCTGCACAGTGTTAAACTGGGCGAGACGCTGGGACCGACGTCTCTGCTTAGCAGAGTCCACTGCGGCCGGAGACTGATGGTAGACCGCAGCAGGGATGGTTCGAGATTCCCCTTGTGCAGAAGCGGAAACTCGACCCCTAACACCTGGTATCTGCTGATACAGTAGCCTTCTTGCCAGAAAGTCCTCTCCAACCCCCCACTCTAAGTGCATCATTGACACTTGGAACATTGGCCCACATGCGTGATTATTTCTTGCAGAGTTGCTTTTTATATTCTGATGTGATCAATACTGAGCCTGTGAAAGTCTTTGTCTGACTCTGGAAATATATACGGATATTTAAAATTACTCCAACGCTGTATACAGCTGTACGCTTCTGATACATTTCCCTTTTTCTACCTTTTATATTCTGGTGTAATCCATACTGAGCCTGTGAGAGTTTTTGTCTGACTATGGAAATATATACAGATATTTAAAATTACCCCAATGCTGTATACAGCTGTACGCTTCTGATACATTTCCCTTTTTCTACTTTTTATATTCTGGTGTAATCCATACTTATTAGCCTGTGAGAGTCTGTGTGACTCTGGAAATATACAGTCATGGCCAAAAGTTTTGAGAATGACACAAATATTATATTTTCACATGATCTGCTGCCCTCTGGTTTTTATGTGTGTTTGACAGATGTTTTTATCACAGACAGAAATATAATTGCAAACATATGAGTAACAAAAGCTTATATTGACAGTTAGAATGAGTTAATGCAGCAAGTCAATATTTGCAGTGTTGACCCTTCTTCTTCAGGACCTCTGCAATTCTCCCTGGCATGCTCTCAATCAACTTCTGGACCAAATCCTGACTGATAGCAGTCCATTCTTGCACAATGCTCAATGCTTTCATTTTGTTAGAATTTTTAGGTTTTTGTTTGTCCACCCGTCTCTTGATGATTGACCACAAGTTTTCAATGGGATTAAGATCTGGGGAGTTTCCAGGCCATGGACCCAAAATCTCTATGTTTTGTTCCCTGAGCCATTTATTTATCACCTTTGCTTTATGGCAAGGTGCTCCATCATGCTGGAAAAGGCATTGTTGATCGCCAAACTGCTCTTAGAGGGTTGGGAGAAGTTGCTCTTGGAGGACATTCTGGTACCATTCTTTATTCATGGCTGTGTTTTTAGGCAAGACTGTGAGAGAGCCGATTCCCTTGGCTGAGAAGCAACCCCACACATGAATGGTTTCAGGATGCTTAACAGTTGGCATGAGACAAGACTGGTGGTAGCGCTCACCTTGTCTTCTCCGAATGAGGTGTTTCCTGATGTCCCAAACCATCGAAAAGGGGATTCATCAGAGAAAATAACTTTACCCCAGTCCTCAGCAGTCCACTGCCTGTACCTTTTGCAGAATATCAGTCTGTAGATGATGTTTTTTCTGGAGAGAAGTGGCTTCTTTGTTGTCCTCCTTGAGACCAGGCCTTGCTCCAAGAGTCTCCGCCTCACAGTGCGTGCAGATGCACTCACACCTGCCTGCTGCCATTCCTGAGCAAGCTCTGCACTGCTGGTAGCCTGATCCCGCAACTGAAACACTTTTAAGAGACGGTCCTGGCGCTTGCTGGTCTTTCTTGTGCGCCCTGGAGCCTTTTTGGCAACAATGGAACCTCTCTCCTTGAAGTTCTTGATGATGCCATAGATTGTTGACTGAGGTGCAATCTTTCTAGCTGCGATACTCTTCCCTGTTAGCCCATTTTTGTGCATTGCAATGATGACTGCACATGTTTCTTTAGAGATAACCATGGTTAACAGAAGAGAAACAATGATACCAAGCACCAGCCTCCTTTTAAAGTGTCCAGTGGTGTCATTCTTACTTAATCATGACAGATTGATCTCCAGCCATGTCCTCATCAACACACACACCTGTGTTAATGGAACAATCACTGAAAAGAGGTTAGCTGGTCCTTATAAGGCAGGGCTGCAATGATGTTGAAATGTGTTTTGGGGATAAAGTTAATTTTCTAGCCAAATATTGACTTTGCAAGTAATTGCTGTTAAGCTGATCACTCTTTATAACATTCTGGAGTATATGCAAATTGCCATTAGAAAAAGTGAAGCAGTAGACTTTGTAAAAATTAATATTTGTGTCATTCTCAAAACTTTTGTCCATGACTGTATACGGACTGTATACGGATATTTAAAATTACCCCAACGCTGTATAGAGCTGTACGCTTCTGATACATTTCCCTTTTTCTACTTTTTATATTCTCGTGTAATCCATACTGAGCCAGAGAGCGTCAGTGTCTGCCTCCTGAAATATATACGGAGATTTCCAATAATTTAACTATACTATATATACCTGGTATCTGCTGATACAGTACCCTTTTTGCCAGAAAGTCCTCCTCCAACCCACCATTTTAAGTGCATCATTGACACCTGGAACATTGGCCCACTTGTGTGATTATTTCTTGCGGATCTGCTTTTTATATTCTGGTGTGATCCATTTCTGAGCCTGTGAGAGTCGTTGTCTGACTCTGGAAATATATAAGGATATGTAAAATTACCCCAACGCTGTATACAGCTGTACGCTTCTGATACATTTCCGTTTTTCATCTTTTTAGATTATTGTGTAATCCATACTGAGCCTGAGAGCGTCAGTGTCTGCCTCCTGAAATATATACGGATATTTCCAATAATTTAACTATACTATATATACCTGGCATCTGGTGATACAGTACCCTTTTTGCCAGAAAGTCCTCCTCCATCCACAACTCTACACTATGTTCCAAATTATTATGCAAATTGGTTTTAAGTGTCATAGCGTTTTTTTTTTTTTTTTTTGTAAATGAAACCCATTGATTGTTATGTTTCGGTAGCTGAGGAGTGCAGGTAAAAAAAGGCAATACACCAGAGCAGTTGGAATCTATGAGATTGCAGTACCCTGACTAACCACCACAACTAGAGGCAGCCGTGGAGCGTTCCTACGTTGGTCCTAGACGCCTCGTCACAGCCTGAGAAACTAACTACACCTAAAGATAGAAATAGGAAAGCTATCTGCCCCCGGAGCAGAACCCCAAAGATAATAGAAAGCCCCAAACATGTAATGGCGGTTAGACAAGAGGAAATACTGACACAGAAAGAAAATAGTATGAGCAAACGCTGGGGCCCAAACTATCTAAATAGAAAAGGATAGGAAGGGTACTTACTGCAATCCCAGAAAACCCTGAAAAGCACCAACTCTACTAATTTCAAAATCACCTGAGATCACACGACCTCTACCACCTAAATTAGCTCTCTGGTGTAACAAAATCAAAACAGCAGCCACTGAAAAAACTGGAAAAAGCAAAAGAACAAAACTCAGTGGCTGAACTAAACTGAGAGGGCAGAAGCCCCAGGAGGGGACCCTGAAGGCCCCCAAAGAAGTGCAGGACAAAATGCAAAAATATAGCACAAACACAAAAGAAGAAAAAGTCTTATCTGTTAGCAGGAGATGCAGACACGACACAGCAGGCTACAAGGGAAACTGGAATGAAGGATTCAGACCAGAACAATTGATCACCGGCAACCCTGATGGGAAAATGACTCCCTTATATAAGACCAGTCAGTAACACCTGATTCCCAGTCCTCACAATCTTCACTAGCACCGCTTGTAACCACCAGAGGGAGCCTCTGCTCAGAACTCATCTCAAACCCATTCACAACAGTACCCCCCCTTGAGGAGGGGTCACCGAACCCTCATTTGAGCAACCAGGTCGGTCAGGATGAGTTCTATGATACGCACGGATAAGTCTCCCAGCATGGATGTCCGAAGCAAACACCCAAGAATTGTCCTCCTGACCATAACCTCTCCATTTAACCAAATACTGGAGTTTCCGTCTAGAAAAACGAGAATCCAATATTTTCTCAACCACATACTCCAGATTGCCCTCAACCAAAACAGGGTCAGGAGGCACAGCAGCAGGAACCACTGGCTCAACAAACCTCTTCAACAAGGACTTGTGGAACACGTTATGGATCTTAAATGTCCCTGGAAGAAGCAAACGAAAAGAAACAGGATTAATAATCTCCATGATCTTATAAGGTCCAATGAACCTAGACTTAAATTTAGGAGATGCTACTCTCATAGGAATATTCTTGAGGACAACCAGACCAAGTCCCCCACTTTAAACCGAGGACCATCAGTCCTATGCCGGTTAGCAAACCGCTGGGCCTTCTCCTGAGAGAGGGACAACCTCTCCACTACCTGGTCCCAAATCTGTTGCATACGCTCCACAACAGAGTCAACACCTGGACAGACAGAAGCCTCCGTCTGTCCTGAAGAAAATCGAGGGTGAAACCCAGAATTACAGAAAAACGGAGACATCAAAGTGGCAGAGCTAGCCCTATTATTAAGAGCAAACTCAGCCAAAGGCAAAAAAGAGACCCAGTCATCCTGATCAGCAGACACAAAGCATCTTAGATAAGTCTCCAATGTCTGGTTTGTTCTCTCAGTTTGACCATTGGTCTGAGGATGAAATGCCGAGGAGAAAGACAATTGAACACCCAGTTTAGAACAAAAAGTCCTCCAAAATCTGGAAACAAACTAGACTCCTCTGTCAGACACAATGTTCTCAGGAATGCCGTGTAAACGAACCACGTGCTGAAGGAACAATGGCACCAATTCAGAGGAGGAAGGCAACTTAGGTAATGGCACAAGATGTATCATTTTGGAAAACCTATCACAAATTACCCAGATGGTGGTCATTCTCTGAGAAACAGGAAGATCGGAAATGAAATCCATAGAGATATGGGTCCATGGTCTCTTGGGCACAGGCAATGGCATCAACAAACCACTAGAGCGAGAGCAAGGCTTGGAGCGAGAGCAAGTCCCGCAGGACTGCACAAATTCCCTGACATCACGAGACAAGGTAGGTCACCAAAAGGACCGACTAACCAAGTCTCTGGTACCAAAAATTCCGGGATGCCCAGCCAATGCGGAACAATGAATCTCAGACATCACACTCTTTTTCCATTGGTCCGGGACAAACAATTTTCCAACAGGGCAGCGCTCGGGCCTATCCTCCTGACACCCCTCCAGAGCAAGTCTCAAATTGGGCGAGATGGCGGAAAGAACTACACCCTCTTTCAAAATAACAGAAGGATCAGATAACTCAGGAGAGTCCGCAAGGAAACTCCTCGAGAGGGCATCCGCCTTAACATTTTAGTGCCAGGAAGAAAGGAAACCACAAAATTAAAACGTGTGAAAAACAAGGCCCACCTGGCCTGTCTAGGATTGAGTCACTTGGCAGATTCCAGATAGACCAGATTCTTATGGTCCGTAAGGACCACCACCTGATGTTTGGCTCCCTCCAGCCAATGTCTCCACTCTTCAAAAGCCCACTTCATGGCCAATAACTCCCGATTACCCACGTCATAATTACGTTCAGTAGGAGAAAATTTTCGAGAGAAAAAGGCACAAGGGTTACTTTTAGAGGTCTCTGTATCTTTTTGGGACAAAACGGCACCTGCCCCAATTTCAGAGGCATCAACCTCCACCTGAAATGGCAGAGAAACATCAGGCTGCCGTAGAACAGGAGCAGAAGTGAATCTCTGCTTAAGTTCCTGAAATGCAGAGACTGGCTCAGGAGGCCAATTCACCACATCAGAACCCTTTCTGGTCAAATCAGTTAATGGTTTAACAATAACCGAGAAATTACCAATAAATTTACGATAAAAATTGGCAAAACCCAAAAATCTCTGAAGAGCCTTTAATGAAGTAGGTTGGACCCAATCACAGATGGCCTGAACCTTGACCGGGTCCATTTCAATAACAGATGGGGACAAAATGAATCCCAGAAATGAGATCCTCTGTACGCCAAAAAGACACTTTGATCCCTTCACATACAGAGCATTCTCTCTCAAAATCTGGAATACAGTTCGAACATGTTTCACATGAGAGTCCCAGTCATTAGAAAAAATCAAGATATCATCCAAATAAACAATCAGAAATTTGTCCACAAAATCCCTGAAAATGTCATTCATGAAGGACTGGAAGACGGAAGGAGCATTAGTGAGCCCAAAGGGCATCACTAGGTACTCAAAATGCCCTTCAGGGGTATTGAATGCCGTCTTCCATTCATCCCCGTGCTTAATGCGAATAAGGTTATACGCCCACCTGAGGTCAAGCTTGGTAAACCAAGTAGCGTTTTTCACCCTGGAAAACAGGTCAGAAATCAAGGGTAACGGGTATTGATATTTCACAGTAATATTGTTCAAGAGACGATAATCAATACACGGCCTTAATGAACCATTTTTTTGGCCACAAAGAAAAAACCGGCACCTAAGGGTGAAGAGGATGGTCTGATATGACCCTTCTCCAATGATTCCTTGATATAAGACCGCATAGCGTCATGTTCAGGTACAGACAAATTTACTACCCGGCACTAATTCAATAGCGCAGTCATAGCTCCTATGGGGAGGCAAGGATGTAGATTTACTTTCGCTAAACACATCAGAAAAATCAAACAAAAAGTCAGGAACATCCTGAGCCTGGGGGGAGGCAGAAAAAACAGGAGTGTTGGTATTAACACATTGGCAGCCCCAACTGGTTACAGACACAGATTTCCAATCCAAAACAGGATTATGAGACTGTAACCAAGGGAAACCCAGCACGATAATGTCATGCAGATTATATAGAACCAAAAATTTGCAGCACTCCTGGTGATCAGGTTCAACCCTCATTATCACCTGAGTAGAAAACTGGGGTTTATTCTCAGCCAAAGGGGTAGAATCGATCCCCAGTAGGGGAATAGACTTCTGTAGGGGTATCAAGGGAAACCCACAACGTTTAGCAAAATCATAATCCATCAGGTTAATAGCTGCTCCAGAATCAACGAAAGCCTGAGCAGAAAATGAGGACAGAGAGCATATCAGAGTGACAGTTAATAAAAACTTAGTCTGAACACTACCCAAGACAACTGAGCGTGCAAAACGTCTTCCCCGCTTAGGGCAGACTGAAATAGCATGAGAGGCATCACCACAGTAGAAACATAACCCATTGCGCTTTCGAAACTCATGACGCTGTGCCCCAGACACCACTCTATCACACTGCATGGGTTCAGAAGCTGGTTCACAAGGCAACACCATTCCACGCATACTTCTCCGCTCACGCAAACGTCTGTCAATTTGAATCGCTAATGACATAGAATCATTGAGACCAGAGGGGACAGGGAATCCCACCATAACATCCTTTACATTATCTGACAGACCCTTCCGGAAAAGGGCCGCCAAAGCGTCGTCATTCCATTTGGTCAGGACTGCCCACCTACGGAATCTCTGACAGTATAACTCAGCGTCATCAAGCCCCTGATTTAATGCCAACAAGGCTTTTTCAGCTTGATCAGTGACATTAGGCTCATCGTACAATAACCCCAAAGCCTGAAAAAACGCATCAACATCACTCAAAACAGGATCCCCAGGTATCAGGGAAAAAGCCCAATCCTGAGGATCGCCGCGCAGGAGAGAGATGATAATTTGAACCTGCTGCGCTGCATTTCCTGAGGACTTAGATTTTAAGGCAAAAAACAATTTACAATTATTTTTGAAATTCTGAAACTTAGCTCGATCCCCTAAAAACAAATCTGGCATGGGGATCCTAGGTTCCACAACAGGCAACCTAGCAAGATATGCAGCAATACTCTGAACCTCAGTGGCAAGCTGATCCACACGGCCAGACAACTGTGCAAACTCCATTGGGAGAAAAGATCCTCCCCAGCACCCAGAGATACAGAGGAAAAAAAAAAAAAAAATGCAACAAACAGAAAAATATCTCTGACAACTCTGACAACCTTTTTTCATTCACAATATTTTTTTTTTCCCTTCTGTGAGTACCATACAATTTTCAATTTTTGGGCCGGTGATACTGTTATGTTTCGGTAGCTGAGGAGTGCAGGTAAAAAGGCAATACACCAGAGCAGTTGGAATCTATGAGATTGCAGTACCCTGACTAACCACCACAACTAGAGGCAGCCGTGGAGCGTTCCTACGTTGGTCCTAGACGCCTCGTCACAGCCTGAGAAACTAACTACACCTAAAGATAGAAATAGGAAAGCTATCTGCCCCGGAGCAGATCCCCAAAGAACATAGGAAGCCCCCAAACATGTAATGGCGGTTAGACAAGAGGAAATACTGATACAGAAAGAAAATAGTATGAGCAAACGCTGGGGCCCAAACTATCTAAATAGAAAAGGATAGGAAGGGTACTTACTGCAATCCCAGAAAACCCTGAAAAGCACCAACTCTACTAATTTCAAAATCACCTGAGATCACACGACCTCTACCACCTAAATTAGCTCTCTGGTGTAACAAAATCAAAACAGCAGCCACTGAAAAAACTGGAAAAAGCAAAAGAACAAAACTCAGTGGCTGAACTAAACTGAGAGGGCAGAAGCCCCAGGAGGGGACCCTGAAGGCCCCAAAGAAGTGCAGGACAAAATGCAAAAATATAGCACAAACACAAAAGAAGAAAAAGTCTTATCTGTTAGCAGGAGATGCAGACACGACACAGCAGGCTACAAGGGAAACTGGAATGAAGGATTCAGACCAGAACAATTGATCACCGGCAACCCTGATGGGAAAATGACTCCCTTATATAAGACCAGTCAGTAACACCTGATTCCCAGTCCTCACAATCTTCACTAGCACCGCTTGTAACCACCAGAGGGAGCTTCTGCTCAGAACTCATCTCAAACCCATTCACAACATTGATGGTATTGTGTCTCAGGGTTCTTTGGATCACTGAAATCAATTTCAGATACCTGTGATAATTAGTTTGCTATGTGAGCCCAATAAAAGGAAAGCTGGATGTTCCAAACTATTAACCCCTTCACCCCCAAGGGTGGTTTGCACGTTAATGACCGGGCCAATTTTTACAATTCTGACCACTGTCTCTTTATGAGGTTATAACTCTGGAACGCTTCAACGGATCTGCCCGATTCTGAGACTGTTTTCTCGTGACATATTGTACTTCACGTTATTGGCAAAATTTCTTCGATATAACTTGCATTTATTTTTGAAAAAAATGCAAATATGGCGAAAATTTTAAAAATTTTGCAATTTTCAAATTTTGAATTTTTATTCCCTTAAAACAGAGAAATATGTCACACAAAATAGTTAAGAAATAACATTTCCCACATGTCTACTTTACATCAGCACAATTTTGGAATCAAATTTTTTTTTTCTTAGGAAATTATAAGGGTTAAACAACAAAATTTACAAAGCCATTTTTTTTAGGGACCACCTCATATTTGAAGTCACTTTGAGGGGTCTATATAGCAGAAAATACCCAAAAGTGACACTATTCTAAAAACTGCACCCTCAAGGTACTCAAAACCACATTCAATAAGTTTATTAACCCTTCATGTGCTTCACAGGAGCTGAAGCAACGTGGAAGGAAAAAATGAATATTTAACTTTTTAGCCACAAAAATGATCTTTTACAAACTTTTTTTTTATTTTCACAAGGGTAAAAGGAGAAAATGGACAGATAAAGTTGTTGTGCAATTTCTCCTGAGTATGCCAATACCCCATAAGTGGGGGAAAACCACTGTCTGTGCGCACAGCAGAGCTCATAAGGGAAGGAGCGCCGTTTGAATTTTTCAAACTAAAATTGGCTGGAATTGAGATTGGATGCCATGTCGCGTTTGGAGAGCCCCTGATGCGCCTAAACAGTGGAAACCCCCACAAGTGACACCATTTTGGAAACTAGACCCCTAATGAACTTATCTAGATCTGTTGTGAGCACTTTGAACCCCCAAATGTTTCACTAAAGTTTATAATGCCTGGGTGTGAAAAAAAAAAGAAACAATTTTCCACAAAAATGATTTTTTAATCCCAAATTTTTGATTTTTCCCAAGGAAATTGGACCCTAAAAGTTGTTGGCCAATTTGTCCTGAGTACGCTGATACCCAATATGTGGGGGGGGGAAACTGTTTGGGCGCACGGCAGGGCTTGGAAAGGATGCAGACGTTGATGGGGGTCATGTTCCGTTTGCAGTGCCCCAGATGAGCCTAAACAGTAGAAACCCCCCACAAGTGACCACATTTTGGAAACTAGACCCCCTAAGGAACTTATCTAGAGCTTTGGTGAGCACTTTGAACCCCCAAGTGCTTCACACAAGTTTATAATGCCCGGGCATGAAAATAAAAAATCCTATTTTTTTCCACAAAAATTATTTTTAGTCACTAATTTTTTATTTTCCCAAGGGTAACAGGAGAAATTGGACCACAAAAGTTGTTGTCCAATTTGTCCTGAGTACGCTGATACCCGATATGTGGGGGGGAACCACTGTTTGGGCGCACGGCAGAGCTCGGAATGGAAGGAGCACCATTTGACTTTTTCCAACCAAAATTGGCTGGAATTGAGATTGGACGCCATGTTGCATTTGGAGAGCCCCTGATGTGCCTAAACAGTGGAAACCCCCCACAAGTGACCCCATTTGGGAAACTAGACCCCTAAGGAACTTATCTAGATCTTTGGTGAGCAATTTGAACCCCCAAGTGCTTCACACAAGTTTATAACGTAGAGCCGTAAAATTAAAAAATCATATTTTTTCCACAAAAATGATCTTTTCACCCCAATTTTTATTTTCCCAAGGGTAACAAGACTCCAAAAGTTATTGTGCAATTTGTCCTGAGTACACTGATACCCCATATGTGGGGGTAAACCACTGTTTGGGTGCATGGCTGAGTTTGGAAGGGAAGGAGTGCCCTTTGACTTTTTCAACGCAGAATTGGCTGGATGCCATGTCGTGTTTGGAGAGCTCCTGATCTGCCTAAACAGTGGAAACCCCCACAAATGACACCATTTTGGAAACTAGACCCCTCAAGGAACTTATCTAGATGTGTGGTGAGCACTTTGAACCCCCAAGTGCTTCACAGAAGTTTATAACGTACAGCCGTAAAATAAATTTTTTTTTTTTTTTACAAAAATGAGTTTTTTCGTCCCAATATTTTATTTTTACAAGGGTAACAGGAGAAATTGGACCCCAAAAGTTGTTGTCCAATTTGTCCTGAGTACGCGGATACCCAATATGTGGGAGAAAACTACTGTATGGGTACACGTTGGGGCTCGGAAGGGAAGTAGTGACGTTTTGGATTGTAGACTTTGATGGAATGGTCTGGGGCGTCATGTCGCATTTGGAGAGCCCCTGATGTGCCTAAACAGTGGAAACCCCCCACAAGTGACCCCATTTTGGAAAATAGACCCCACAAGGAACTTATCTAGATGTGTGGTGAGCACTTTGAACCCGAAGTGCTTCACAGAAGTTTATAATGTATAGCCGTAAAAATAAAAAATATTTTTTTTTTTACAAAAATTATTTTTTTCGCCCCAAATATTTTATTTTCACAAGGGTAACAGGAGAAATTGGACCCCAAAAGCTGTTGTACAATTTGTCCTGAGTACGCAGATACCCAATATGTGGGAGAAAACTACTGTATGGGTACACGTTGGGGCTCGGAAGGGAAGTAGTGACGTTTTGGATTGTAGACTTTGATGGAATGGTCTGGGGGCGTCATGTCGCATTTGGAGAGCCCCTGATGCGCCTAAACAGTGGAAACCCCCCACAAGTGACCCCATTTTGGAAAATAGACCCCATAAGGAACTTATCTAGATGTGTGGTGAGCGCCATGAAGCCTCAAGTGCTTCACAGAAGTTTATAACGTACAGCCGTAAAAACAAAAAAAATCATTTTTTAAAAAAAAATGATATTTTTGCCCCCAGTTTTTTATTTTCCCAAGGGTAACAGAAGAAATAGGACAAATTGCACAATAACTCTTAGGGTCCAGAGTACGCTGATACCCCATGTGGGAGTAAACTACTGTTTGGGCACATGGCAGAGATCAGAAGGGAAGGAGCATCGTTTGACTTTTTCAACGCAGAATTGGCTGGAATTGAGATCAGACGTCATGTCACATTTGGAGAGCCCCTGATGTGCCTAAACAGCGGAAACCCCCCAATTCTAACTCCAACCCTAACCCCAACACACCCCTAACCCTAGTCCCAACCCTAACCACAAACCTAACCCTAACACACCCCTATCCCTAATCCCAACCCTAACCCTAATACTAACTTTAGCGCCAACCCTAACCCTAACTTTAGCCGCAACCCTAACCTTAACCATAACCCTAATGGGAAAATGGAAATAAATACATTTTTTTAATTTTATTATTTTTCCCTAACTAAGGGGGTGATAAAGGGGGGTTTGATTTACTATTTATAGTGGGTTTTTATGATTGGCAGCTGTCACGCTAAAAGACGCTTTTTATTGTAAAAAATAGTTTTTTGCATCGCCACATTTTGAGAGCTATAATTTTTCCATATTTTGGCCCACAGAGTCATGTGAGGTCTTATTTTTTGCAGTACGAGTTGCCGTTTTTATATGGTACCATTTTTGAGCACGTGACATTTTTTGATCGCTTTTTATTTCGATTTTTGGGAGGTTAGAATGAACAAAAATCAGCAATTCATGAATTTCTTTTGGGGGAGGCGTTTATACCGTTCCGCGTGTGGTAAAATTGATAAAGCAGTTTTATTCTTCGGGTCAGTACGATTACAGCGATACCTCATTTATATCATTTTTTTATGTTTTAGCGCTTTTATAGAATAAAAACAATTTTATATAAAAAATAATTATTTTTGCATCGCTTTATTCTGCGAGCTATAACTTTTTTATTTTTTCGCTGATGATGCTGTATGATGGCTCGTTTTTTGCGGGACAAGATGACGTTTTCAGTGGTACCATGTTTATTTATATCGGTCTTTTTGATCGCGTGTTATTCCACTTTTTGTTCAGCAGTATGATGATAAAGCACTGATTTTTTGCTTTGTTTTTATTTTTTTTTAAGAGGTTCACAAAAGGGGTTAACTAGTGGGAAAGTTTTATAGGGGGGGTCGTTACGGACGCGGCGATACCAAATATGTGTACTTTTATTGTTTTATTTTTTTTATTTACAGGAAGAAATGAATTTATTGGGGAATATTTTTTTTTTTATTATTTATTTTGGAATTTTTTTTCACACGTTTATTTTTATTTTTTTTACTTTTTTACATTGTCCCAGGTGGGACATCACTGTAAAATGTCATATCACTGGTATCACAGTGTGCACAGCACTCTGTGAGACCAGCGATCTCACAGGCAGTGCTGCAGGCTTCTCAGTGCCTGCTCTCGGCAGGCACTGAGGAAGCCGCCTCCCTCCAGGACCCCGGCGCCATCTTGGATCCGGGTCCTGGGAGGGAGGAAGCAATCAGAACAGCGCGATCACATCGCGCTGTTCTGAGGGTCTCAGGGGGGCGTGCTGGGAGCCCCCTCCCTGCGCGATGCTCCCCTGTGCCCCCAGTACACCGCGATCATGTTTGATCACGGTGTGCAAGGGGTTAATGTTCCGGGAGCGGTCCGTGACCGCTCCTGCCACACAGTCCCGGGTGTCAGCTGTGATAATCAGCTGACACCCGGCGGCGATTAGCTGCGCTCCCCGGGAGCGCAGCTAATCGCTATGACATACTATCCCGTCCATGGTCAGATTGTCACAGGTTTTATGGACCGGATAGTACGTCAGATGTCAGAGAGGGGTTAAGCAGACCAGAGTATTCAAGTAACATGGGAAACAAAAAGGATCTCTCTGCTGCTAGAAAGCATCAAATAGTGCAATGCCTTGGTCAAGGGATGAAAACATTACATATTTTCTGAAAACTTAAGCGTGATCATCGTACTGTTAAGAGATTTGTGGCTGATTCTGAGCACAGACGTGTTCGTGCTGATAAAGGCAGAATGAGGAAGGTTTCTGCCAGGCAAGTTCATCTGATTAAGAGAGCAGCTGCTAAAAAGCCATTACAAACCAGCAAACAGATATTTGAAGCTGCTGGTGCCTCTGGAGTCCCTCGAACCACATGGTGGGGGATCCTTCAAAGGCTTGCTGTGGTGCATAAACCTACGATTCGGCCACCCCTAAACAGTGCTCACAAGCAGAAACGGTTGCAGTGGGCCCAGACATACATGAAGACTAATTTTCAAACAGTCTTGTTTACTGATGAGTGTCGAGCAACCCTGGATGGTTCAGATGGATGGCGTAGTGGATGGTTGGTGGATGGCCACCATGACCCAACAAGGCTGCAACGTAATCAAGGAGGTGGAGGAGTCATGTTTTGGGCCGGAATCATAGGGAAACAGCTGGTAGGGCCCTTTAAGGTTCCTGAAGGTGTGAAAATGACCTCTGCAAAGTATGTAGAGTTTCTGACTGACAACTTTCTTCCATGGTATAAAAAGCAGAAACGTTCCTTCAGGAGCAAAATCATCTACATGCATGACAATGCACCATCTCATGCTGCAAAGAATACCTCTGTTAGGATTTGAACCTGTGAACCATGGCTTGCTGGTCTGTTCCTTTGCTGTGGAGCTATTCAGAACTTGAATAACTTCAGCCTGAAACCATATGAACATCGTCGGGGATAGAGATCATCACATGCCCTGCTGATTGTTCCCTCCCTGATTGAGACTGATTGGATAGAGATCATCACCTGACCTGCTGATTGTTCTCACCCTGATTAAGACTGATTGGACCTGCTATATATACCTGGCCTGTGCAGCTTCCTGTTGCTGAGTATATTGTGGTGCTCAGTCTAACTGAGTGAAGCTTTATCTGAGCTCCTGATCTGGAAGGTGTTCTGCTGGCATCTTCCTGTCTCTTGTGGAAACCCTGCTGTTCCTACCTCGAACTCTATCACCTAAACGGACTTGGTGCTTGTGTGTGATCTCGGCCGGCCCGTGCTCGGGCGGGCTCCGGCATCTGCCGACATAGTGATCTACCACCGCCATATACGGCACTTCCAGAAGTCCTTCCACTGTCCGGTCATCTGCACACTTCTGCTCCGGCCACTGACCTCCAGTCCAGTATCGCCAGTAACGTGACAGAATACTCAGCCTCTCAAAAATGGAGGCCACTGGAGCAGAAACTATGGATACACGTGTCAGAAAAGTACAGGGTGCAATGTCCATTCTGCACACCGAACAGATGAATGGAAAATCACGGATGGATGCATTTATTGCACAAAGCGATCAAAATGTCCAGAATCACCAACAAGCTATTCAAGATCTGCAGAATGCGGTACAAGTGTTGACTGCTCGAATTACACAGCTAGAAGGACAAGCTTCCGTCTCAGTGTCTGCCAAGCCCCCCAAGCTACCACCTTTTCGTTTTGGCGGTGATCGAGATAAATTTCGTGGATTTTTGAATCAATGTTACCTGTTCTTCGATACACATGCTAATCAGTTCCCGACTGATAGGTCAAAGGTGCTATGCATCATTATGCTGTTAACCCACAAAGCGATCGCTTGGGCTAATCCTCTGATTGAGACTCGGGACACACGTTTAGACAATCTGAACGAGTTTATTCGAGCGATGCAGCAGATGTTTGATGACCCAAACCGTGCAGCTACCGCTGAATCAACGTTGCTGGCATTACGACAAGGCAAACGCCCCGTCGCAGAGTATGCTATGGAGTATAGGAGGTGGGCCATCGACACTGAATGGAATAATGCAGCAAAAGTAACTTTCTTTAAAAGAGGACTTTCTAGTGCAGTAAAGGACGAACTTGCTCGTGGAGAGACCCCTTCGGATCTGGATGATTTCATCAAGCATTGCATCCGGGTTGACACCCGTCTGTCTGAACGACGACAAGAGAAGTGGACCTCCATGAATCGTTCAACTAACTCTTATAACTCCTCCCTGCCATCGGTCACTAAAGAAGTGCCTAGCCGGAATGTCTGAGATACAGAACTAGAGCCAATGCAAGTGGATGCGATCCAGAGACGAGCGAGTGCAGAACGAAGAGAACAGAGATTTAAAGAGAATCTATGTCTGTACTGCGGGGAAGCAGGACATTTTCTTATTAACTGTCCAAGTCGTCCCACAAACCGTTCAAGAAAAATGGTGGCGGCTATAATGGATCCTGATTCTTCCGACGAGGAGTCTTTCATCTCAGAGACTGATTATGCTAAAGATGAGATCCAGTCCTTATCATCCATAGTTCCACCTACCAGGAAGGAGAGCCGAGAATCCCATTATTTTGTAACTATCAAACTGAAGGTTAACTCCCAGTGGATCACTGCATCAGCCATGATCGACTCTGGGGCCAGCGGGATGTTCATGGATTCTGCATTTGCTCAAAATCAAGGCATAGATATGCAGAAAAGACGTTCACCTATTGTGATGGGGACGGTAGATGGATCTCCACTGAATTCGGGGCCAGTGGATCATGAGACAGGACTTTTGGAGATCTATATTGAGCCGCAGCATCGTGAGATGTTGACATTCCTAATTATTTCTTCTCCACATTTTCCCATCATTTTAGTTTTGCCCTGGTTGCAGAAGCACAATTCTATCATCGATTGGAAGATGAAAAATATCAGTTTCCCCGAAAAGGAAGTTCAGTCGGAGGTTCCAAGCGAATCCACATTAGAAGCAGTTCAGAATCCAGAATTGCCCCAGCTACCAGCGGTGTATGAAGATTTCTTGGATGTCTGTGACAAGAAGGGAGCGGATACACTTCCCCCGCATCGACCATACGACTGCCCAATAGAACTACTCCCGGGGGCGGCTATACCGTTTGGAACTATCTACCCTGAACTGAAGGCTCTCAAAGAATTTATTGATGAAAATCTAAGCAAAAAATTTATTCGTCCATCATCTTCGCCCGCTGGAGCCCCTATATTCTTTGTTAAGAAGAAGGATGGAACATTACGGCCAGTAGTAGACTACAGGGAGCTTAATAAAGTCATGGTAAAAAATCGTTATCCTCTACCGTTGATCCCGGAACTCCTAGAAAGAGCACAAAGTGCGAAGATCTTCACTAAGTTAGATTTACATGGGGCATACAATTTAGTACGTATAAAGCCTGGGGATGAATGGAAGACAGCTTTTCGTACCCGATACGGACACTTTGAAAGTCTAGTGATGCCCTTTGGACTTGCTAATGCTCCAGCTACCTTCCAGCACCTGGCAAATGATATTTTCCGAGACCTGTTGGATCAGTTCATGGTCGATAATTTAGATGACATCCTGATCTTTTCAAACTCTATGGAGGAACATCAGACGCACGTAAGACAAGTGCTACAACGGTTAAGGGAGAATTCGCTATATATTAAATTAGAAAAATGTGAATTCCATCAAGAAGAGATCCAGTTCTTGGGATACGTCATTTCACCTCAAGGATTACGGATGGATGCTAAGAAAACACAAGCTATCACCGAGTGGCCTATCCCTAAAAATGTGAAAGAAGTTCAGCGTTTTGTGGGGTTCACCAACTTTTACAGACGCTTTATTAAGAATTTTTCAGAAATCGTGGTACCCATCACGCAACTAACAAAAAAAGGAGCAAAATTCATCTGGACACCCCAAGCGCAAGAAGCGTTCTCTCATTTAACAAGGAAATTCACAACGGCTCCCATATTACGCCATCCTGACCCTGAATTGGCTTTTATCATTGAGGTGGATGCTTCAGACTGTGCGGTCGGCGCTATCCTTTCTCAGAGGACAGGGAAAAGAAGTTGCTGCATCCATGTGCATTTTTCTCACAATGTATGTCAGTAGCCGAAAAAAACTATGACGTCGGAAATAAAGAATTGCTCGCCATCATATCAGCATTCAAAGAGTGGAGACATCATCTCCAAGGGGCTGCACAGCAAATTTTGGTGTTGACTGATCATCGCAATCTAGAGTTTATCAGGTCTGCAAAATGCCTCTCTCCTCGGCAGACCCGTTGGAGTCTGTTTTTGAATCAATTCAATTTTGTAATTTCATATCGACCAGGCTCCTGTAACAAGAAAGCAGACGCATTATCCCGAATGTTTTCAAGCGAGGCTAACCTTGTAACAACACCCAAACCCATTGTGGCAGATACTAAGATCTTGGGAGTAATACATGATGGAGATTTGCTGGAAGATTTGAAGGCAGCATACGAAACAGACTCGTTTCTATCACGTCCATCAGGGGACGTGCATCTGTTTTTTAAAAATCAAGTATGGACTGATGGTCGACGACTATATGTACCAGAAGCAGCTCGGTTAAGAGTCCTACAACTAGTGCACGATTCTAAAATTGCAGGACACAAAAGGACACAGAAAACGCAGGAGTTTTTGTCACGTTTCTTTGGTGGCCGAACTTTCAAGAAGACGTGAAGAAGTACGTTAATTCCTGTGACATCTGTGCCAGATATAAGACTCCACGTGCATCCCCTATGGGACTATTGCAGCCTCTCGCCATCCCAACACGACCGTGGGGATCGATTTCAATGGACTTTATAGTAGATCTACCAGAGTCCAAGGGAAAGACATCCATTCTGGTATTAGTGGATCGACTTACAAAAGCAGCGCATTTCATCCCGTGTTCAGGTCTGCCTTCAGCAAAAGATACAGCTGATCTGATAATTTGCAATGCTTTTCGCCTCCACGGAGTGCCGGATTAAGTCGTTTCAGATCAAGGTGTGCAATTTACATCTAAATTTTGGCGCAGTTTATGCTCAGCGCTAGACATCAAAGTACGATTGTCAACCGCTTACCATCCGCAATCTAACGGCCAGACAGAACGTACAAATCAGACGCTGGAGCAGTATCTTCGTTGTTATATTTGCCATCTGCAAGACGATTGGGTAGATCTGCTGCCATTTGCGGAATTTTCATATAATAATTCACAGAATGCCTCTACGAAACAGACGCCATTTTTTGCAAATCTGTGATATCACCCAAACATCCTTCCCAAAAATCCTGTGGCACTATTAATACCAGCAGTCGCAGAAAGAATCTCTCTGCTACAGCAAAATCTGAATGTTCTGAAAGACACTCTAAAGGAAGCTCAGGAGAAATATAAAGAAGCGGCCGACAGGTATCGGAGACCCACTCCCACGTTTAGGATTGGAGATCGAGTGTGGTTATCCACTAAGAATTTGAAATTGAAGATTCCTTCTCCTAAATTAGGACAAAAATTTGTGGGACCATACAAAATCAGTAAGATTGTGAGTCCATTGGCCGTACGTCTACAGCTACCAACATCAATGAAGATTCATCCTGTTTTTCATGTGTCTTTATTGAAAGCCGCCACAGCCAATCCATTTCCAGAATAATCACCTCCGCCTCCCGATGCAATTGAAGTGGACGGACAGGAGCAGTTTGTGGTGGAAAAGATCTTGGATTCTCGAATACACAGAAATCGTTTACAATATTTAATCAAATGGCAGGGCTACGACACGGAGGAAAATTCATTGGAACCAGTAAGCAACGTCAATGCTCCTCGTTTGATTAGACAATTTCATCAGCGGTATCCTGCAAAACCTGTGCAAGTTGCATCCAGAGGCTGCCGTTAAGAGGGGAGTATTGTTAGGATTTGAACCTGTGAACCATGGCTTGCTGGTCTGTTCCTTTGCTGTGGAGCTATTCGGAACTTGAATAACTTTAGCCTGAAACCATATGAACTTCGTCGGGGATAGAGATCATCATCTGCCCTGTTGATTGTTCCCTCCCTGATTGAAACTGATTGGATAGAGATCATCACCTGCCCTGCTGATTGTTCTCACCCTGATTAAGACTGATTGGACCTGCTATATATACCTGGCCTGTGCAGCTTCCTGTTGCTGAGTATATTGTGGTGCTCAGTCTAAAGGGCCCGTCTCACACAACGATCTCGCTAGCGAGATCTCTGCTGAGTCACTAGTTTTGTGACGCAGCAGCGAGCTCACCAGCGATATCGCTGTGTGTGACATTCAGCGACGATCAGCCCCCCTGCCGGGTATCGCTGATCGTCGCTGAAATGTCAGGACATTTTTTTGATCGCTGGTCTCCCGCTGACAGGCACGCATCGCTGCGTGTGACAGGCGGGAGACCAGCGATCCGCTGGTAACCAAGGTACACAGCGGGTTTCCAGGTGCGGGGCAGTGCCTAGAAACCCACTGTGTACCTTGGATACCAGCTCCCTGAAGCAGGGAGCTGGTAACCAAGGTGCACAGCGGGTTTCCAGGCACCACGCAGCGCCTGGAAACCCGATGTGTACCTTGGTTACCAGCTCCCTGCTTCAGGGTGCTGGTATCCAAGGTACACTGCGGGTAACTAGCGATGTTTACCCGCAGTGTCCTTATGCTGATCACTGCCTGAGCTGCCTGTTTGGCAGCTCAGCAGCGATAATATAGCGATACACCTGCGATCCTGATCGTTGTCGGGATGGCTGGTGTATCGCTATGTGAGACCCAGCCTTTACTGAGTGAAGCATTATCTGAGCTCCTGATCTGGAAGGTGTTCTGCTGGCATCTTCCTGTCTCTTGTGGAAACCCTGCTGTTCCTACCTCGAACTCTATCACCTAAACGGACTTGGTGCTTGTGTGTGATCTCGGCCGGCCCGTGCTCGGGCGGGCTCCGGCATCTGCCGACATAGTGATCTACCACCGCCATATACGGCACTTCCAGAAGTCCTTCCACGGTCCGGTTATCTGCACACTTCTGCTCCGGCCACTGACCTCCAGTCCAGTATCGCCAGTAACATAACAACCTCTGAGTCATTGGCTGCTATGGGCATAAAAGGAGATAAACTCATGGTGTGACCACCATCTTCCCCTGACCTCAACCCTATAGAGAACTTTTGGAGTATCATCAAGCAAAAGATCTATGAGGGTGGGAGGCAGTTCACTTTAAAACAGCAGCTCTGGGAGGCTTCATGCAAAGAAATACAAGAAGAAACTCTCCAAAAACTCACAAGTTCAATGGATGAAAGAATTGTGAAGGTGATATCAAAGAAGGGTTCCTATGTTAACATGTAACTTGGCCTGTTAGGAACTTAGGATGTTTTAGAGTTAAGTAGCTTTTTTGTTCAGTGAATGTGACCTCCTAATGCTGCAAATTCCACAAATAAGCATTTTCAGTTCTTTAAAACAGATCAAATGTTCAGAAATTCTACTGTGCCTAATAATTTGGAACAGTGCATTTTGAGTTTTTTTCCATTTTGGTGATTATACTGTTATCATTGGGATGTTTCGTCAATACAATTCGATGTATACTCTAACGGGTGATGACTTTTATTAGACTGACTGTCATTTGCACCGACCACTTAGGAAAATTAGAGAAAAATATAATTTGCATAATAATTTGGAACATAGTGTAAGTGCATCATTGACACCTCGAACATTGGCCCACATGTGTGATTATTTCTTGTGGATCTGATTTTTATATTCTTGTGTAATCCATACTGAGCCTGTGAGCGTCTTTGTCTGACTCCTGAAATATATAAGGAGATTTTCAATATTTTCACCATACTAGATATACCAGGTGTTATGTTTTGGTAGCTGTAGAGAATAAGCAAAAACGGCAATACACCAGAGAGGCTGGAACCTATTGGATTGCAGTAACCTGAACTAACCACACAACTAGAGGTAGCCGTGGAGCGTTCCTACGTTGATCCTAGACGCCTCGTCACAGCCTGAGAGATAACTACACCTAAAGGCAGAAAGATGACAGCTATCTGCCCTGGAGCAGATCCCCAAAGAAAATAGGAAGCCCCCAAACATGTAATGGTGGTTAGACAAGAAGAAGCACGGACACAGACAGAAAATAGAATGAGCAAACGCTGGGGCCCAATCTGTCTAGAAAGAAAAGTACAGGAAAGGATACTCACTGCCATCCAAAAAAACTAAAAAATACCAACTCTTCTGATTGCAAAAACACCTGAGATCACACAATCTCTAACACCTAAATCAGATCTCTGGTGTAACAAAACTAAGCCGCAGCCACTGAAAAAACAGGAAAAAGCAAATGAACAAACAACAGTGGCTCCAGATAAACTGAGAGGAGGACAAGCCCCCGGAGGGGACCTGGCTGACCTCCACAGAAGTGCAGGGAACAATGCAAAAAGCAAGCACAAAAATAAAAGCAGAAAATATCTTATCTGATAGCAGAAGATGCAGGCAAGACTCAGCAAACTTCCAAATGAACCAGGAATCACAATTGAGACAAGAACAATTGATCAACGGCAACCATCAAGGGAGGGAACCTCCCTTATATCAACCAGGCCGATCAGGATGAGCTCGGTGATAGGCACGGATCAGTCTCCTAGCATGGATGTCCGAAGTAAACACCCAAGAATTGTCCTCCTGACCATAACCTCTCCACTTAACCAAATACTGGAGTTTCTGTCTAGAAAAACAAGAATCCAATATTTTCTCAACCACATACTCCAGATTGCCCTCAACCAAACAGGGTCAGGAGGCGCAGCCATAGGAACCACTGGCTCGACAAACCTCTTCAATAAGGACTTGTGGAACACGTTATGGATCTTAACCCCTTAAGGACAGAGCCATTTTGCAGCTTAATGACCGGGCCAATTTTTACAATTCTGACCACTGTCACTTTATGAGGTTATAACTCTGGAACGCTTTAACGAATCCCCCTGATTCTGAGATTGTTTTTTCGTGACATATTGTACTTCACGTTAGTGGTAAAATTTCTTTGATATGACTTGTGTTTATTTATGAAAAAAACGGAAATATGGCGAAAATTTTGAAAATTTAACAATTTTCAAACTTTAAATTTTTATGCCCTTAAATCAGAGAGATATGTCACACAAATTTCTTAATAAATAACATTTCCCACATGTCTACTTTACATCAGCACAATTTTGGGACCAAAATTTTTTTTTGTTACGAAGTTATAAGGGTTAAAAGTTGACCAGCGATTTCTCATTTTTACAACACCATTTGTTTTTTAGGGACCACATCACATTTGAAGTCACTTTGAGGGGTCTATATGATAGAAAATACCCAAAAGTGACACCATTCTAAAAACTGCACCCCTCAAGGTGCTCAAAACCACATTCAAGAAGTTTATTAACCCTTCAAGTGCTTCACAGGAGCTGAAGCAATGTGGAAGGAAAAAATTGACATTTAACTTTTTTTGCAAAAGCTTTACTTCGGAACCAAGTTTTTTTATTTTCACAAGTGTTAAAAGAAAAAATGAACCACAAAATTTGTTGTGCAATTTCTTCTGAATACTTCGATACCCCATATGTGGGGGTAAACCACTTTTTGGGCGCGTGGCAGAGGTCGCAAGGGAAGGAGCGCCGTTTGACTTTTTCAACGCAGAATTGGCTGAATGCCATGTCGCGTTTAGATAGCCCCTGATGTGCCTAAACAGTGGAAACACCCCACAAGTGACCCCATTTTGGATACAAGACCCCTTAAGGAACTTATCTAGATGTGTGGTGAGAACTTTGAACCTCCAAGTGCTTCACACAAGTTTATAACCTAGAGCCGTGAAAAAAAAAAAAAAATTTTTTCCACAAAAATGATCTTTTCACCTCAATTTTTAATTTCCCAAGGGTAATAAGACCGCAAAAGTTTTTGTGCAATTTGTCCTGAGCATGCTGATACCCCATATGTGGGGGTAAACCACTTTTTGGGCGCACGGCAGAGGTCGCAAGGGAAGGAGCGCTGTTTGACTTTTTCAACGCAGAATTGGCTGGATGCCATGTCGCGTTTAGAGAGCCCCTGATGTGCCTAAACAGTGGAAACCCCAACAAGTGACCCCATTTTGGAAACTAGACCCCCTAAGGAACTTATCTAGATGTGTGGTGAGCACTTTGAACCTCCAAGTGATTCACACAAGTTTATAACGTAGAGCCGTGAAAATAAAAAATCATATTTTTTCCACAAAAATGATCTTTTCACCCCAATTTTTATTTTCACAAGGGTAACAAGACCCCAAAAGTTTTTGTGCAATTTGTCCTGAGCATGCCTATACCCCATATGTTGGGGTAAACCACTTTTTGGGCGCACGGCAGAGGTCGCAAGGGAAGGAGCTCCGTTTGACTTTTTCAACGCGGAATTGGCTGGACGCCATGTCGCATTTGTAGAGGCCCTGATGTGTCTAAACAGTGGAAACCCCCACAAGTGACCCCATTTTGGAAACTAGACCCCCTAAGGAACTTATCTAGATGTGTGGTGAGCACTTTGAAGCCCCAAGTGCTTCACAGAAGTTTATAACGCCCGGGCGTGAAAATAAAAAATCATATTTTTTCCACAAACCTGATCGTTTAGTCCCCAATTTTTTATTTTCACAAGGGTAACAGGAAAAATTGGACAACAAAAGTTGTTGTACAATTTGTCCTGAGTATGCTGATACCCCATATATGGGGGGGGACCACTGTTTGGGCGCACGGCAGGTTTGGAATGGAAGCAGCACCGTTTGACTTTTTCAAACCAAAATTGGCTGGAATTGAGATTGGACACCATGTCGCGTTTGGAGAGCCCCTGATGCGCCTAAACAGTGGAAACCCCCCACAAGTAACACCATTTTGGAAACTAGACCACCTATGGAACTTATCTAGATCCGCTGTGAGCACTTTGAACCCCCAAGTGTTTCACAAAAGTTTGTAATGCCTGGGTGTGAAAAAAAAAAAAAAACAATTTTCCACAAAAATGATTTTTTAGTCCCAAATTTTTGATTTTTCACAAGGAAATTGGACCCCAAAAGTTGTTGTCCAATTTGTCCTGAGTACGCTGATACCAAATATGTGGGGGGGGAAACTGTTTTGGCGCACAGCAGGGCTTGGAAAGGAAGTAATAACGTTTTGGAATGCAGACGTTGGTGGGGGTCATGTTCCGTTTGCAGTGCCCCAGATGAGCCTAAACAGTGGAAAACCCCCACAAGTGACCCCATTTTGGAAACTAGACCCCATAAGGAACTTATCTAGATCTGTGGTGAGCACTTTGAACCTCCAAGTGTTTCACAAAAGTTTATAATGCCTCGGTGTGAAAAAAAAAATCAATTTTCCACAAAAATGATTTTTTAGTCCCAAATTTTTGATTTTTCACAAGGAAATTGGACCCCAAAAGTTGTTGTCCAATTTGTCCTGAGTACGCTGATACCAAATATGTGGGGGGGAACTGTTTTGGCGCACAGCAGGGCTTGGAAAGGAAGTAATAACGTTTTGGAATGCAAACGTTGGTGGGGGTCATGTTCCGTTTGCAGTGCCCCAGATGAGCCTAAACAGTGGAAACCCCCCACAAGTGACCCCATTTTGGAAACTAGACCCCTTAAGGAGCTTATCTAGATGTGTGGTGAGCACTTTGAACCCCCTAGTGCTTCACAGAAATTTATAAACGCAGAGCCGTGAAAATGAAAAATCATTTTTTTTCTCAAAAATGATTTTTTTAGCCAGCTATTTTTTATTTTCCCAAGGGTAATCGGAGAAATTAGAACCCCAAAATTGGTGTGCAATTTGTCCTGAGTACACTGATACCCCATATGTTGGGGTAAACCACTGTTTGGGCGCACGGCAGGGCTCGGAAGGGAGGGAGCGCCATTTGACTTTTTGAACGCCACATCGTGTTTTGAGACCCCCTGATGTGCCTAAATAGTGGAAATCCCTCAATTCTAGCTCCAACCCTAATCCCAACACACCCCTAACCCTAATCCTAACCTAAATCCCAACCCTAATTCCAACCCTAATTGTAACCCTAACCTTAATTATAACCTTAATTATAACCCTAACCCTAATTGTAACCCTAACCCTAATTCTAACCCTAATTATAACCCTAACCCTAAGGCTAGGTTCATTTTGCGTTTTACCAGCCCGTTCAACACATAGCGTTGACGGGCTGGTAATGGTATAGCATAACGCGATCGCATTATGCTATACCCGCTAGCGCAGAGGAATCAGCAGATAATTCATCTGCGCTAGCGGTGACGGAGCCCAAACGCTGCAGCCCGCGTCCGAGGCTCCGTCACTGAATGATGGCACGTCGCAAACGCATGCCGCTTTACGGCATGCGTCGCGATGCGCCCTCAAATGGGGGTGAATGGCAGCGTTAACGGACTGCGTTACACCGCGTTATACCGCGGTGTAACGCAGTCCGTCTAACGGACTGCCATAACGCAGTATGAACCCAGCCTAACCCTAACGCTAATTATAACCCTTACCCTAAGGCTGCTTTCACACTTCCGGCGGGCGCCTGTCGGCGCCCCCGGCATTTTGCCGCAGCGCCGCATCAGAAAACCTGATGCGCCGCCGGCGGCCGCATGCGGTTTTTTGCCGGATGGTTTCTGATGCCCGGAGACATCAGAAACCATCCGGCAAAAACAAAAAACATTACATGCAGCGTTTTGTCCGGCCGCCGCAATGTACATTTGCGCCGCATCCGGACAAAACCGCATGCAACGCATTGACATGCGGCGCCATCCGGCGCTAATGCAAGTCAATGCAAAAAAAACGCATGTGGCGCATCAGATTTTCTGATGCGGCGCTGCGGCTAAATGCCGGGGGCGCCGTCAGGCGCACACCGGATGTGTGAAACCAGCCTAATGCTAACCCTAACCCTAATTATAACCTTAACCCTAATTATAACCCTAACCCTAACAGAAAAATGAAAATAAATATAATTTCTACTTTTTATTATATGTCCCTAACTAAGGGGGTGATAAATGGGGGGGTTATGTACTTTTTTTTTTATTTTGATCACTGTGATAGTTTATCACAGTGATCAAAATGTACTTTTATGAGAATGAATGAAAAAAAATTTGAATCTGCCGCCAAAGCAGATCGGCGGGCGCACTACGCATGCGCCCGCCATTTTTTTTTTGCAGGGAGAAGAAGCCGGGATCCTGGGGCCTGCGGGAGGACGGAGCACACCGGTAAGTATATGGGGGGGGCGATCGGGGGACCGGGGGACCCTCATTTTCTCCCCTCTGATGTGCGATCACATCAGAGGGGAGAGAAATCATTTTTTTTTTTTTTTTGCGATCGCGGCTATGCTTGCATAGCCGCGATCGCAACACCGGGATCGGTGAATACCGACCCGGATCATGTTCTCTGGGGTCTCGGCTACCCCCGGTAGCCAAGACCCCAGAGAATATTTGCCCATCCCCCCACCAGCACAGCGGCACATAGCGGCGGGCGCACTGGGCATGCGCCCGCCATTGTCTTAACGGCGCCGGCCCCGGGGGACACCGGAGGGCCCGGGGGCCACATGGACCTTATTGGGGCCACATGGGGGTCCTGGGGACCCTTTTTCTCTGTCCTCTGATGTCCGATGACATCAGAGGACAGAGAAATTAAATGGCACAACTTTTTTTTTTTTTTTTGTTGCGGTCGCCGTTATAGGGTTAATAACGGCGATCGCAACATCGGTGTCGGTAAAAACCGACCCGATTCATGTTCTCTGGGGTCTCGGCTACCCCCGGTAGCCGAGACCCCGGAGAAAATGCGCCTCTGGGGGGCGCTATTCACTTTTTCCACAGCGCCGTTAATTAACGGCGCTGTGGTTTAAGTACCCTTAATGACCGCCGTTAAAAGGCGTATCGGCGGTCGTTAAGGGGTTAAATGTCCCTGGAAGAAGCAAACGGAAGGAAACAGGATTAAGAATCTCCATGATTTTATAAGGTCCAATGAACCTAGGCTTAAAGTTTGGAGATGCAACCCTCATAGGGATATTTCTTGAGGACAACCAAACCAAGTCCCCCACTTTAAACAGAGGACCATCAGTCCTATGCCGGTTGGCAAACCGTTGGGCCTTCTCCTGAGAGAGAGACAACCTCTCCACTACCTGGTCCCAAATCTGCTGCATTCGCTCCACAACAGAGTCAACACCCGGACAGACAGAAGCCTCCACCTGTCCCACAGAAAATCGAGGGTGAAACCCAGAATTGCAGAAAAATTGAGACATCAAGGTGGCAGAGCTAGCCCTATTATTAAGAGCAAACTCAGCCAAAGGCAAAAAAGAGACCCAGTCATCTTGATCAGCAGACACAAAACATCTCAAATAAGTCTCCAAGGTCTGGTTTGTTCTCTCTGTTTGTCCATTGGTCTGAGGATGATAAGCAGAGGAGAAAGATAATTGAACACCAAGTTTAGAACAAAATGTCCTCCAAAATCTGGAAACAAACTGGACTCCTCTGTTAGACACAATGTTCTCCGGAATGCCATGTAATCGAACCACGTGCTGAAGGAACAAAGGCACCAATTCGAAGGAGGAAGGTAACTTAGGTAATGGCACAAGATGTATCATCTTGGAAAACCTATCACAGATTACCCAGATAATGGTCATTCTCTGAGAAACAGGGAGGTCAGAAATAAAATCCACAGAGATATGGGTCCATGGCCTCTTGGGCACAGGTAATGGCATTAACAAACCACTAGAGCGAGAGCAAGGCTTGGAGCGAGAGCAAGTCCCGCAGGACTGCACAAATTCCCTGACGTCACGAGACAAAGTAGGCCACCAAAAGGACCGACTAACCAAGTCTCTGGTACCAAAAATTCCGGGATGACCGGCCAACGCGGAACAATGAATCTCAGACATCACACTCTTTTTTCCACCGGTCTGGGACAAACAATTTCCCAATAGGGCAGCGCTCAGGTTTATCCTCCTGACAGCCTTCCAAAGCCAGTCTCAAATTGGGCGAGATGGCGGAAAGAACTACACCCTCTTTCAAAATAACAGTAGGATCAGATAACTCAGGAGAGTCCGCAAAGAAACTCCTCGAGAGGGCATCCGCCTTAACATTCTTAGCGCCAGGAAGAAAAGAAACCACAAAATTAAAACGTGTGAAAAACAAGGCCCACCTGGCCTGTCTAGGATTAAGTCGCTTGGCTGATTCAAGATAAACCAGATTCTTATGGTCCGTGAGGACCACCACCTGATGTTTGGCTCCTTCCAACCAATGTCTCCACTCTTCAAAGGCCCACTTCATGGCCAATAACTCCCGATTACCCACGTCATAATTACGTTCAGTTGGAAAAAAATTTAGAGAGAAAAAGGCACAAGTGTTACTCTTAGAGGTCTCTGGATCTCTTTGGGACAAAACGGCACCTGCCCCAATTTCAGAGGCATCAACCTCCACCTGAAATGGCAGAGAAACATCAGGCTGCCATAGAACAGTAGCAGAAGTGAATCTCTGCTTAAGTTCCTGAAACGCAGAGACTGCCTCAGGAGGCCAATTCACCACATCAGAACCCTTTTTGGTCAAATCAGTCAATGGTTTAACATTACCGGAGAAATTACCAATAAATTTACGATAAAAATTGGCAAAACCCAAAAATCTCTGAAGAGCCTTTAAACCCTTAACGACCAAGCCATTTTGTAGGTTAAAGACCAGGCCAATTTTTACAATTCTGACCACTGTCTCTTTATGAGGTTATAACTCTGGAACGCTTCTACGGATCTTGGCGATTCTGAGACTGTTTTCTCGTGACATATTTTACTTCATGATAGTGGTAAAATTTCTTCAATATAACTTGCGTTTATTTATGAAAAAAACGGAAATATGGCAAAAATTTTGAAAATTTTGCAATTTTCAAACTTTAATTTTTATGCCATTAAATCAGAGAGATATGTCACAAAAATTAGTTAATAAATAACATTTCCCACATGTCTACTTTACATCAGCAGAATTTTGGAAACAAAATTTTTTTTTGTTAGGAAGTTATAAGTGTTAAAAGTTGACCAGCAATTTCTCATTTTTCCAACAAAATTTACAAAACCATTTTTTTTAGGGGCCACCTCACATTTAAAGTGAATTTGAGGGGTCAATATGACAGAAAATACCCAAAAGTGACACCATTCTAAAAACTGCACCCCTCAACGTGTTCAAAGCCACATTCAAGAAGTTTATTAACCCTTTAGGTACTTCACAAGAATTGAAGCAATGTGGAAGGAAAAAATGAACATTTAACTTTTTTTCCCAAAATTTTTCTTTCGACACAATTTTTTAAAATTTTGTCAAGGGTATCAGTAGAAAATGAACCACAATATTTGTTGTACAATTTCTTCTGAGTACACCGATACCCCATGTGTGGGGGTAAACCACTATTTGTGCGCATGGCAGAGCTCAGAAGGGAAGCAGCGCCATTTGACTTTTTTGGCTGGAATTGAAATTGGACGCCATGTCGCATTTGGAGAGTCCCTGTGTGCCTAAACAGTGGAAACCCCCACAAGTGACCCCATTTTGGAAACTAGACCCCCAAGGAACTTATCTAAATGTGTTGTGAGAGGTTTTAACCCCCAACGGCTTCACAGAAGGTTATAACGTAGAGCCGTAAAATTGAAAAATCATATTTTTTCCACAAAAATGATCTTTTCATCCCAATTTTTATTTTCCAAAGGATAAAAGGACACCAAAAGTTATTGTGCAATTAGTCCTGAGTACACTGATACCCCATATGTGGGGGTAAACCACTATTTGGGCGCATGGCAGAGCTCGGAAGGGAAGCAGCGCCATTTGACTTTTTTGGCTGGAATTAAGATTGGACGCCATGTCGTATTTGGAGAGCCCCTGTGTGCCTAAACAGTGGAAACCCCCACAAGTGACCACATTTTGAAAACTAGACCCCCCAAGGAACTTATCTAGATGTGTGGTGAGAGCTTTCAACCCCCAAGGGCTTCACAGAAGGTTATAACGTAGAGCAGTAAAATTAAAAAATCATATCTTTTCCACAAAAATGATCTTTCCACCCCCAATTGTTATTTTCCAAAGGGTAACAGGACCCCAAAAGTTATTGTGCAATTTGTCCTGAGTACGCTGATACCCCATATGTGTGGGTAAACCACTATTTTGACGCATGGCAGAGCTCGAAAGGGAAGGAGCGCCTTTTTCAAATGCAGACTTTGATGGAATGGTCTGCGGGTGTCATGTCACGTTTGGAGAGCCCCTGATGTGCCTAAACAGTAGAAACCCCCCACAAGTGACCCCATTTTGGAAACTAGACCCCCCCAAGGAACTTATCTAGATGTGTGGTGAGCACTTTGAACCCCCAAGTGCTTCACAGAAGTTTATAACGTAGAGCCGTGAAAATAAAAAAATCATATTTTTTTCCACAAAAATAATCTTTTTGCCCCCAAATTTTTATTTTTATAAGGGTAACAGGAGAAATAGGACCCCAAAAGCTATTGTGCAATTTGTCCTCAGTACGCTGATATCCCATATGTGGGGTGGAACCACTATTTTGACGCATGGCAGAGCTCGGAAGGGAAGGAGCACCGTTTTTAAATGCAGACTTTGATGGAATGGTCTGCGGGTGTCATGTCGAGCTTGGAGAGCCCCTGATGTGCCTAAACAGTAGAAACCCCCCACAAATGACCCCATTTTGCCAACTAGACCCCCCAAGGAACTTATCTAGATGAGTGGTCAGCACTTTGAACCCCCAAGGGCTTCACAGAAGTTTATAACATAGAGCCGTGAAAATAAAAAAATCATATTTTTTTTCCACAAAAATGACCTTTTTGCCCCCAAATTTTTATTTTTATAAGGGTAACAGGAGAAATAGGGCCCAAAAGTTGATGTGAATTTTGTCCTGAGTACGCTGATATCCCATATGTGAGGGGGAACCACTGTGATCGCCTTACTGCGATCTTTGGGAGGCACAATGAACAAATCCACAAAAGGTGAAGAATTGGTTTTCTTTTTTGCGCCGTTTCTCGTGCGGTATTAGTGATTAGGCGACTTTATTCCTCGGATCGGTGCGATTACAGCGATACCAAATTTACATCCTTTTTTCATGTTTAGCTTCTGTCACACATTAAAAGATGCTTTTTTTTGGAATAATTTTTTGTAAGAAATTTTTACATCGCCGTATTTTGAGAGCTATAATTTTTCCATATTTCATCCCACAGAGTTATCTGCAGGCTTATTTTTTGTGGGACGAGCTGACGTTTTTATTGGTACCATATTCGGGCACATAACGTTTTTTGATCGCTTCCTATTCCGATTTTTGTGGAAGCAGAATGAACAAAAACCAGCAATTCAGGAATTGTTTTTTTTTTCCTCCATTCCGTGTGTGGTAAAATTGATAAAGCAGCTTTATTCTTCAGGTCACTGCGATTACAGCGATACCTCAGTTATATATTTTTTTATGTTTTGGCGTTTTTTACACAATAAAAAACTTTATAGAAAAAAAAATTATTTTTGCATCAGTTTATTCCGCGAGCTATAACTTTTTTATTTTTTCGCTGATGATGCTGTATAGCAGCTTTTTTTTTGCGGGACAAGATGACGTTTTCAGCGGTACCATGATTATTTTTATCTGACTTTTTGATCGCGTGTTATTGCACTTTATCCAAGCAGTATGATGATACCGCTTGAAAAAAGTATAATTTACTACTTTTTTGTTTTTTTTTACGGCTTTTACTGAAGGGGTTAACTAGGGTTACGCTTTTATAGATGGGATTTTTACGGACGTGGCGATACCAAACGTGTATTTTTTTGTTTTTTATTTTTTTTATTATATAAAAATGTGTATTTTTTGGGGATTTTTTTAAAATTATTTTTTAATATTTTTTTTACAATTTTTAAAAAAAAATGATTTTTTTTAACTTGTCCTTTATGGGACTTTCACTTTTTTTACTTTTTATTGCAGTTACAATGCATTGCAATGCTCCAGCATTGCAATGCATTGTACCTATGATGAAAGCTGCTGTGAGCATGATCACAGCAGCTTTCCGTAGCTAGATGACCTGGAGGTTGTCATGACAACCACCGGGTCATCAAGGCAGAGATCGGGCCCTGCAAATACATTGCAGGGCACCGATCTGAGGCAGAGGGAGCTCCCGACCCTCTGCCTCCCCCCTGAGCGCTGCGATCGCGCTCGATCGCAGCAGTCAGGGGGTTAACAGCCAGGAGCGGCGGGGGCGCCACTCCTGGCTGTCAGTGCAGGAAGCCTGGCCACTGCAGCGCCGGCTTCTGCACTTATCGCGCTGGAGAAGCTGAAATTTCAGCTTCTCCTGTGCGATCGCTGCTGTGTTTGGTCAGTCAGATTGACTGACCAAGCACAGCGCTGTAGGTGCGGGGACCGACGGCAAAGGTCCCCGCACCGCTTGCCGTGCCTGTCAGCTGTCTGTGACAGCTGTCGGCACTGATCTACCACTGCGTGTTTACACGCAGTGGTAGATCAAAGGGATGACGTGCACAGTCCGTCCTGGTGCCGGAACTGACACCTTGCCATCACGGACTGTGCACGTCATTGGACATTAAGGGGTTAATGAAGTAGGTTGGACCCAATCACAGATGGCCTGAACCTTGACCGGGTCCATTTCTATAACAGATGGAGACAAAATGAATTCCAGAAATGAGACCTTCTGTACGCCAAAAAAACACTTTGATCCCTTCACATACAGTGCATTCTCTCTCAAAATCTGGAACACAGTCCGAACATGTTTCACATGAGAGTCCCAGTCATTGGAAAAAAATCAAGATATCATCCAAATAAACAATCAGAAATTTATCCACAAAATCCCTGAAAATATCATTTATGAAGTATTGGAAGACGGAAGGAGCATTAGTGAGCCCAAAGGGCATCACTAGGTACTCAAAATGCCCCTCTGGGGTATTAAACGCCGTCTTCCATTCATCTCCATGCTTAATGCGAATAAGGTTATACGCCCCCCTGAGGTCAAGCATGGTAAACCTACTAGCACTTTTCACCCTGGAAAACAGGTCAGAAATCAAGGGTAACGGATATTGATACTTCACAGTGATCTTATTCAAGAGACGATAATCAATACACGGCCTCAATGAACCATCCTTTTTGGCCACAAAGAAAAAAACGGCACCCAAGGGTGAAGAGGATGGTCTGATATGACCCTTCTCCAATGACTCCTTGATATAAGATCGCTTAGCATCGTGTTCAGGTACAGACAAGTTAAAAAGGCGACCTTTAGGAAATTTCCCACCAGGCACTAATTCAATAGCGCAATCATAGCTCCTGTGAGGGAGCAAGGATGCAGATTTACTTTCACTAAATACAGCCGAAAAATCAGTCAAAAAGTCAGGAACATCCTGAGACTGGGGAGAGGCAGAAAAAACAGGAGTGTCTGTTATGTTTCGGTAGCTGAGGAGTGCAGGTAAAAAAGGCAATACACCAGAGCAGTTGGAATCTATGAGATTGCAGTACCCTGACTAACCACCACAACTAGAGGCAGCCGTGGAGCGTTCCTACGTTGGTCCTAGACGCCTCGTCACAGCCTGAGAAACTAACTACACCTAAAGATAGAAATAGGAAAGCTATCTGCCCCGGAGCAGAACCCCAAAGATAATAGAAAGTCCCCAAACATGCAATGGCGGTTAGACAAGATGAAATACTGACACAGAAAGAAAATAGTATGAGCAAACGCTGAGGCCCAAACTAACTAAATAGAAAAGGATAGGAAGGGTACTTACTGCAATCCCAGAAAACCCTGAAAGGCACCAACTCTACTAATTTCAAAAACACCTGAGATCACACGACCTCTTCCACCTAAATTAGTTCTCTGGTGTAACAAAATCAAAACAGCAGCCACTGAAAAAACTGGAAAAAGCAAAAGTACAAACATCAGTGGCTGAACAAAACTGAGAGGGCAGAAGCCCCCGGAGGGACCCTGAAGGCCCCCACAGAAGTGCAGGACAAAATGCAAAAATATAGCACAAACACAAAAGAAGAAAATGTCTTATCTGTTAGCAGGAGATGCAGACACGACACAGCAGGCTACAAGGGAAACTGGAATAAAGGATTCAGACCAGAACAATTGATCACCGGCAACCCTGATGGGAAGGTGACTCCCTTATATAAGACCAGTCAGTAACACCTGATTCCCAGTCCTCACAATCTTCACTGGACAGACTAGCACCGCTTGTAATCACCAGAGGGAGCCTCTGCTCAGAACTCATCTCAAACCCATTCACAACAGTACCCCCCCCTTGAGGAGGGGTCACTGAACCCTCATTTGAGCAACCAGGTCGGTCAGGATGAGTTCTATGATACGCACGGATAAGTCTCCTAGCATGGATGTCCGAAGCAAACACCCAAGAATTGTCTTCCTGACCATAACCTCTCCATTTAACCAAATACTGGAGTTTCCGTCTAGAAAAACGAGAATCTAATATTTTCTCAACCACATACTCTAGATTGCCCTCAACCAAAACAGGGTCAGGAGGCACAGCAGCAGGAACCACTGGCTCAACAAACCTCTTCAACAAGGACTTGTGGAACACGTTATGGATCTTAAATGTCCCTGGAAGAAGCAAACGAAAAGAAACAGGATTAATAATCTCCATGATCTTATAAGGTCCAATGAACCTAGGCTTAAATTTAGGAGATGCTACTCTCATAGGAATATTCTTTGAGGACAACCAGACCAAGTCCCCCACTTTAAACCGAGGACCATCAGTCCTATGCCGGTTAGCAAACCGCTGGGCCCTCTCCTGAGAGAGGGACAACCTCTCCACTACCTGGTCCCAAATCAGCTGCATACGCTCCACAGCAGAGTCAACACCTGGACAGACAGAAGCCTCCGTCTGTCCTGAAGAAAATCGAGGGTGAAACCCAGAATTACAGAAAAACGGAGACATCAAAGTAGCAGAGCTAGCCCTATTATTAAGAGCAAACTCAGCCAAAGGCAAAAAAGAGACCCAGTCATCCTGATCAGCAGACACAAAGCATCTTAGATAAGTCTCCAATATCTGGTTGTTCTCTCAGTTTGACCATTGGTCTGAGGATGAAATGCCGAGGAGAAAGACAATTGAACACCCAGTTTAGAACAAAAAGTCCTCCAAAATCCGGAAACAAACTGGACTCCTCTGTCAGACACAATGTTCTCAGGAATGCCGTGTAAACGAACCACGTGCTGAAGGAACAACCGCACCAATTCAGAGGAGGAAGGCAACTTAGGTAATGGCACAAGATGTATCATCTTGGAAAACCTATCACAAATTACCCAGATGGTGGTCATTCTCTGAGAAACAGGAAGGTCGGAAATTAAATCCATAGAGATATGGGTCCATGGTCTCTTGGGCACAGGTAATGGCATCAACAAACCACTAAAGCGAGAGCAAGGCTTGGAGCGAGAGCAAGTCCCGCAGGACTGCACAAATTCCCTGACATCACGAGACAAGGTAGGCCACCAAAAGGACCGACTAACCAAGTCTCTGGTACCAAAAATTCCGGGATGCCCAGCCAATGCGGAACAATGAATCTCAGACATCACACTCTTTTTCCACTGGTCCGGGACAAACAATTTTCCAACAGGGCAGCACTCGGGCCTATCCTCCTGACACCCCTCCAGAGCAAGTCTCAAATTGGGCGAGATGGCGGAAAGAACTACACCCTCTTTCAAAATAACAGAAGGATCAGATAACTCAGGAGAGTCTGCAAGGAAACTCCTCGAGAGGGCATCCGCCTTAACATTCTTAGTGCCAGGAAGAAAGGAAACCACAAAATTAAAACGTGTGAAAAACAAGGCCCACCTGGCCTGTCTAGGATTGAGTCGCTTGGCAGATTCCAGATAGACCAGATTCTTATGGTCCGTAAGGACCACCACCTGATGTTTGGCTCCCTCAGCCAATGTCTCCACTCTTCAAAAGCCCACTTCATGGCCAATAACTCCCGATTACCCACGTCATAATTACGTTCAGTAGGAGAAAATTTTCGAGAGAAAAAGGCACAAGGGTTACTTTTAGAGGTCTCTGGATCTTTTTGGGACAAAACGGCACCTGCCCCAATTTCAGAGGCATCAACCTCCACCTGAAATGGCAGAGAAACATCAGGCTGCCGTAGAACAGGAGCAGAAGTGAATCTCTGCTTAAGTTCCTGGAATGCAGAGACTGCCTCAGGAGGCCAATTCACCACATCAGAACCCTTTCTGGTCAAATCAGTTAATGGTTTAACAATAACCGAGAAATTACCAATAAATTTACGATAAAAATTGGCAAAACCCAAAAATCTCTGAAGAGCCTTTAATGAAGTAGGTTGGACCCAATCACAGATGGCCTGAACCTTGACCGGGTCCATTTCAATAACAGATGGGGACAAAATGAATCCCAGAAATGAGATCCTCTGTACGCCAAAAAGACACTTTGATCCCTTCACATACAGAGCATTCTCTCTCACAATCTGGAATACAGTTCGAACATGTTTCACATGAGAGTCCCAGTCATTAGAAAAAATCAAGATATCATCCAAATAAACAATCAGAAATTTGTCCACAAAATCCCTGAAAATGTCATTCATGAAGGACTGGAAGACGGAAGGAGCATTAGTGAGCCCAAAGGGCATCACCAGGTACTCAAAATGCCCTTCAGGGGTATTGAATGCCGTCTTCCATTCATCCCCGTGCTTAATGCGAATAAGGTTATACGCCCCCCTGAGGTCAAGCTTGGTAAACCAAGTAGCGTTTTTCACCCTGGAAAACAGGTCAGAAATCAAGGGTAACGGGTATTGATATTTCACAGTAATATTGTTCAAGAGACGGTAATCAATACACGGCCTTAATGAACCATCCTTTTTGGCCACAAAGAAAAAACCGGCACCTAAGGGTGAAGAGGATGGTCTGATATGACCCTTCTCCAATGATTTCTTGATATAAGACCGCATAGCGTCATGTTCAGGTACAGACAAGTTAAAAAGGCGACCTTTAGGAAATTTACTACCCGGCACTAATTCAATAGCGCAGTCATAGCTCCTATGGGGAGGCAAGGATGCAGATTTACTTTCGCTAAACACATCAGAAAAATCAATCAAAAAGTCAGGAACATCCTGAGCCTGGGGGGAGGCAGAAAAAACAGGAGTGTTGGTATTAACACATTGGCAGCCCCAACTGGTTACAGACACAGATTTCCAATCCAAAACAGGATTATGAGACTGTAACCAAGGAAAACCCAGCACGATAATGTCATGCAGATTATACAGAACCAAAAATTTGCAGCACTCCTGGTGATCAGGTTCAACCCTCATTATCACCTGAGTAGAAAACTGGGGTTTATTCTCAGCCAAAGGGGTAGAATCGTTCCTCAGTAGGGGAATAGACTTCTGTAGGGGTATCAAGGGAAATCCACAACGTTTAGCAAAATCATAATCCATCAGATTAATAGCTGCTCCAGAATCAACGAAAGCCTGAGCAGAAAATGAGGACAGAGAGCATATCAGAGTGACAGTTAATAAAAACTTAGTCTGAACACTACCCAAGACAACTGAGCGTGCAAAACGTCTTCCCCGCCTAGGGCAGACCGAAACAGCATGAGAGGCATCACCACAGTAGAAACATAACCCATTGCGCTTTCGAAACTCATGACGCTGTGCCCCAGACACCACTCCATAACACTGCATGGGTTCAGAAGCTGGTTCACAAGGCAAGACCATTCCACGCATACTTCTCCGCTCACGCAAACGTCTGTCAATTTGAATCGCTAATGACATAGAATCATTGAGACCAGAGGGGACAGGGAATCCCACCATAACATCCTTTACATTATATGACAGACCCTTCCGGAAAAGGGCTGCCAAAGCGTCGTCATTCCATTTGGTCAGGACTGCCCACCTACGGAATCTCTGACAGTATAACTCAGCGTTATCAAGCCCCTGATTTAATGCCAACAAGGCTTTTTCAGCTTGATCAGTGACATTAGGCTCATCGTACAATAACCCCAAGGCCTGAAAAAATGCATCAACATCACTCAAAACAGGATCCCCAGGTATCAGGGAAAAAGCCCAATCCTGAGGATCGCCGCGCAGGAGAGAGATGATAATTTGAACCTGCTGCGCTGCGTTCCCTGAGGACTTAGATTTTAAGGCAAAAAACAATTTACAATTATTTTTGAAATTCTGAAACTTAGCTCGATCCCCTAAAAACAAATCTGGCATGGGAATCCTAGGTTCCACAACAGGCAACCCAGCAAGATAGATAGCAATACTCCGAACCTCAGTGGCAAGCTGATCCACACGGCCAGACAACTGTGCAAACTCCATTGAGAGAAAAGATCCTCCCCAGCACCCAGAGATACAGAGGGAGAAAAAAAAAAAAATGCAACAAACAGAAAAATATCTCTGACAACTCTGACAACCTTTTTCTTTCACAATATTTTTTCCCTTCTGTGAGTACCATACAATTTTCAATTTTTATGGCCGGTGATACTGTTATGTTTCGGTAGCTGAGGAGTGCAGGTAAAAAAGGCAATACACCAGAGCAGTTGGAATCTATGAGATTGCAGTAACCTGACTAACCACCACAACTAGAGGCAGCCGTGGAGCGTTCCTACGTTGGTCCTAGACGCCTCGTCACAGCCTGAGAAACTAACTACACCTAAAGATAGAAATAGGAAAGCTATCTGCCCCGGAGCAGAACCCCAAAGATAATAGAAAGCCCCCAAACATGCAATGGCGGTTAGACAAGATGAAATACTGACACAGAAAGAAAATAGTATGAGCAAACGCTGGGGCCCAAACTAACTAAATAGAAAAGGATAGGAAGGGTACTTACTGCAATCCCAGAAAACCCTGAAAGGCACCAACTCTACTAATTTCAAAAACACCTGAGATCACACGACCTCTTCCACCTAAATTAGTTCTCTGGTGTAACAAAATCAAAACAGCAGCCACTGAAAAAACTGGAAAAAGCAAAAGTACAAACATCAGTGGCTGAACAAAACTGAGAGGGCAGAAGCCCCCGGAGGGGACCCTGAAGGCCCCCACAGAAGTGCAGGACAAAATGCAAAAATATAGCACAAACACAAAAGAAGAAAATGTCTTATCTGTTAGCAGGAGATGCAGACACGACACAGCAGGCTACAAGGGAAACTGGAATAAAGGATTCAGACCAGAACAATTGATCACCGGCAACCCTGATGGGAAGGTGACTCCCTTATATAAGACCAGTCAGTAACACCTGATTCCCAGTCCTCACAATCTTCACTGGACAGACTAGCACCGCTTGTAACCACCAGAGGGAGCCTCTGCTCAGAACTCATCTCAAACCCATTCACAACAAGTGTCAGCATTAACACATTGGCAGCCCCAACTGGTCACAGACACAGATTTCTAATCCAAAACAGGATTATGAGACTGTAACCAAGGGAAACCTAGTACAACAATGTCAAGCAGATTATACAGCACCAGAAATTTGCAACTCTCCTGATGATCTGGTTCAACCCTCATTATCACCTGAGTAGAAAACTGGGGTTTATTCTCCGCCAAAGGGGTAGAATCAATGCCCAGTAGGGGAATAGACTTCCGCAGGGGTATCATGGGAAACCCACAACGTTTGGCAAAGTCAAAATCCATCAGGTTAATAGCTGCTCCTGAATCAACAAAAGCCTGAGCTGAGCGCGCAAAACGTCTTCCCCGCTTAGGGCAGACGGAAATAGCATGAGAGGCGTCACCACAGTAGAAACTTAACAAATTGCGCTTTCGCAACTCATGACGCTGAGCCCCAGAAGTCACTCCATCACACTGCATGGGCTCAGGAGCTGGCTCACAAGGCACCGCTATCTCATGCTTACCTCTGTGCTCACGCAAACGTCTGTCAATTTGAATAGCCAAAGACATAGAATCATTGAGACCAGAGGGAACAGGGAATCTCATCATAACGTCCTTTACATTTTCTGACAGACCCTTCTGAAAAAGGGCTGCCAAAGCATAATCATTCAATTTGGTCAGGACTGCCCACTTTCGGAATTTCTGACAGTATAGCTCAGCGTCTTCACGACCCTGATTTAATGCCAACAAGGTCTTTTCAGCTTGATCAGTGACATTAGGGTCATCGTACAATAACCCAAAAGCCTGAAAAAATACATCAACATCACTCAAAACAGGATCCCCAGGTGTCAGGGAAAAAGCCCAATCCTGAGGGTCACTGCACAGCAGAGAGATGACAATTTGAACTTGCTGTGCTGCGTTCCCTGAGGACTTAGGCTTCAATTCAAAAAACAACTTACAGTTATTTTTGAAATTCAGAAATTTAGATCCCCCAAAATAAATCTGGTATGGGGATCCTAGGTTCCACAACCGGCAACCTATCAAGATAGGTAGCAATACTCTGAACCTCAGCGGCAAGCCGCTCCACACGGCCAGACGACTGTGCAAACTCCATTGAGGAAAAAAAAAATTCCTCCTCAGTACCAAGAGAAAAAGAGAGAAAAAAAGTGCAACAAACAAAAGGAAAAAAAAAAATTTCTGACAACTCCCTTTTCTTTTTCCTTTTGTACTATTTTTCCCTTCTTTGAGTACCATATAATTTTCAGTTTGGCCGGTAAAACTGTTATGTTTCGGTAGCGGAGGAGAAATAGCAAAAATAGCAAAGTAGCAATACACCAGAGAGACTGGAACTTATTGGATTGCAGGACCCTAAACTAACGACTGGGACTCTCATGTGAAACATGTTCGGACGGTGTTCCAGATTTTGAGAGAGAATGCACTTTATGTGAAGGGATCAAAGTGTCTTTTTGGCATACAGAAGGTCTCATTTCTGGGATTAATTTTGTCTCGTCTGTTATAGAAATGGACCCGGTCAAGGTTCAGGCCATCTGTGATTGGGTTCAACCTACTTCATTGAAGGCTCTTCAGAGATTTTTGGGTTTTGCCAATTTTTATCGTAAATTTATTGGTAATTTCTCCGGTATTGTTAAACCATTGACTGATTTGACCAAAAAGGGTTCCGATGTGGTGAATTGGCCTCCTGAAGCAGTTTCTGCGTTTCAGGAACGTAAGCAGAGATTCATTTCTGCTCCTGTTCTACGGCAGCCTGATGTTTCTCTGCTGTTTCAGGTGGAGGTTGATGCCTCTGAGATTGGGGCAGGTGCCGTTTTGTCCCAAAGGGATCCAGAGACCTCTAAGAGTAACCCTTGTGCCTTTTTCTCTCAAAAATTTTCTCCAACTGAACGTAATTATGACGTGGGTAATCGGGAGCTATTGGCCATGAAGTGGGCCTTTGAAGAGTGGAGACATTGGCTGGAAGGAGCCAAACATCAGGTGGTGGTCCTCACGGACCATAAGAATCTGGTTTATCTCGAATCAGCCAAGCGACTTAACCCTAGACAGGCCAGGTGGGCCTTGTTTTTCACACGTTTTAATTTTGTGGTTTCTTCTCTTCCGGGCACTAAGAATGTTAAGACGGATGCCCTCTCGAGGAGTTTCTTTGCGGATTCTCCTGAGTTATCTGATCCTGCTGTTATTTTGAAAGAGGGTGTAGTTCTTTCCGCCTTCTCGCCCAATTTGAGTCTGGCTCTGGAGGGGTGTCAGGAGGCTAAACCTGAGCGCTGCCCTGTTGGGAAATTGTTTGTCCCAGACCAGTGGAAGAAGAGTATGATGTCTGAGATTCATTCTTCAGCATTGGCTGGTCATCCCGGGATTTTTGGTAACAGAGACTTGGTGAGTCGGTCCTTTTGGTGGCCTACTTTGTCTCTTGACGTCAGGGAATTTGTGCAGTCCTGTGGGACTTGCTCTCGTTCCAAGCCTTGTTCTCGTTCTAGTGGTTTGTTAATGCCATTACCTGTACCCAAGAGGCCATGGACCCATATTTCTATGGATTTTATTTACGACCTCCCTGTCTCTCAGAGAATGACCGTTATCTGGGTAATCTGTGATAGGTTTTCCAAGATGATACATCTTGTGCCATTACCTGAGTTGCCTTCCTCCTCCGAATTGGTGCCTTTGTTCTTTCAGCACGTGGTTCGGTTGCATGGCATTCCGGAGAGCATTGTGTCTGACAGAGGAGTCCAGTTTGTTTCCAGATTTTGGGGGACATTTTGTTCTAAACTTGGTGTTCAGTTATCTTTCTCCTCTGCATTTCACCCTCAGACCAATGGACAAACCGAGAGAACAGACCAGACCTTGGAGATTTATTTGAGATGTTTTGTGTCTGTTAATCAAGATGACTGGGTTTCTTTTTTGCATTTGGCTGAGTTTGCTCTTATTAATAGGGCTAGCTCTGCCACCTTGATGTCTCCATTTTTCTGCAACTCTGGGTTTCACCCTCGATTTTCTTCAGGACAGGCGGAGGCTTCCGTCTGTCCAGGGGTTGACTCTATTGTGGAGCGTATGCAGCAGATTTGGGACCAGGTAGTGGAGAGGTTGTCTCTCTCTCAAGAGAAGGCCCAGCGGTTTGCCAACTGGCATAGGACTGATGGTCCTCGTTTTAAAGTGGGGGACTTGGTTTGGTTGTCCTCAAGAAATATCCCTATGAAGGCTGCATCTCCAAAATTTAAGCCAAGGTTCATTGGACCTTATAAGATCATGGAAATTATTAATCCGGTTTCCTTTCGTTTGCTTCTTCCAGGGACATTTAAGATCCATAACGTGTTCCACAAGTCCTTATTGAAGAGGTTTGTCGAGCCAGTGGTTCCTATGGCTGTGCCTCCTGACCCTGTTTTGGTTGAGGGCAATTTGGAGTATGTGGTTGAGAAAATATTGGATTCTCGTTTTGCTAGACGGAAACTCCAGTATTTGGTAAAGTGGAGAGGTTATGGTCAGGAGGACAATTCTTGGGTGTTTGCTTCGGAAATCCATGCTGGGAGACTGATCCGTGCCTATCATCGAGATCATCCTGATCGGCCTGGTTGCGCATTTGAGGGTTCAGTGACCCCTCCTCAAGGGGGGTACTGTTGTGAATACTCTGGAGGCGACTTCTGAGCTGGGGCTCCCTCCAGTGGTTGCTGAGGGTAATGAACTAATTGCTGAATGGCCTTCAACTGGCTCTGAATGGTCTGATATAAGTGACCTGAGTTCCTATCAGCCTTGCCGGTAATCAATTGTTCTTCCTGGTTTTGCTTGGAGCTCAGCTTGCATTCCTGCTCTCATTCAGATAAGTGATTTGCTGTTTTTTTCCTCTGGTTGGATTTTCCTTGCTGGTTTGCTGCTTGCAGTGGAATTCAGCCTGGTCCCCTTTTGGGGCCTGGTGCTGCAATTGTGCTCATTTTGTGTTTGCACTTTTGCTCTGTTCCTTTGTCACTTTTTATTTGCTGAACTGCTGTGTGTTACATCAGAGATCTGATTTAGGTGGTAGAGATCGTGTGATCTCAGGTTTTTTGTTAATCAGAAGTGTTGGTATTTTTGTCAGGGTTTTTTTTGGGTTGCAGTCAGAATTCTTTCCTATACTTTTCTATCTAGACAGATTGGGCCCCAGCGTTTGCTCATCTATTTTATGTCTGTGTCCGTATTTTCTTCTTGTCTAACCGCCATTACATGTTTAGGGGCTACCTATTTCTTTGGAGGTTCTGCTACAGGGCAGATAGCTTTCATCTTTCTGCCTTTAGGTGTAGCTATCTCTCCGGCTGTGACGAGGCATCTAGGATCACCGTAGGATCACCGTAGGTACGCTCCACGGCTACTTCTAGTGTTGCGGTTAGTTTAGGGTTCTGCAATCCAATAGGTTCCAGCCTCTCTGGTGTATTGCTACTTTGCTATTTTTGCTATTTCTCCTCAGCTACCGAAACATAACAGTCTGCCTCCTGAAATATATACGGGAATTTAGAATATTTTCACTATACTATATATACCTGGTATCTGCTGATACAGTACCCCTTTTTCATCTTTTTATATTATTGTGCAATCCATACTGAGCCTGAGAGCGTCTGTGTCTGCCTCCTGAAATATATACCCTTTTTGCCAGAAAGTCCTCCTCCACCCACCACTCTAAGTGCATCATTTACACCTCGAACATTGGCCCATGTTTGATTATTTCTTGCGGATCTGCTTTTTATATTCTGGTGTGATCCATACTGAGCCTGTGAGAGTCTGTCTGTTACTCCGGAAATATATACAGAGATTTAAAAATTACCCCAACACTGTATACAGCTGTACGCTTCTAATACATTACCCTTTTTCTACTTTTTATATTCTGGTGTAATCCATACTGAGCCTGAGAGCATCTGTGTGTGACTCCTGAAATATATACGGAGATTTACAATTATCCCTAGACTGTATACAACTGTATGCTTATGATACAACGACAAAACAGGAGAAAAAATGGAGTTTTCATTTTCATTGCAAAAATATAAAAAGTTTATTTAAGCCACAATAAGGCGACAAAACATAAGACATAACATGACAATGATGTGTATAAAAAGACACGAAAACATATGGCAAGCAGAAAAACACCATAACACAATATAGCCAATTCAATAACAGGAGGAAAAAATCCCTAGATATAATGAACACTAGAAAACCTGGGGCATACCATAGTCCCATAGCTGATTACCATAGTCAGAGTCAGGAGTGTGTTCAAAGGAAGGTATATCCAGACCCACCGCAATTACATAGCTTAAACACAATGAGAGGTTATATTGTGTCAAAGAGCGGGGTGTAAGGAAGAAAAAAAGGGGAGTTAAACCTCACCAGATGCTGCCGGCCATATGGGAATCCCCGACGCACGTTTCGCTGTCGTTCACCTCGCTTTCTCAAGGGGAGTGTGTTGTAGGTCACTAACAGGACCTTTAAGTAGCCACAGAAACCGGTCATGTGACCGCTGAAGGTGCCGCCCACCGTTAATGGCGCATATGCCCGATGCTGTCCCTCCAGCCGCCGCACACCGGACGCGTCACCTGACCGCAGGACCTAGGTTCAAAAATGAACCACGGCGATGCGCCAGCATAACTTTGCCGGTCAGAGGCGGGTGGCAGCAGAGAGCGATCGCGCACATGCGCACCACGGCAATAAAAATATATATAGAGCACATAGTTTGCAATTGAACAACAATTCATATAATCAAAATATGGAGTCCATGGATCTTTATCCCAATGGTACAAATCTTCATAGGTCCAATTGCTTTCCATCACCAATCGCAATATAATATAATGTTCCCAGCATTAAGGGATATTAGGGCTGAGCCTCCAGCGGATAGCAACATTCCAAAACTTAATGTAAACTGAATAAAAAGAAAAAAAGTGCAATTTAAAAACAACACACATAAAAAATGATGCAAGCTTATAAAGAAAAATAAAAAAACAAAATTGGGGAGACTTTCACAGGAAGGGGGCAAAATTAAGGGCCTCATTGAGCCCTTTCGGTGTCACTGTGTCAAGAGTCACAATCCACTTTAACTCTTGTTGTGCCAGCATTTTCTTTATATTACCCCCTCTAATTCCGGGATGTATAACATCAATTCCTTTAACCTTGAAGTTAGCAGGATCACAGTTGTGTTTATCCCTGAAATGTCTAGGGATGGTTTTCAAGCTAGATATATCTTCCATTTTACTGGCTGCGCAAATGTCTCTAACATGTTCACGTATTCGTATTCTGAGTTCACGTGATGTTAAACCTACGTAAATTAAGGGGCAGCTGCATGTAGCAAAATAAATTACATTTTTCGTGCTGCAAGAGATATTTTCTCTAATCTCATATTCTTTCATCCCATCACTTGAATGAAAATTAGAACTGCGAGAGACATTTGCGCAAGCCATACAATAGCCACAACTATAACATCCCTTCTGACGTCTAGTACTCCCAAACGGATTTATTGTGGGTGCAATATAATGGCTCTGAACCAGTATATCTCTTAAATTCTTGGATCTCCTAGGGGTCATAAGAGGTTTCTCCGTGAGGACGGATCTCAGAGCGGGCTCGGTTTTCAAAACTGACCAATGTTTAGTGAATATGTCCCTCATACTCTCCCATTCATGGTTGAACACTGATATAAAACGAATGTTATTATCCTCCTTTTGCTTTGGAGCAGAGTGATACAGCAGATGTTCACGTGGGGTGATTTTGACCCGATTGTAGCCTTTTTTAATGCTACGTTTGCTATATCCACGCTGCTCAAAGCGTCTCCTAAGGTCCAATGCTTGATGTTCAAATTTCTGGCCGGATGAGCAAATCCTACGTATCCTCAAGAACTGTCCGACCGGGACGGCCCCCACGGTGGATCGACTATGCGCTGAGCTAGCGTGTAACAACGCATTCACAGAGGTATTTTTACGAAAGACATCCGTCTGGAGGGACAAAGTATTGTCAACTTCCAATTTGACGTCCAAAAAATCAATCTGATTATAATCATACCTATATGTAAGTTTGATATTTAACTGATTGTCATTGAGTTCAGCCATAAAGTCCTCCAACTGCTGCACCGTGCCACGCCAAAGTAGTAGAATATCATCAATATAGCGTAACCAGCACAGCACATGGTCAGCGGCCCCCGCCCCCGCCTCGCCAAAAATGAACCTCTCCCAGAAACCCAGAAAGAGGTTAGCGTAGGCGGGCGCGCAGGCCGCACCCATGGCTGCGCCTCGCTTCTGATGATAAAAGCCATCCTTAAAAGTAAAGAAGTTATGCGTTAATGCAAAGTGCAGCAATTCGAGGAGAAAACCACAAAGGGGGCCGTCCAAGTCGGAGGCCTCGAGGAAATGGCGGACTGCTTGTAAACCATCTTCGTGATTAATACACGTATAGCGTGTCTCAACGTCAGCTGTGACCAACAAAGTGCCTGCTTCCACAGAGACCCCGTCAATCCTCCTCAGGACATCCGTTGTGTCTTTAATGTAAGATGGTAATGTCTCTACTATTGTTTTTAAATAGAAATCAATAAATTTACAGATGGGGTCACAAAGACCATCCATCCCAGACACAATCGGACGTCCAGGGGGATTGACGGGGTCCTTGTGAACCTTAGGGAGGAGATAAAATGTAGCAATTTTGGGAAAAGGTACAAATAATCCCTCAAACATTTTTTTATTGATGACACCGGAATCAAATGCTCCCATGAGGATCCTGTGTAGCTGTGCCGAGAAAGAGGTCATTGGATTATGGGTAAGTTTATCATAAACTTGGTGGTTTCTTAATTGCCGAAAGGCTTCACGTTCGTATTTAGCTACAGGCCAGATCACAATGTTTCCCCCCTTGTCCGCAGGTTTAAATATAACATCAACCCATGATTGCATTAGGCGGATGCCTTCCCTCTCTTTATATGTGAGGTTATCAAAACGCCTTTGTGTGGACAATTTTTTTAAATGGACAAGGGGGGAAACCTTGTTGATCTGGGTAATAGTGCTTTTGGAAACCCACCTTGATTTTGTGGGGATTGCTCCTCCAGTAGCTCTTCAAGTGTTCGAATGGCCTTTCTCTCAGCAGGGCTCCACAGTTCCTCATCAGATCCACTCTTATTATGTAACTTTTTCAGGATTAATTTCCTTGAAAACAGATGTAGATCTTTCAATGCTACAAAATAATTGAAACCATTAGTGGGAGAGAACGATAGACCCTTCCTTAATACTTGTGTTTGGACCTTAGTCAATATATGATCGGACAGATTGATCACCTGCAACTCGCTCTTTGACCCGTCCTCACTAGATTTCCCAGCCGTCCCCTTCTTTGTATTAAATCTCGTATTCATCCTTTTATTACTGGATGATGCTCCATCATTCGGTGTTTTTTGATGTTTTTTTGAATTCTGCTTTTCGTCATTAGACATCATGGATTGGATTGAGGTAGATCGTGAGCGAGATCGTGACTCACTACGAAATCTGGGTCGTGATCTCTCATTATTACTTCTCCATCTATAGACCCTGTTCAGTTGTTTATCATTGACATCGCGTTGGAATTTTTTTGCTTTAATACTCTGAATCTCCTCCGCCCATTTCTGGGTGTCATTCTCAATTTCAGTATTGAATTTTTTTAGGGTGTCACTAGACATTTCTTTTTTAATAATAGCCTGTAAATGTTCAATTTCAGTTTCAATTGACTTTAATGAGTCCGAGTTCATGTCCCTCAGGATTGACATAAAGCCGAAGGAGCATTCATTAGCATATCCCTCCCATTTGTCACGAACATCCGAATTTTCAACTAAAAATGAGGGGAAGACCTGAACCCTCAGTCCCCTAGGTATAAGCTTCTTTTGTAAATATTTGTCAAGGAACGCATGGTTCCACCAAACCTTTGTCCTTTTGCGTATGAGATCCTTATGCTTATGATACAGTAACATAAATCTGCTGGTATTTTGTGTACATTTTCGCAAAAATGAGGAAGTATTGTGGAAGAGGCCGCGAACGTGGGCGTGGGGGGCCAGCTGGTACTGATGGTGGTGGTGGTGCATCTGCTGGAAGTGCCGTAAGCACAATAGCACCTAAGGCAGGAGGTGTTGAGACGGCGTCATCGTCTGGCTCAAGAAGGCCTGGAAGGCTCCCTTTACTGTGAGTAGGTAAACTGCTTTTAAAGCCGGAGCATCAGGAATAGGTTTTGGCTTACATTGCCAAAACAGCCTCCAGCTCTATCGCCTCCTCTTCTGAAGTTTCAAAAAATTCAAGCACTGAGTCGTCAGTGCAGGCTCCTGGTCAGGAACAACACCTTTCCTTGTGTGCTTCACCCCCACCAAAAGTGAAGGATGCGGCAGCCCATACTTCAGATTACTCCATGGAGCTCTTTTCACACACCATGCCTGGGTTATCAAGTCAAATCCTGAATTCCCCAGTCCAACATGAATCAGAGATGGAGTGCACTGATGCACAGCCACTGCTAGATGATTCTGCTGGTACATTCACCCAGAGCACTACATTTCCCTCGCAGTCTACTGAGCCAGAATGTGACTCTGATAAAACACAGGTGCCCCTTCCCACATGCTATACCACCTTACACGGTGACACAGAGGAAGGTGCAGATGAAATTGAAGAGGACGTGATGGATGACCCAGTTGTTGACCCGGATTGGCATCCATTGGGAGAAGAGGGTGCCGCTGGCAATAGATCAGAAGAGGAGAAGGATCCGCAGCAGGCATCGACATCGCAGCAGCGGTTATCTGGCAGGCCCATAGCAGTCCAAAAAGGTCTTAAAAAACAAAAATAGTTGCAGGACAGCTTGGCCAGACGGTCAAGCCCTGAAAATTTATACCATAGTAGGAAGAGTCCAGTGTGGCACTTTTTTGACCAAAATCCTATTGATGAGGCAAAGGTTATCTGTAAGAAGTGTGGAAGGACCTTTAGCCGAGGGAAAAATCTCCGAAATTTGAATACCAGTTGCATGCTTAGACATTTAATGAACATGCCCTTGCAAGCGTGGACGGACTACAAAACCTACAAATCCCCCCCCCAGGGCCGGCGTCAGCCGGGCAAGTGCCGGTTCCCTGAGCAGGTGGGGGGGCAGACTCGTGGGCGACGGCACTAGCACAGGGCCCCTCATAGTACAATAATGTGTCTCTGACGGTGGGAGGGCCCACTCGCCGTCAGACACACCGGCATACTATGAGGGGCCCTGTGCCAGTGCCGTCGGCCCCCCCTTCTTGCTCAGGGCCCCAGCACTTGCAATACTTACCTCTCCATGCTCCACCGCTGTGACATCTTCCGCGCTTCCTGACAGTGACATTCAGGTTAGAGAGCACGATGACGTCACATCTGTACACCCTCTGCCAAAACAGTCCAAGTGCAGAGGCTGTAAGATGGTGACTCTGAGGAGTCCAGAGTAGAGCAGTGCACAGTGAGGAGAGGTATTTCATGTTTTTTTAATGTTTGGAGCAATATATGGGGAGCATTATATGCTGGAGAAATATATATGGGGCCCAGCATACACTTGAGCATCATAGATAGGGCCCATCATACACTGGAGCATTCTAAATGGGGGACATCAGACACTGGAGCAGCATTTACGGGGCCGATTATACACTGGATCATTAATAATGGCGCCCATTATATATGGAGCATGATTTTGGCCCATTAGACACTGGAGCATCATCCATGGGGCCCATCATATACTGGAGCATTCGAAATGGGGCAGATCAGACACTGGAGCATCATCTATGGGGCCCATCATATACTGGAGCATTCTAAAAGGGGGAAAACAGACACTGGAGCAGCATTTATGGGGCCCATTATACACTGGAGCATCATCCATGGGGGCCATCATATACTGGAGTATTCGAAATGGGGCAGATCAGACACTGGAGCATCATCCATGGGGCCCATCATATACTGGAGCATTCTAAATGGGGTAGATCAGACACTGGAGCAGCATCCATGGGGCCCATCATATACTGGAGCATTCTAAAAGAGGGAAAACAGACACTGGAGCAGCATTTATGGGGCCCATTATACACTGGGGCATCATCCATGGGGCCTATCATATACTAGAGCATTCAAAATGGAGCAGATCAGACACTGGAGCATCATCCATGGGGCCCATCATATACTGGAGCATTCTAAATGGGGCAGATCAGACACTGGAGCAGCATCCATGGGGCCCATCATATACTGGAGCATTTTAAAAGGGGGAAAACAGACACTGGAGCAGCATTTACGGGGACCTTTATACAATGGAGCATTATAAATGGGTCCCATTATATATGGAGCATTATTTTAGCCCATAAGTCACTGGAGCATCATCCATGGGGCCCATCATATACTGGAGAATCATATGGGGTTCATTATTTATGGGGCATCATATAGGGTATGGAGCATCATATGGGGCACATATGGGGCCTATTCTGTATGGAGCATTATATGGAGCCCATTCTGTATGGAGCAATATATGGGGCCCATCATATACTGTATGGAGCTTTATATGTGACTCATACTGTATGGAGCAATAAGTGGGGCTCATTCTACTCTATGGGGACCGTCCTATACTTTATGGCACATTATATTGGGACTATCATATGTATGTGGAGCTCATCATATACTGTATGGAACATTATATGGGACCAATCATGTATGGAGCAATATATGGGGCTCATTATTCTGTATGGTGCACTATGTGGTGGCCATAATACTGTATGGAGGAATATACTGTCCGGTTTTGAGCGATTGTAGATTTTAACATAGATATCAGTCATGTCATGTAAGAAGAGAAGTATTTGTCATTGTACTATACCTATATTTCTGTGCCGTATCGGAGCATCATGAATTGTGGTATGTGTTAAAGGGGCCCACTGACACTCTTTGGCACGGGGCACACGAAAACCGGGAGCCAGCCCAACCCCTCCACAAGTTTAGCCAAATAACCCACAGTTTTCAATGCGTAACTATTATTATAAAGTTACCGTATTTTGCGGACTATAAGACGCACTTTTTCCCCCCAAAATTTTGGGGGAAAATGGGGGTGCGTCTTATAGTCGCAACATACCTAAAAATCCGGTGGCGGCGGCGGTCCCAATTCATCCTCTCTGTGCGGTGGTGGTGTCGGGGCAGCAGCGGGCCTCTGTGCAGCATGGGGGGCTCCGTCGGCATTTCATCCCAGCCGGAAAGCACCCAGCAGCTGCGACGTGGTGGCCCCTCCCATGGCGGTCCCGATCAGCTGTGCGGTGGTGGTGTCGGGACAGCAGCGGGCCTCTGTGTAGCGTGGGGGGCTCCGCCGGCGTTTATTCCCTGCCGGAAAGCCCCCCGCAGCTGCGACGCGGTGCCGTCCAGGAAAGAAGTCCTCCGGAAAGATGGCCGCCACTTGCTGAAGTTCAAATCTCGCCAACGAGATCTCTTCCCGAGATCTCGTCTCTCGAGATCTCGTTGGCGAGATTTGAACTTCAGCAAGTGGCGGCCATCTTTCCGGAGGACTTCTTTCCGGATGGCACTGCGTCGCAGCTGCGGGGGGCTTTCGGGCAGGGAATAAACGCCGGCGGAGCCCCCCACGCTGCACAAAGGCCCGCTGCTGCCCCGACACCACCACCGCACAGCTGATCGGGACCGCCACAGGAGGGGCCACCACGTCGCAGCTGCTGGTTGCTTTCCGGCTGGGACGAAACGCCGGCGGAGCCCCCCATGCTGCACAGAGGCCCGCTGCTGCCTAGACACCACTACCGCACAGAGAGGATGAATTGGGACCGCCGCCGCCACCGGATTTTTAGGTATGTTGCGACTATAAGACGCACCCCCATTTTCCCCCGCCGGAGCCCCCCACGCTGCACAGAGGCCCGCTGCTGCCCCGATACCACCACCGCACAGGGAGGATGAATTGGGACCGCCACCAGAGGTGCCACGGCATCGCAGTTGCAGGGGGCTTTCCGGCTGGGACGAAATGCCGGCGGAGCCCCCCACGCTGCACAGAGCCCCGCTGCTGCCCCGACACCACCACCGGCACCGCAGGGAAGCTGCATTGGGAGCGCCGCCGCCAGCAGATTTGTGAGTATATGGCCACCTTGGCCACCCCACAGTGCCCAACCACCCCACAGAACACAGCCACCCCACATAACACAGCCACCCCACAGAGCACCACTACCGCACCAAACGACCCCAGTGACCACTCCTCTACCTGTGCTGATCCGTTCGCTGGTAAGCTTAATTTGGACTCTAAGACGGACCCCCATTTGACACATTATTTTTTTCCCAATTTTCCTTCTGGAAATTTGGGGTGCGTCTTATGGTCCGAAAAATACGGTAACTAAGGTTGCCAAGCTTAAGTAATAAGAATTGATGTCGTTGGCATTGAAATGGCCACTGTAGATGTGTTTACTCTCCTCCACTCCCTGCCGACTTTACTTCCCCATTGACTTGCATCGGGTTTCGAATTTCAGTCGGACCACCGACTTCTCACGATAGTCAGCCGATTTCGTTCGACTCGACTTTTGCGAAAGTCAGGTTTCATGAAACCCGACTCGACTCAAAAAAAGGCAAAGTCGCTCATCTCTAGTCATCATAAATTGAAAAAAATCCCCAGCACTCTATCTTCATCCACAATGTACGTTGTTTGATCACCAGCCATGCAATGCTTCAGCCTCAATGGTCTCTGCCATGCATCATTGGCAAAGACTGTTGAGGTTGAAATGATGCCTGCCAGGTGATCAAACATCATACATTTTGGATGAAGTTGGAGTGCTGGGGATTTTCTTTCATTTTACATGGATTTGTGGATGTGCTTGGACCTGGATGATAGACTTCCACCTCTTTGAAATATAATAAGTGTGTTGCTTTCTGTTTTCTATATGGTAGGTCATCATTATCTAATTCCTGGACAAGCCATTTAGAACTGATGGACACTTCTGAAACTGGCAATTGGTAACTCATGCTTTCTTCCTAAATGACTTTGTACCTACTCAGTATTAGTAGATTATCCTCATGAATGCTATGAAGTGACCTTATCTGTGTGATTAGTAACATCCTCATTCAGTAGAGCTAACAGTGTTTATCCATTTTCCGCCTAGCTGTGTCACTGAAAGCACTTCACCACCACTGAGTGCTGAATAACTATTTTCATAAATAGCGAGGAAACGGCACACCAGATCAAGGAAGCGTCTTTCACAATGACCCAAGCAGTGTGACGGCACATTTAATTTTAAAAGAAAGACTGATGTGCACAAGGCCAAATGGAAAAGCTAATAGCTGTGCTAGATTTTGATGCCTTTTCTGTTTTTTATTTATTTTAACCTTTTGCAATTCCTTTTGCTTCAATTCCAGAAACTAATGTGAAAAATCAGTACATAGCAATAAAATGATGACGTATAACTAGGGATGAGCTTTCCGATATTGCAATATCGGAAATTGGCCCAATATTTGCTATATCGGAATTCCGATTTCCGACTCCGATATTTTTTTCACATCGGAAATCGGAAATCCCATAATCCTTCAGCCTCTGAGCGCTCCGTGGAGCCAATCAGGAGCTGAAGAATTGCTGACAACATTGTGTAACTCCCCTAAGCTTGGTAGGAGGCGTCCAAACTTGCTAGCTAAGGGCTGCGCTGCGATTGGCTGGCTGGATGGTGTGATCAGGCAGTATAAAAGGCTGCGCCTGCCATTTTAGCCTCACTCTACTGTGAAAGCAGATAGGGATGGGTTGCTGTTGGAGATAGGGAGAGATCTCAAATCTAATAGTGAAATTGCCGTTCTGAATCCATCAATAGAGATGAAGGCAGGGAGTAAGGGACGTCCCTGTGGCAGCCGCGGAAGAGGTGCATCAGCAGCTAGACATGGTGCACATCCAGAGCAAGCAGCAGGCCCAAGTCACTCAGCACCTACTGTCACCCGGCAGCAGTCATTTATGCGCAGCTTGTTAGGAGCACAGGGCCATAGGCTGATAAGAGAAGATCAAGTAGAAACCTTTGTTGGTTGGTTGGCAGCATCCACCTCAATGAGCGCAGCATCCTCCCAGGACCTCTCCACCACATGGGGTCAGGTCACTGAAGAGCAGCACCCATCTGCTTCTTCATCGCCCACTAAATTGCCCAGACATTCAGAAGGCCAGGAGCCAACCTTAATCCTCTTCTCAGAATCTGTTGGCTTGGAATCTGTGTGCCAGCCAGACAGCATTCCTGCAGCTGAAGAAGAGGTAGTGTGCACAGATGCGCAACCACTGTGTGCTTCTGAGGAAGAAGTGGAGGGTGGGCCAGTGCCCACAGTGACCAGACCCCAGTCAGCAGATGATGATGAAACTCAGCTGCCAGTTTCTGCTGATGAAAGTGTATTGGATGACAAGGTCCTTGACCCATCATGGCATGCTGAGGGGCAGCAAGCAAGTAGGGATAGCTCAGAGGAAGAGCTTGCAGGTGTGGCGCAGCGTGGCCATCCACATGGGAGAGGAAGAGGGAAAGATTTGTTGTCTGCTCCCTCAACTTCAGCACCCGTTAGGAGCAGGGCTCTTTTAAAGAGCACAAGGGGTGCGCCCAAGAGTTGTGGTGCATGGGCCTTTTTCAACCAAGTTGCATATGACCTTACAGTAGTCAGATGCAAGCTTTGTCGACAAACTGTGCGGAGAGGGAAGAACGTCAGCAACCTTAATTCCACCAATATGTTGACGCATGTCAGGAAGAGGCACCCTGTGGAGTGGCAGCATCACACCCAAGATGATTCGCCACCTGCAGCTGGTTCCCCACCTTCCATCTCTTCAGCCACCTCTTCCTCCAGCTCGCAAACAGCTGCTCCCGCTTCCTCGCCAGAATGCCAGGGTGCATCTGCAGGCAGTGTTGTACAGCAGCACACTGTCTGTACTTCGGCAGCATCAGCATCCCAATCGCTGGCATCCTCACACTCCCAATCCAGTGTGCAGCCATCTGTCACACAGGTGTGGGAGAAAAGGCGCCCCTACTCGGCAAACCACCCACGAGCACAGGGCATGAATTCTCGCATTGCCAAACTGCTTGCAGTGGAAAAGCAACCATTCTGGCTGGTGAGCAAGCCAGCCTTTATCGATATGTTGGGGTTTGCAATCCCACAATACAGCGTTCCCAGCCACTTCTACTTCAGCAGGCAAGCCGTCCCCGCCCTGCAACAGCATCTGGAGTGTAAAATTAACCCCTTAATGTCCACTGACGTGCAGAGTCCGTCATGGCAAGGTGTCAGTTCCGGCACCAGGACGGACTCTGCACGTCATGGCTTTGATCTACCACTGCGTGTAAGCACGCAGTGGTAGATCAGTGCCGACAGCTGTCACAGACAGCTGACAGGCACGGCAAGCGGTGCGGGGACCTTTGCCGTCGGTCCCCGCACCTACAGCGCTGTGCTTGGTCAGTCAATCTGACTGACCAAACACAGCAGCGATCGTGCAGGAGAAGCTGAAATTTCAGCTTCTCCAGCGCGATCAGTGCAGGAGCCGGCGCTGCAGTGGCCAGGCTTCCTGCACTGACAGCCAGGAGCGGAGCCCCCACCGCCCCTGGCTGTTAACCCCCTGACTGCTGCGATCGAGCGAGATCGCAGAGCTCAGGGGGGGAGGCAGAGGGTCGGGAGCTCCCTCTGCCTCAGATCGGCACCCTGCAATGTATTTGCAGGGGCCGATCTCTGCCTTGATGACCCGGGGGTTGTCATGACAACCTCCGGGTCATTTAGCTACGGGAAGCTGCTGTGATCATTGTCACAGCAGCTTCCACTATAGTTGCAATGCATTGCAATGCCAGAGCATTGCAATGCATTGTAACTGCAATAAAAAGTAAAAAAAGTGAAAGTCCCATAAAGGGACAAGTTAAAAAAATCATTTTTTAAAAAAAATTGTAAAAAAAATATTAAAAAATAATTTAAAAAAAATCCCCTAAAAAATACACATTTTTATGTAATAAAAAAAATAAAAAACAAAAAACATACACATGTTAGGTATCTCCACGTCCGTAAAAATCCCATCTATAAAAGCGTAACCCTAGTTAACCCCTTCAGTGAAAGCCGTAAAAAAAAAAACACAAAAAAGTAGTAAATTATACTTTTTCCAAGCGGTATCATCATACTGCTTGGAAAAAGTGCAATAACACGCGATCAAAAAGTCAGATAAAAATAATCATGGTACCGCTGAAAACGTCATCTTGTCCCGCAAAAAAAAAGCTGCTATACAGCATCATCAGCGAAAAAATAAAAAAGTTATAGCTCGCGGAATAAACTGATGCAAAAATAATTATTTTTTCTATAAAATTTTTTATTGTGTAAAAAACACCAAAACATAAAAAAAAATATATAAATGAGGAATCGCCGTAACCATAGTGACCCGAAGAATAAAGCTGCTTTATCAATTTTACCACACACGGAACGGAGGAAAAAAAAAAAAAAAAAAACAATTCCTGAATTGCTGGTTTTTGTTCATTCTGATTCCACAAAAATCGGAATAGGAAACGATCAAAAAACGTTATGTGCCTGAATATGGTACCAATAAAAACGTCAGCTCGTCCCGCAAAAAATAAGACCACAGATAACTCTGTCGGCCGAAATATGGAAAAATTATAGCTCTCAAAATACGGCAATGCAAAAATTTCTTACAAAAAATTATTCCAAGAAAAAGCATCTTTTAGTGTGTGACAGAAGCTAAACATGAAAAAAGGGTGTAAATCTGGTATCGCTGTAATCGCACCGATCCGAGAATAAAGTCGCCTAATCACTAATACCGCACGAGGAACGGCGTAAAAAAGAAAACCAATTCTTCACCTTTTGTGGATTTGTTCATTGTGCCTCCCAAAGATCGCAGTAAGGCGATCACAGTGGTTCCCCCCCACATATGGAGTATCAGCGTACTCAGGACAAAATGCACAATAGCTTTTGGGGTCCTATTTCTCCTGTTACCCTTAGAGAAATAAAAATTTGGGGCAAAAAGGTAATTTTTGTGGAAAAAAACATGATTTTTTTTTTAATTTTCACGGCTCTACATTATAAACTTCTGTGAAGCCCTTGGGGGTTCAAAGTGCTGACCACACATCTAGATAAGTTCCTTGGGGGTCTAGTTTGCAAAATGGGGTCATTTGTGGGGGGTTTCTACTGTTTAGGCACATCAGGGGCTCTCCAAGCGCGACATGACACCCGCAGATCATTCCATCAAAGTCTGCATTTAAAAACGGTGCTCCTTCCCTTCCGAGCTCTGCCATGCGTCAAAATAGTGGTTCCCCCCCACATATGGGATATCAGCGTACTCAGGACAAATTGCACAATAGCTTTTGGGGTCCTATTTCTCCTGTTACCCTTATAAAAATAAAAATTTGGGGGCAAAAAGATTATTTTTGTGGAAAAAAATATGATATTTTTATTTTCACGGCTCTACGTTATAAACTTCTGTGAAGCACTTGGGGTTCAAAGTGCTCACCACACATCTAGATAAGTTCCTTGGGGGGTCTAGTTTCCAAAATGGAGTCACTTGTGGGGGGTTTCTACTGTTTAGGCACATCAGGGGCTCTCCAAACGTGACATGACACCCGCAGACCATTCCATCAAAATCTGCATTTGAAAAAGGCGCTCCTTCCCTTTCCAGCTCTGCCATGCGTCAAAATAGTGGTTTACCCCCCACATATGGGGTATCAGCATACTCAGGACAAATTGCACAATAACTTTTGGGGTCCTGTTACCCTTTGGAAAATAACAATTGGGGGTGGAAAGATCATTTTTGTGGAAAAGATATGATTTTTTAATTTTACTGCTCTACGTTATAACCTTCTGTGAAGCCCTTGGGGTTCAAAGCTTTCACCACACATCTATATAAGTTCCTTGGGGGGTCTAGTTTCCAAAATGGGGTCACTTGTGGGGGGTTTCCACTGTTTAGGCACACAGGGACTCTCCAAATGCGACATGGCGTCCAATCTCAATTCCAGCCAAAAAAGTCAAATGGCGCTGCTTCCCTTCCAAGCTCTGCCATGCGCCCAAATAGTGGTTTACCCCCACATATGGGGTATCAGCGTACTCAGGACAAATTGCACAATAACTTTTGGGGTCCTTTTACCCTTTGGGAAATAAAAATTGGGGTGGAAAGATCATTTTTGTGGAAAAGATATGATTTTTTAATTTTACTGCTCTACGTTATAACCTTCTGTGAAGCCCTTGGGGGTTCAAAGCTTTCACCACACATCTATATAAGTTCCTTGGGGGTCTAGTTTCCAAAATGGGGTCACTTGTGGGGGGTTTCCACTGTTTAGGCACACAGGGACTCTCCAAATGCGACATGGCGTCCAATCTCAATTCCAGCCAAAAAAGTCAAATGGCGCTGCTTCCCTTCCAAGCTCTGCCATGCGCCCAAATAGTGGTTTACCCCCACATATGGGGTATCAGCGTACTCAGGACAAATTGCACAATAACTTTTGGGGTCCTTTTACCCTTTGGGAAATAAAAATTGGGGTGGAAAGATCATTTTAGTGGAAAAGATATGATTTTTTAATTTTACAGCTCTACGTTATAACCTTCTGTGAAGCCCTTGGGGGTTCAAAGCTCTCACCACACATCTAGATAAGTTCCTTGGGGGGTCTAGTTTCCAAAATGGGGTTACTTGTGGGGGGTATCCACTGTTTAGGCACACAGGGCTCTCCAAATACGACATGGCGTCCAATCTCAATTCCAGCCAAAAAAGTCAAATGGCGCTGCTTCCCTTCCGAGCTCTGCCATGCACCCAAATAGTGGTTTACCCCACATATGGGGTATCAGCGTACTCAGGACTAATTGCACAATAACTTTTGGGTCCTTTTATCCTTTGGAAAATAAAAATTGGATGAAAAGATCATTTTTGTGGAAAAAACATGATTTTTTAATTTACGGCTCTACGTTATAACCTTCTGTGAAGCCCTTGGGGTTAAAAGCTCTCACAACACATTTAGATAAGTTACTGGGGGTCTAGTTTCCAAAATGGGGTCACTTGTGGGGTTTCCACTGTTAGCACACAGGGACTCTCCAAATGCGACATGGCGTCCAATCTCAATTCCACCAAAAAAGTCAAATGGCGCTGCTTCCCTTCTGAGCTCTGCCATGCGCCCAAATAGTGTTTACCCTCACACATGGGTATCGATGTACTCAGAGAAATTGTACAACAAATATTGTGGTTCATTTTCTACTGATACCCTTGACAAAATTTTAAAAAATTGTGTCGAAAGAAAAATTTTGGGAAAAAAGTTAAATGTTAATTTTTTCCTTCCACATTGCTTCAATGCTTGTGAAGTACCTAAAGGGTTAATAAACTTCTTGAATGTGGCTTTGAACACGTTGAGGGGTGCAGTTTTTAGAATGGTGTCACTTTTGGGTATTTTCTGTCATATTGACCCCTCAAATTCACTTCAAATGTGAGGTGGCCCCTAAAAAAAATGATTTTGTAAATTTTGTTGGAAAAATGAGAAATTGCTGGTCAACTTTTAACACTTATAACTTCCTAACAAAAAAAAATTTTGGTTCCAAAATTGTGCTGATGTAAAGTAGACATGTGGGAAATGTTATTTATTAACTAATTTTTGTGACATATCTCTCTGATTTAATGGCATAAAAATTAAAGTTTGAAAATTGCAAAATTTTCAAAATTTTTGCCATATTTCCATTTTTTTCATAAATAAACGCAAGTTATATTGAAGAAATTTTACCACTATCATGAAGTACAATATGTCTTGAGAAAACATTCTCAGAATCGCCAAGATCCGTTGAAGCGTTCCAGAGTTATAACATCATAAAGAGACAGTGGTCAGAAATGTAAAAATTGGCCTGGTCTTTAACCTACAAAATGGCTTGGTCGTTAAGGGGTTAAGCATGCGCTCCAAAATGCAGTTAGTAGCAAGGTCCACCTGACCACCGACGCGTGGACCAGTCAGCATGGCCAGGGACGCTACATTTCCATCACCGCCCATTGGGTAAATGTAGTTGAGCCTAAAACTGAAGTAGACAGTGCAAGTGCGCGGGTCCTGCCAACTCCACGGATTGTAGGCCTCTCCTACGTACAAATTGACTCCTCCTCATACTCCTTGTCAGACTCGCCTGCACCCAGACGTACCACAACAACCGATTTCAGCACAGCATCAGCCAAACATCAACAGGCCGTGTTGAAATTGGTTTATCTGGGTAATGTTAGCCATACCGCAACCGAGCTGTGGAACACGCTCAAGGAGCAGAGCGACATGTGGCTTCTGCCGCTCAACTTCCAGCCAGGTATGGTGGTGTGTGACAACGGCCGAAACTTGGTCGAGGCTCTGGGCCTAGGTGGTCTGACTCTCACATTCCATGCCTTGCCCATGTCCTAAACTTGGTGGTGCAGAGGTTCCTTAGGAACTATCCTGACCTTGAGGAGCTGCTGCACAAAGTCAGATACGAGTGCTCTCATTTGCGGCGTTCAAGCATGGCTGCATCGCGCCTTTCAGCCATGTAGCCATGCAGCGCAGATAGGGCCTGCCCGAGCACCGCATCATTGTTGACCTCCCCACCAGGTGGAATTCGACTTTGCATATGCTGCGGAGGTTGTATGAGCAGCAACCTGCAATAATGGAGTTGTAGCTGCAGCAGGCGCAAAGTAGGCGACACACATCTCAGCCCTCCCACTTTACAACCACAGAGTGGGCAACCATGAAGGACATATGCACCATTTTGAAGTGCTTTGAGGACTCCACTCTGATGGTGAGCGCGGATGCTGCCCTACTCAGCCTGACTATTCCCCTTATATGCCTTATAGAATCATCACTTAAAGGACTAAGGGATGAGGTTTCTCAGGAGGAGGAGGAGTATGATGAGACACTTGCACCAACCAGGTAATCTTCATCGGCCCGGTTGGTACAAAGCTCTGTGGGTGCCTTACAAAGATCCAGACAGGACACAGCAAACGAGGAGGATGAGGAGGACTTTGAGGATGAGCTAGAGGAGGAAAGTACACAGCGCTCTACTAGTTGTCACGAGATACAGCATGGATGGGGTGATTGAACAAAATCACCCAGGTGCTGGAAAGAGAAAAGCCTAATGGAGTGGAAAAGGACAACGAGACCAAGAAAAAATACTATAATCAAAATGCCTTTATTAAACAAAATTACTGGCTTAACAAACGTATAATATAACCATGTAATAAAATGATTTAAAACAACAGGACACTATAATCAATAAATATACTCAATATAATATAATATATATATATATATAATGTAATGCTCAGAAAATAAAACCAGGTAACCAAACTATATATACAACATAATTATATAGTGAACACACAGTGATGTACAGAATTATATATAAATGAAATACTGTGTAAAATATACCACATACATTAGTGTGTGCACTGAATCAAAAAATTATACTACCCACTACAATTCATGTGTAAATGATTGCAAAAACCAATCAAAAACCGGTTAAATTGTGCAAAAAAAGACCATCAATAAAAAAAGTGCACCAAATAAAAACCAATATACCTGGGAGCAAAAAGTATCAGATGTATGTGCCTGCTGAAAACGCGCCCCGACGCGCGTTTCGGATATATAGATCCTTCGTCAGGGGGATATTTTGCTCCCAGGTATATTGGTTTTTATTTGGTGCACTTTTTTTATTGATGGTCTTTTTTTTGCACAATTTAACCGGTTATATTTGTTACACAATTTTATTCCATTTGATTGGTTTTTGCAATCATTTACACATGAATTGTAGTGGGTAGTATAATTTTTTGATTCAGTGCACACACTAATGTATGTGGTATATTTTACACAGTATTTCATTTATATATAATTCTGTACATCACTGTGTGTTCACTATATAATTATGTTGTATATATAGTTTGGTTACCTGGTTTTATTTTCTGAGCATTACATTATATATATATATATATTATATTATATTGAGTATATTTATTGATTATAGTGTCCTGTTGTTTTAAATCATTTTATTACATGGTTATATTATACGTTTGTTAAGCCAGTAATTTTGTTTAATAAAGGCATTTTGATTATGGTATTTTTTCTTGGTCTCGTTGTCCTTTTCCACTCCATTAGGCTTTTCTCTTTCCAGCACCTGGGTGATTTTGTTCAATTAATTCCGGGTGGTCTGCCATCCAAAATTTCTCAGGTTATATAGGCACCTAACATATTTATTATATACACTTATACTTTATTTGATTCATTTTGTGTATCCTATATTCTTGAGTATTTTTATGGATGGGGTGATGCAAAGCAGCTAGAGCACATTCCTGCAGCTGGTGACAGCGATGCATGGCCAGTTGGCAGCCTTCAGCACATGAGTGACTTCATGCTGCAGTGTCTGAGAAAAGACCCACGCTTGGCTCGTATTCTCCACACAAATGACTACTGGGTGGCCACCCTCTTAGATCCACGTTAACGGGACAGCCTTGAAAGCCTAATTACACCATTGAACTGGGCGCGTAAAATGCAGGAGTACCAAGAAGCACTGGTTAATTCACTCATGTACTGTTTTCCACCGCATAGCAGTGATGCGTGTGCACTAGCAGGCACCTCAGTGTGCCCTAGGCCCAGCGGAATCCGTTCAGAAGCCGGTAGCAGAAGCAGTACATCTGCTACTGACAGGTTCAGTATACCCAACCTGTTCCAATGGTTTCTGAACCCGCAAACAGTTCGGGCACCATCAGCACAGACAGTGCAACGCACTAGGAGGCAACGTTACAGTGACATGGTGGCACAATACCTCTTCACCCCTGTCAGTGGGCTTCAGGATGGATCTGCCCCCTTCAAGTTTTGGGTCTCCAAGTTGGATACATGGCCCGAGCTTAGCCAGTATGCCTTGGAGGTCCTGGCTTGTCCTGGTGCCAGTGTGATTTCTGAACGCGTCTTAAGTGCAGCTGGTAATGTACTAACAGACCAACGTACCAGACTATCCGCTGCAAATGTGGACCGGCTTACATTCCTAAAAATGAACCAGGCCTGGATTTCTGGTGACTTTTGCTGCCCTGGGCCACAGTACACAGGTTACATGCATGGTTGGTAGCAGTATGCATGCTCTGTCATGTGCCTATGTTGCACACAGCGTAATCTGTTATGCCCGTGCTCTGGCCTATATTTGGTAGCACCTGGTTCTGTGACTGACTCTTTCACCTCATACTGCTTTCCATTGGCTCTAGTACCGCCAGCTAGTGCCCATTTCTGTGACTGCCACTTTCACAGCATGTCGTGTTTCTGGGCTCTAGTACCGCCAGCTAGTGCCCATTTCCGTGACAGCCACTTTCACAGCATGCCGTGTTTCTGGGCTCTAGTACCGCCAGCTAGTGCCCATTTCCGTGACTGCCACTTTCACAGCATGCTGTGTTTCTGGGCAACAGTACCGCCAGCTGTACCTCGTTAGACCAAAGTGGAAAAAAAGGACGACAGATGCCAAACACCTATAGGCAGAAGCACAAGAGGCGGAATCCAGCCACGCCGGCTGTTTCGTGACAGTGAAGTGCGGACACAGGTGCCTCCCCCAAAGGGTAAACAGAGTTCCAGCATCGCCAGCTGGTTCTCGGGAGTGCCCAAGGGCACGGGTACCTCCTGCTCCAAACCGTGTTTCGACAACGCTTGCTCTAACCCTAACCCTTACCCTACTAACCATAAACCCTAACCCTACCCCAACTAATCCTAAGCCAAAGAAAAAACACCGCTGTTAAGAAGATGATGACCAGTTTTCCTGCTACAGTTTTCGCTCTGTGCATTTTTCTAGTGATTTTTTTGCCCCTCTGCCTCTGCATACTCCTTCCCCATTATCCTGAGGTGTTTCCCTCCATTTTATCCATTATATAGCACTGTAGTGGTCATTTTGTAATTCCGATTTTTTTCTCCCATTGACTTGCATTGATGTTGGAAATCGGAAATTCCGATATCCAATATCTTTCCAATATCGGAAATTGGAATTCCGATACGATTTCGGGCAATATCGCTCATCCCTACGTATAACACTTCCCATTTACTGAATGTTTTCAGGATAAAATCACCACTGCTTTATGCAAGATATAGAGTATTCTAAACTATTAATTCAAGGATAAGAGGCATACAATTCTGCAATTCTGCAGTAACCTATAAATATGTTTTCTGATTAATGTATGCAATGTTAGATAAAAGCTTATGTCTGAGTTCTACTGCCATGGGGCGCTTGAACTAAATAAAGGAATTAAAGCACTGGACAATATTGGATAGGATTGAAAAATTATAATTTCCACTGAACATGTGTGTAGCCCAGCTACGCAGGCACACATAAAAGTCCAGGAGAGTGCACAGGAAGGTAACAGCAACGCTTGATATTCATTCACTGTCACTCACACTTTCAGACACACCCATCTGAGATATAAGGGGGAGTGACACGTATCTGAAGTGGTTAGTCAGTCAGCCAACCTAGGAGGGAGAGTAGTGGAATCTGGCTCCTGTCTACGGACGGATCAGTTCAGTGTCAGTCCAAGTGGGACTTAGAGGATACTGAGGGCTACTCTGCGAGCCCTAGAGAAAGCTGACCTCGCCATTGAAAGTACAAGTGTTTATGTTAAGAGCGTGAAGCAGGGCGAAGGGCGCAGTGGAGAAGATAGAGAAGTGCAACAGGTATTGGATTGCCTGCACTGAATTGCCGGACACCGGGGTCCGAAGCGTTGCTACAGTTTCAAGCTTAGTAACAAGAAAACCGGAGGCATCTGGACTACAGGTCGCAGAGAGCAGCCCTAAGTGTCAATACGTAACCGGAGTCAAGTGGAACAGGGACTTTGAGTCAAGTGCACGACAAAAGTAAGGACTTAGTTTCATCACTTAGAAGGCTCCACCACAACGTTGGCCGGGCAGTACAGCTATTGAGAAAGCTGGAGATTCAGAGTTAACTTCGCTTCAGGCAAGTTGGACTCACATGTACATTGAAGTTAAGGAGGCCTCTAACCTGCTCAGCTGTTACCGGAATGTGCACTCTCCACCCCGACCAGCTCCCCGGGATCTGCTTGAACCACCATCAGTAAAAGGTATGAAAAGAAGCTGCATTGTGTTTGGCTGAATTCTTACTACACCCTGCATCATCATCATCATAGACTTCCAGGGACCCGTCTCACCTGTGGGAGACTTACTACCAAGCTGCCCCATAACATCCCCTGTGAAAGTCCTTAGAGCAGCGCTGGTTCAATTAACCAGAAACCGCAGGTGGCGTCACGAACTACCTATCCTAAATATCCCCTGTAAATATTCCCCATTGCACGACCGCCAGGGCCACGGACCGAGCCACCGCTACCAGTGAAAACTCCCATAGATTTCCATGGGCTCGGCTCCGAGTATCCCATAGCCCTGGTATCCACAATTGTGGTGCGTGGACGGAACAACTTTTTGGCGTCACGAACAGGATCCGAAACTTGCAATTGTGAGTCCTGTGTGCCTATTGAACTGTTTATTTCATGAAAAAGACTGTTTGCTGCATTTGGCGCCAAATACCGCCATTTTGCCGCCAAGTTGGCGCCCTGAGGCGCTGGTGAAGAAGGTGGGCGTGCATTCGTGGGCGTGTACCCCCCCCTGAGGCGCGAAAGATATGGCCGCCCTCTCCAAATGTTACTACAATGTGCGGTCCTGCCCCTCTGCTAAAGAAATCCGCCTCCTCTTCATCCTCTATGCAAAGAGGAGGAGACGCAAATCCCGCCTCCACGGAAGAGACCAGATTGTTCCTGATGGAAACTACACTCTGGCCTGGGACGAGATGGCGGAAGGACAGGAGAATCTGTGCCAAAGATCGGAAGATTTTCTACCTGTGCCGGAGCTGTCCCCAGATAGGGACACCGACCCCGCCATGATGGAGCTGCGGAAGGAGAATGAAGAGCTAAAAAGGAAGCTCCAGGGTCGTGCTGATCGACAGGAGACGGAGAGACGCTGGCGTACCCAAACACAGCGGCTGCTGTGGGACGCAATGTTCTCTCCTACAAGCCAAGGGCCGTCTCCTGAATTCCTGAAATCGCTGCTGGAGAAGGCTGAGGGACGACCGGAGGTTACCGCCGAAAGTGCTGTACCTGATCCCACCGATGCGGAGGTGGAGGAGAAGGAGGCTGAGGAGGTATTGCCCGGACCGGAGTGCCAGTCAGGCCAGGAGGCCACCGCAGAGTACCGCTCCCCGGTAAGGTCACCGGAGGGGTCCCAGCCATCGTTGCCGGAAGTCGACTGGGACGAGATGGAGCGATTAGATGACGTCACCTATGCCGTACAGTGGGAAAGTGAGTGGCGCCGTCGTGAAGAGGAGCAGCGACGCCAAAAGCAGGAGGAAGAAAGAGACATCCAGCGGTCCCGACAGAAACAGCATGAGGAATTCATAGCTGACAAGGAGACCGTCCGCCGGGATAAAGGTACCCTACGGGAACAGCGGCGGCAGGGGTGCGTCACCGAGTTCCAGCTCCGCAAGGGCTGGGGCTTCATCCGCGAACCGGGCCTCTATCCAGGGGTCTTTGTAAGCCGCAGGGACGTAGAATCCCACCTGCCCATCGGTCATCCTGGGAGGGACCTGATTAATGGGGACATTGTGAGCTACACCCGTCACTGGGGTATGAAGGGGTGGTATGCCCTGAACGTCTCCATCATCAGTGACCCCGTCCCCGACGCCGGTACTGAAGCGTCCCAGTTCAGAGCTCCCACCGCACCAGGCCGTGCCCCAACATCGCCACTTACATCGCAAACAGCGACCTGCTCTACATCGCAATCAGCGACTTGCTCTACATCGCAACAGGCGACCTACCCGGTATCGCCCCCTACATCGCAATCAACCAAGTGTCCCGCAACGCAAACTGCAACTCATTCTGGATCGCAACCGGATGCGACCACAGTTAAAGCGCAGCTGAAACCTGCATCTTTGATGAAAAGTTCTTATTTGCCTGAGACACCCGTTGCGTCCCCGTTGGTTCGCACAAGGACTGTGGCCACGCAAACGCAGATATCGGGCCATGACTTATTTGTTATGGGATCCAAAGAGCATCGCGTTGTTCCAGCCCCAGGAGTGGAAGACGTAATCGACATCAGCAAGAAAAGTGAAGACCGGTAGGACCCAGACAGGGGTTTACCGCATCTAAGAAATGTATAAAGTTTGTTGAGAGAATTGCCATTTTTGCACTTTATTACTGTGTATGTATAGTGTTTACATATTTAAAATAGAATACCCGGCTGGGTAAAGCAAAAGTTAAAGTGAGATTCAAAGAATTTGAAAAAGTTAAATATTCAATGTGTTGATTACATAGTATACCCCGGTTGGGTAACTTCAGTCGAATTATATGTGCATACTTGAAGAGTACAGATGTCTTTTATTATGTCATGGACTGAGAGGCTGAGGACTGTGCCAGCCCAGAACTTATCCTGTAAATAGTTGCGCTTCGGTGCATTATCTTGGTTTTACATGAAACCACTACTACTATCTACCTCTGAAGAAAAACCCGTATGGTGGGCCTAGAGTGAGGTCTGCAGTCAGAAGTCCTGCAGCCCACCCAGGACCCACGTGGGAGGTTTTTGGTGCGGGTCCTCCACAAGTATCTTGTATATATGAGCATGTTTTGATACTTTTGATACTTTTGTATTTTTCCTATTGTACAAATTGTAACGTTCAAGAATTCGTACCTCCCGGATGGGGAAAAGTTATAATGTTTATGTTAATGCAAAACAAAATATTCTTTTTGTCTTTTACAGCCCGGGAGTGCTGTGTTTTACCAAGGGGGGATGTGTAGCCCAGCTACGCAGGCACACATAAAAGTCCAGGAGAGTGCACAGGAAGGTAACAGCAACGCTTGATATTCATTCACTGTCACTCACACTTTCAGACACACCCATCTGAGATATAAGGGGGAGTGACACGTATCTGAAGTGGTTAGTCAGTCAGCCAACCTAGGAGGGAGAGTAGTGGAATCTGGCTCCTGTCTACGGACGGATCAGTTCAGTGTCAGTCCAAGTGGGACTTAGAGGATACTGAGGGCTACTCATCGAGCCCTAGAGAAAGCTGACCTCGCCATTGAAAGTACAAGTGTTTATGTTAAGAGCGTGAAGCAGGGCGAAGGGCGCAGTGGAGAAGATAGAGAAGTGCAACAGGTATTGGATTGCCTGCACTGAATTGCCGGACACCGGGGTCCGAAGCGTTGCTACAGTTTCAAGCTTAGTAACAAGAAAACCGGAGGCATCTGGACTACAGGTCGCAGAGAGCAGCCCTAAGTGTCAATACGTAACCGGAGTCAGGTGGAACAGGGACTTTGAGTCAAGTGCACGACAAAAGTAAGGACTTAGTTTCATCACTTAGAAGGCTCCACCACAACGTTGGCCGGGCAGTACAGCTATTGAGAAAGCTGGAGATTCAGAGTTAACTTCGCTTCAGGCAAGTTGGACTCACATGTACATTGAAGTTAAGGAGGCCTCTAACCTGCTCAGCTGTTACCGGAATGTGCACTCTCCACCCCGACCAGCTCCCCGGGATCTGCTTGAACCACCATCAGTAAAAGGTATGAAAAGAAGCTGCATTGTGTTTGGCTGAATTCTTACTACACCCTGCATCATCATCATCATAGACTTCCAGGGACCCGTCTCACCTGTGGGAGACTTACTACCAAGCTGCCCCATAACATCCCCTGTGAAAGTCCTTAGAGCAGCGCTGGTTCAATTAACCAGAAACCGCAGGTGGCGTCACGAACTACCTATCCTAAATATCCCCTGTAAATATTCCCCATTGCACGACCGCCAGGGCCACGGACCGAGCCACCGCTACCAGTGAAAACTCCCATAGATTTCCATGGGCTCGGCTCCGAGTATCTCATAGCCCTGGTATCCACAATTGTGGTGCGGGGACGGAACAACTTTTTGGCGTCATGAACAGGATCCGAAACTTGCAATTGTGAGTCCTGTGTGCCTATTGAACTGTTTATTTCATGAAAAAGACTGTTTGCTGCATTTGGCGCCAAATACCGCCATTTTGCCGCCAAGTTGGCGCCCTGAGGCGCTGGTGAAGAAGGTGGGCGTGCATTCGTGGGCGTGTACCCCCCCTGAGGTGCGAAAGATATGGCCGCCCTCTCCAAATGTTACTACAATGTGCGGTCCTGCCCCTCTGCTAAAGAAATCCGCCTCCTCTTCATCCTCTATGCAAAGAGGAGGAGACGCAAATCCCGCCTCCACGGAAGAGACCAGATTGTTCCTGATGGAAACTACACTCTGGCCTGGGACGAGATGGCGGAAGGACAGGAGAATCTGTGCCAAAGATCGGAAGATTTTCTACCTGTGCCGGAGCTGTCCCCAGATAGGGACACCGACCCCGCCATGATGGAGCTGCGGAAGGAGAATGAAGAGCTAAAAAGGAAGCTCCAGGGTCGTGCTGATCGACAGGAGACGGAGAGACGCTGGCGTACCCAAACACAGCGGCTGCTGTGGGACGCAATGTTCTCTCCTACAAGCCAAGGGCCGTCTCCTGAATTCCTGAAATCGCTGCTGGAGAAGGTTGAGGGACGACCGGAGGTTACCGCCGAAAGTGCTGTACCTGATCCCACCGATGCGGAGGTGGAGGAGAAGGAGGCTGAGGAGGTATTGCCCGGACCGGAGTGCCAGTCAGGCCAGGAGGCCACCGCAGAGTACCGCTCCCCGGTAAGGTCACCGGAGGGGTCCCAGCCATCGTTGCCGGAAGTCGACTGGGACGAGATGGAGCGATTAGATGACGTCACCTATGCCGTACAGTGGGAAAGTGAGTGGCGCCGTCGTGAAGAGGAGCAGCGACGCCAAAAGCAGGAGGAAGAAAGAGACATCCAGCGGTCCCGACAGAAACAGCATGAGGAATTCATAGCTGACAAGGAGACCGTCCGCCGGGATAAAGGTACCCTACGGGAACAGCGGCGGCAGGGGTGCGTCACCGAGTTCCAGCTCCGCAAGGGCTGGGGCTTCATCCGCGAACCGGGCCTCTATCCAGGGGTCTTTGTAAGCCGCAGGGACGTAGAATCCCACCTGCCCATCGGTCATCCTGGGAGGGACTTGATTAATGGGGACATTGTGAGCTACACCCGTCACAGGGGTATGAAGGGGTGGTATGCCCTGAACGTCTCCATCGTCAGTGACCCCGTCCCCGACGCCGGTACTGAAGCGTCCCAGTTCAGAGCTCCCACCGCACCAGGCCGTGCCCCAACATCGCCACTTACATCGCAAACAGCGACCTGCTCTACATCGCAATCAGCGACTTGCTCTACATCGCAACAGGCGACCTACCCGGTATCGCCCCCTACATCGCAATCAACCAAGTGTCCCGCAACGCAAACTGCAACTCATTCTGGATCGCAACCGGATGCGACCACAGTTAAAGCGCAGCTGAAACCTGCATCTTTGATGAAAAGTTCTTATTTGCCTGAGACACCCGTTGCGTCCCCGTTGGTTCGCACAAGGACTGTGGCCACGCAAACGCAGATATCGGGCCATGACTTATTTGTTATGGGATCCAAAGAGCATCGCGTTGTTCCAGCCCCAGGAGTGGAAGACGTAATCGACATCAGCAAGAAAAGTGAAGACCGGTAGGACCCAGACAGGGTTTACCGCATCTAAGAAATGTATAAAGTTTGTTGAGAGAATTGCCATTTTTGCACTTTATTACTGTGTATGTATAGTGTTTACATATTTAAAATAGAATACCCGGCTGGGTAAAGCAAAAGTTAAAGTGAGATTCAAAGAATTTGAAAAAGTTAAATATTCAATGTGTTGATTACATAGTATACCCCGGTTGGGTAACTTCAGTCGAATTATATGTGCATACTTGAAGAGTACAGATGTCTTTTATTATGTCATGGACTGAGAGGCTGAGGACTGTGCCAGCCCAGAACTTATCCTGTAAATAGTTGCGCTTCGGTGCATTATCTTGGTTTTACATGAAACCACTACTACTATCTACCTCTGAAGAAAAACCCGTATGGTGGGCCTAGAGTGAGGTCTGCAGTCAGAAGTCCTGCAGCCCACCCAGGACCCACATGGGAGGTTTTTGGTGCGGGTCCTCCACAAGTATCTTGTATATATGAGCATGTTTTGATACTTTTGATACTTTTGTATTTTTCCTATTGTACAAATTGTAACGTTCAAGAATTCGTACCTCCCGGATGGGAAGAGTTATAATGTTTATGTTAATGCAAAACAAAATATTCTTTTTGTCTTTTACAGCCCGGGAGTGCTGTGTTTTACCAAGGGGGGATGTGTAGCCCAGCTACGCAGGCACACATAAAAGTCCAGGAGAGTGCACAGGAAGGTAACAGCAACGCTTGATATTCATTCACTGTCACTCACACTTTCAGACACACCCATCTGAGATATAAGGGGGAGTGACACGTATCTGAAGTGGTTAGTCAGTCAGCCAACCTAGGAGGGAGAGTAGTGGAATCTGGCTCCTGTCTACGGACGGATCAGTTCAGTGTCAGTCCAAGTGGGACTTAGAGGATACTGAGGGCTACTCATCGAGCCCTAGAGAAAGCTGACCTCGCCATTGAAAGTACAAGTGTTTATGTAAGAGCGTGAAGCAGGGCGAAGGGCGCAGTGGAGAAGATAGAGAAGTGCAACAGGTATTGGATTGCCTGCACTGAATTGCCGGACACCGGGGTCCGAAGCGTTGCTACAGTTTCAAGCTTAGTAACAAGAAAACCGGAGGCATCTGGACTACAGGTCGCAGAGAGCAGCCCTAAGTGTCAATACGTAACCGGAGTCAGGTGGAACAGGGACTTTGAGTCAAGTGCACGACAAAAGTAAGGACTTAGTTTCATCACTTAGAAGGCTCCACCACAACGTTGGCCGGGCAGTACAGCTATTGAGAAAGCTGGAGATTCAGAGTTAACTTCGCTTCAGGCAAGTTGGACTCACATGTACATTGAAGTTAAGGAGGCCTCTAACCTGCTCAGCTGTTACCGGAATGTGCACTCTCCACCCCGACCAGCTCCCCGGGATCTGCTTGAACCACCATCAGTAAAAGGTATGAAAAGAAGCTGCATTGTGTTTGGCTGAATTCTTACTACACCCTGCATCATCATCATCATAGACTTCCAGGGACCCGTCTCACCTGTGGGAGACTTACTACCAAGCTGCCCCATAACATCCCCTGTGAAAGTCCTTAGAGCAGCGCTGGTTCAATTAACCAGAAACCGCAGGTGGCGTCACGAACTACCTGTCCTAAATATCCCCTGTAAATATTCCCCATTGCACGACCGCCAGGGCCACGGACCGAGCCACCGCTACCAGTGACAACTCCCATAGATTTCCATGGGCTCGGCTCCGAGTATCCCATAGCCCTGGTATCCACAATTGTGGTGCGTGGTCGGAACACATGTTCCACAATGAAAAAGATTGGTATCACATCAGTTAATGTTAGCAACAAAGCTTTCGATCTGAAGGTGGCCATACAGATAAGAAAAAAAATTAGGTTGAAGGCAAATCACCAAATTCAAAAAGCGTTACAGAAAAAAGTCCATTCTATTTACCAATATCTGGCCATAATGTCAATGCACTACAGAATACAGCAGACCCCATGATAAAGGCATCACAGGAGCAAAATACTAATAAAACAACAACAACTCACATGCTAATCATTCATAAAGGGGGTGGTTGCTTAATATTATAAATTAAACTGCCAAGCATCTTCTTGCCAGCCCTGTCCTAACTAGAGTTGAGCGATACTTTCCGATATCCTAAAGTATCGGAATCGGAATGGTATCGCCGATATCACTAAAAAATCGGCGATACCCGATACCGATACCGGAAGTCCCATGTAAGTCTATGGGAACAAAATATCGCAACTAAAAAAAACCCCATTCTTTCCTTGTAAACACTAAATATACACACATAGAATACATATATATATATATATACATGTCATTGTGACATATATATATACATATATGTATAGTTTATACACTTCTACATAGTAAAATATCCTTTGATTCAATTGCCGGGTAAAGCCGGCTTCAGTGAAAAGACAGAAGCACCCGACATGAAATGACACTTGGTGTACATAGGGTTAACCATGTCTTTTCATGTCGTTTGCTATCTGATTTGCACAAACAATTAAATCAGACTATGTGTGCAAAATTTCACACCTGTAGGGGTTAATTAAAGGTGTAAATTTGTTGTAAAAAAACGGACTTTTTTGCTACGAATTTACACCTTTAATTAACCCCTACAGGTGTGAAATTTTGCACACATAGTCTGATTTAATTGTTTGTGCAAATTAGATAGCAAAGGACATGAAAAGACATGGTTAACCCTATGTACACCAAGTGTCATTTCATGTCGGGTCACCCGACATGAAATGACACTTGGTGTACATAGGGTTAACCATGTCTTTTCATGTCCTTTGCTATCTAATTTGCACAAACAATTAAATCAGACTATGTGTGCAAAATTTCACACCTGTAGGGGTTAACTAAAGGTGTAAATTCGTTGTAAAAAAAACGGACTTTTTTGCTACGAATTTACACCTTTAATTAACCCCTACAGGTGTGAAATTTTGCACACATAGTCTGATTTAATTGTTTGTGCAAATTAGATAGCAAAGGACATGAAAAGACATGGTTAACCCTATGTACACCAAGTGTCATTTCATGTCGGGTTCTGCATTTTCACAAAAGCCGGCAATTGAATTAGCGGCTATTATACTATGTAGAAGTGTATGAACTACAAATATAAATATATATATATATGTGTCACAAATTCAATGACATGTATATATATATATATGAGGTGTAAAATTGCTGAAAAAAAATGCGTGGGCTCCCGCCCTATTTTCGCAACCAGACAGACAAAGCCAGTGAGTGGGGGCAGATAATAATAGCCCAGAGAGGGACCATTATTTTTGGCCCCCCCCGGCTACTTAACATCTGCCCCCAGACACCCCAGAAAGGGCAAATCTCTAATTAGATTTGCCCTTTCTGGCACTTTGCCCGTCTATTCCCATTGCCCTGTAGCGGTGGCGAATGGGTTAATAAGGGGTTAAAATGACCTTGCAATTGAAAGGTCACTTTAAGCCAGGTTAATAATTGAGAGCTGTCAATTAGACAACTATCAATTATTAATCCTATTGTATGAAAGAAAAATCAAACACACACACTTTAATAAAAAAGAAGTTTAATGAAATAATCACACAGTTTTTGACCATATTTTATTTACCTGCTAAAACCATTTCCTGTAATAAAAATAAAATAAAAAAGCAAAATTATTCTTACCTATCCCATGCACAGTCAGGTCCCACGGTGAAATCCTTCAGAAAGGGTTAATGTTTACTGCAGGGACCGCAGCTAATGCTGCAGCCTCACAGTAAACCCCAAATGAATGAGTTCCTCTCCTGCCTGACAGGAGAGTAAAGGCTGGGTGTCACATAACGATACACCAGCGATCCCGACAACGATATGCACTTGTCAGGATCGCTGGTGTATCGCTACATGATCGCTGCTGAGCTGCCAAACAGGCAGCTCAGGCAGCGATCTGGGACAGCGACACTGCGGGTAACATCGCTTAAGGGCCCGTCTCACATAGCGATATCGCTACCGAGATCGCTGCTGAGTCACTAGTTTTGTGACGCAGCAGCGAGCTCACCAGCGATATCGCTGTGTGTGACATTCAGCGACGATCAGCCCCCCTGCCGGGTATCGCTGATCGTCGCAGAAATGTCAGGACCTTTTTTTGATCGCTGGTTTCCCTCTGACAGGCACGCATCGCTGCGTGTGACAGGCGGGAGACCAGCGATCCGCTGGTAACCAAGGTACACAGCGGGTTTCCAGGCACCGCGCAGCGCTTGGAAACCCGCTGTGTACCTTGGATACCAGCTCCCTGCATCAGGGCGCTGGTATCCAAGGTACACAGCGGGTTTCTAGGCACAGCCCCGCGCCTGGAAACCCGCTGTGTACCTTGGTTACCAGAGGATCGCTGGTCTCCCGCCTGTCACACGCAGCGATGTGTGCCTGTCAGCGGGAAACCAGCGATCAAAAAAAGGTCCTGACATTTCAGCGACGATCAGCGATACCCGGCAGGGGGGCTGATCGTCGCTGAATGTCACACACAGCGATATCGCTGGTGAGCTCGCTGCTGCGTCACAAAACTAGTGACTCAGCAGCGATCTCGGTAGCGATATCGCTATGTGAGACGGGCCCTTAAGTGGAAAGCTTAATTGATTGCTTTCCACTTTCACTTCAGGTCAGCCAGGGACACAATCAGTGACGTCAGAGGGAACTGATTAACAAAAATAGGGGTTCCCTTCGAAAAAAAAATGGCGTGGGGTCCCCCCTATTTTTGTTAGCCAGCCAGATGAAGCAGACCGCTGAGGCCTGGATTTTCAGGCTGTTAAGGAGCCAAGATCCATGGACCTTGCCAGCCTGATAATACCAGGCCACAGCAGTCTGCATATCTTGGCTGATTAACAAATATAGGGGATCCCCTCGAAAAAAATTGGCGTGGGGTCCCCCCTATTTTTGTTAACCAGCCAGATGAAGCAGACCGCTGAGGCCTGGATTTTCAGGCTGTTAAGGAGCCAAGATCCATGGACCTTGCCAGCCTGATAATACCAGGCCACAGCAGTCTGCATATCTTGGCTGATTAACAAAAATAGGGGATCCCCTCGAAAAAAATTGGCGTGGGGTCCCCCCTATTTTTGTTAACCAGCCAGATGAAGCAGACCGCTGAGGCCTGGATTTTCAGGCTGTTAAGGAGCCAAGATCCATGGACCTTGCCAGCCTGATAATACCAGGCCACAGCAGTCTGCATATCTTGGCTGATTAACAAAAATAGGGGATCCCCTCGAAAAAAATTGGCGTGGGGTCCCCCCGATTTTTGTTAACCAGCCAGATGAAGCAGACCGCTGAGGCCTGGTTTTTCAGGCTGGTAAGGATCCAATATCCATGGACCTTGCAAGCCTGATAATACCAGGCCACAGCAGTCTGCTTAGCTTGGCTGGTTAACAAAAATAGGGGATCCCCTCGAAAAAAAAACGGCGTGGGGATCCCCCCTATTTTTGTTAACCAGCCAAGTAAAATGCAGACTGCTGCGGCCTGGTATTAAAAGACTGTCAAGGCCCATGGATTTTGGCCCTCAACAGCCTGATAATACCAGGCTACAGCAGCCCCACATTTGGCGCATCAAAAGATGTGCCAATTGTGGCACTTTACCCGGCTCTTCCCACTTGCCCTGTAGCGGTGGCAAGCGGGGTAATAAGGGGTTATTGTCACCGTTGATTGCACGGTGACAATAAGCCCGGTTAATAATGGAGAGGTGTCAATAAGACACCGATCCATTATTAATCCCAAAGTTATTAAATGTATAAAAAAAAGACAAAGCAAGAAAAAAGTATTTTAATGAAATAAAAGAGACAACACAGTTTTCATTTCTTTTATTACACTCTCATTCCTGCGACGCCATCGATCTCCTGTAAAAAAAGAAAAAAAACAAACCAACAGTATACCACCTGTCCGACGCAGTCCAGAACGACAGTCCCACGACGATCCAGCTGTGCTACATCGCAATGACAGGCAGAGCCTGTCATCGCGACGCAGCACAGCTGATTACCTGCTTCCCGGCGGTGACGTCATCGGACTGACTGCTTTACGGCCGGGATTACCCAGCAGTCACTGCAGTTATCGCGAGAAACTGCATGTGACCGCCGGGGAAAGAAGATGGCGGCCATGAAGCAGTCCGGGATGTGACCGCCGGAGATCTTCTGCCAGGTAAGTGCCGCTGACTCCTGACAGACCCGACCGACGGACACTGACAGTGACAGTGACAATCCCGATTCCGGTATCCGATAAGACGAAAATATCGGAACTCGGAATCGGAATTCCGATACAGCTAATATCGGCCGATACCCAATATTTGCAGTATCGGAATGCTCAACACTAGTCCTAACCCTTTACAGTGCTGCAGCAGTTACACATCTCCTGGCTGCTGTCATGGCTCGGTTTGGGAATCTGGTCAATGCACATTCATAAAAAAAAATGTAACAAAAAGTTATCAAAATGTTGTATCCCAAAACAATTTTAATAAAATTGTCCTCTTGGCCCACTAAAGCAAGCACTCACACAGCTCAAGTGATGAAAAAAAAGTATAAACCATCATTTTTTTTCCATTTTGTTTTTAACACTAGAATAAAAAAAATCTATATAAGCTGATATTGTTATCATACAGACCTAAAAAATCATGTTGAAATGTGTCAAGAAAAACCAACACACACACGGTTTGGGGTTGCGCCTGCAAGGGTTAATCTATCTCCTCTCACTCAGTCCAGAATTCAACCTCTGTCCTATGCTGCAATGGGAGCATAAATCACACCCCGACACAGACTACACACCCCGCTTCATACACGCTGCCACCACTCACCGAAGACACAGGCGATGAGTCCTGGAAATATTACTGCTATGTGCCAATCACCAGGAGCATACACTTTCTAAGGCTATGGATTCTTTAGAGCAAAAAGGTTCAGACTTATTAAAGTTTAAAGCTTTACTATAAAAGGTACAGTGCTTACAATAAAAGGGACATAAAAATGGAAGTAACAAGAGACATACAAATATGCAAAGCAGTATAAAATAGAACAGGGAGAAAAACTTACAGAAATATCGAACTTTGCATTGTGGTACTTTGTCCCCGAGGGAGGGGGAATATGAGATGATCACATCAGCTTGGCTGCCCCATATGTGACACAGTTCTTTTTGAGGAAGTCTAATTTATAGATATGACTTGGGAATCCAATTTCAAGACCAGCCTCTCATTCTAATATTCTAATTGCTGGTTTGTGAGTGGACCATGCCATGCTACCAATGAATACATTATTTCTCTCTGAAACTCTGGTGTAAGCTTCCTATTAGATAGCTAGCATTTGGCATCTAACTTCAAAAGAGTCAGAAGGTGTGAAATGCTCCAATTCTACGTGCTCTCAGGAAGGCACCCTGGAGAGATTGAAGACTAGGAGACTGCCAGTCAGGCTAACATGAGGTCATGACCTGTGTGGAGAGCTTCAGCCTAAGACAAGCATCACTTACTGCTGGTCATTTATGCATACATATTTCACTACATCTCCCTCCTTATGAACGTGCATGGGGGTTGACTTGCAGGTCAGCTCCTGAGCGCATATTTGGTTGTGCCCCACCTTGGCCAGATAGGCCATCAGCATTGCAGTGATCGACTCCTTTCTTATGTTGAATTGTGAAATCATATTGCTGTAATATCAGACTCCATCTAAACAATTTCCCGTTGTCCCCAGCTGCTCTGTTGAGCCAACTCAATGGGTTAAGATCTGTTATCACGGTGAAGTTGCGCCCATAGAGGTATGGTTGCAGTTTCTGCAGAGCCCACATAATTGCCAAGCATTCCTTTTCAATGGTGGCATAAGCCACTTCTCTGGGTAGAAGTTTCCTGCTTAGGTAGAGAATTGGGTGCTCCTCACCTAGCTGGTTCACCTGGCTGAGAACAGCACCTAGCCCAAAGGTGCTGGCGTTGGTGTGCACTACATACCTGCGAGTGAAATCTGGGGCCTGAAGGACGGGTGAACTAACCAATGCTAACTTTAGGGCAGAAAATGACCCCTCACACTGAGGAGTCCAGGAAACAATTTGGGGAAGCTTCGTGCTGGTTAGATCAGTTAGCGGCTTGGCCAGAGCACTGTAGTTTGGCACAAACCTCCTATAGTAGCCAGCCGTACCCAGGAAGGATAGAACCTGCTTCTTGGTTCGTGGGGTGGGCCAGGCTGTAATGGCTTCTATTTTCCCTGGCTCAGGTTTTGCCGGCCTCCCCCCACCCAGTGTCCAAGGTATTGTACTTCCCCCATGGCTATCTGACACTTCCCTGACTTAACAGTAAGACCTGCAGTGTTAAGCCTCTGCAACACCTGAGAAAGATGTACAAGGTGTTCCTCCCAAGAATTACTAAAATGGCTATATCATCAAGCTAAGCAACGGCATAACCCTCAAATCCTTCCAATAAGTGATTGACCAACCTCTGGAAGGTGGCAGGGGCATTTTTCATACCAAATGGCATCACTAGAAACTCAAACAGCCCGAATGGTGTTATAAAGGGAGACCTCTCTTGAGCTTCTTTGGTCAGGGGTATCTGCCAATATCCCCTACTTAAGTCCATGATAGTGAGGTACGATGTATTAGCCAGCTGCTCTAACAGCTCGTCTATCCTCGGCATGGGGTAGACCTCACATGTAGTCAGTAGATTTAGTTTTCTATAGTCTACACAGAACCAGGTAGTATGGTCCTTTTTCGGGACAAGAACCACAGGCAAGGCCCAGGCACTCTGGGATTTTTGTATTACCTTGAGGTTTAGCATCTCCTCTACCTGTTCCCTCATGTGCGACTTCACCTCTGCTGACACCCTGTATGCAGACTGGCGTACTGGGCGATTGGTACACGTGTCTACATGGTGAGTGGCTAAGTGCGTCCTTCCAGGTTTCCCTGTGAAGACTTCTGTGAAATCGCTGAGCACCCCCATCAGCTCAGACCTCTGACTGTGGGATAGCTCAGGGTTAAACTCTGTTGACTCCAGGGACTCCATATACTGAGTCCCAGCGCCTACATCTAGTAACAGATCAGCCTCCCTTTCTTCAGGTAGGCTACAGACAGGCAACACCCAGCCTCCCTGTCATGAAGAGCCTTCAACATATTTACATGGAATACTTTCTGACGCTTTGCATGCTCATCTAGGGTCACCACATAGTTAACATCATTTAGCCGCTTGTGTACAGTGTATGGTCCCTCCCATGCAGCCTGCAGTTTATTCTGTAACATAGGGACCAACACCCAAACCTTCTGCCCCTCCTCGTAGGCCCTCAGTCTGGCATTACGGTCATACCAGACATTCTGGTTGATTTGGGCCTGGGTCATGTTCTCATGGGCCAGGTTGCTCAGTTTTTGCATTCTTTCTCTGAGTCGCAGTACATATTCGACCACCAAGACGCCCGTAGTTTTGGGGTCACCCTCCCAACAGTCCTTAATCAAATCAAGTGGCCCCCTGACCCTCCTCCATAAACCAGTTCAAAAGGGGAGAATCCCGTAGACGCCTTGGGTACCTCTCTGTACGTAAACAACAGATGGGGGAGGTACCGCTCCCAGTCTCTTCCTTCAGTCTCCACCAGCATTTTGAGCATTTATTTTAATGTCCCGTTAAAACGCTCGCAGAGTCCATTGGTTTGGGGATGATAGGCGCTGGCCACAAAATGCTGCACTTGTATTTTTTTGCAGAGGCTTCCCATCAGATCGGACATGAATTGGGTTCCCTGATCAGTTAACATATCCCTGGGGAAACCCACACGAGAGAAAACAGTCAGCAAAAGCATCCGCCACTTTGTCTGCTCGGATGGAGGACAGTGCCACAGTTTCCGGATATCGTGTGGCATAGTCCACCACTTTGAGGATGTACCTTTTGCCAGAGCTGCTAGGAATTGCAAATGGCCCTATGATATCTGCAGGGGTTACCATTTCTGGGCCCACACGAGTCACCTCTGCCCCAGTGTCTCTGAGGCCAGTGGTGACTTTATTGCCAACAGTGACAGATTGATAGTTCTCATTGGTCCTTACATCAGAGCCGACCACAAACAGGACAGCAGGTGGGGACCCAGATGGTTTTGGGGTGGTAGTTGGGCGGTTGTCCCTTTCAGGGCAGACAGCGCTAACATGTCCCACTTGGTTGCAGAAGAAACATCGGCATGCATCGCCTAGAGAATGTCTATTCCCGGGGACCCCATAGGAGGTGGGCTTGGACAGCACTGGTGATCGGTCGGCAGAGGGAGAAGGGTCCAAGTTTGGCTTACCTCCCCTCCAGCTGAATCCCGTTGGCTTCCGCACCTCAGGCATCCTGTTAGCCACATAGCAGTCAGCAATCCTTGCAGCCTGATCTGCAGTTCGTGGCTCCCGATCACACACAAATTGTTGTACATCCGTGGGGCTCATATGAAGAAATTGATCCTTGACAATAAGATCCGGTAAGTCCTCAAAAGTGTTAACAGAAAGTCCCCTTATCCATTGGTGGAACGTGGTCCTCAAGGTGCTCACAACATCCGCATAGCTGTCCGTTGATCCACGTTGTAGATTCCGGAACTTTCTCCGATACACTTCTGGGGTGAGGTTGTACTTCCTGATCAGGACCTCCTTTATGGCCTCATAGTTCCCATCTAGCTCTGGTGGGAGTCCAGCAAAAACTTCCAGGGCTTTGCCTCTCAACCCTGGGGTTAGATACTGCGCCCACTGATCACTGGGTAAATGGTATTGCCTGCAGGTTTTTTCAAACCTCCGAAGGAAAGTATCTAAGTCCGTATCCTTCTCCATCACAGGGAAGTTTTCCAAACGTGGTCTCCTTGGATTTATGTCCTGGAGAAAGGTCAACTGCGGACTGTTACCTCTCTCTATTTGAGCCATCTGATGCTTGAAAGCTCTATCGGCCTGGCGTTCTGCAGCCTCCCTCTCAGCCTGGCGTTCTGCAGCAGCAGCCTGTCGGTACTGTAGCATAAGCTGCTGGCGCAGATTGGGATCACTTGTTCCTAGCTGTTGTACAGTCCCTGACAGAAGTTATGTCGCTTATCCATGTTATGTAAATCGTAGCTTATAACCTGACGTTAAATTCATCCATTGGTTTTATAAATTACTCTTTTGAAAGCTGAAAACCTCCCAAATTTGGCTTAGGTTAAGAAAATAAATTGGCATCAATGCTGAAATATTGATCATTTAATGAACATAGAATGGTCAGATTTTGGCAAGACAAAAGTTTTGTCGCCCACAGAAAGTAATGGTAATGAGGATATATGGGGTGCACCTAATGTCTATCAATGTATACGGGTGCAGGACCTTGCATGGAAAGGAACCATGTACAAAATAAAAAAGAGAAAAGACCAAGCAATAATAGGTCCGCACACCTGAACCATGTTTTGAATACAAAAATATAACAAACTTTATTTGAAAAAGCAAGACAAACAGAAGATAAAACCACTTAAAAAACACACAAATAGCCATGAAAACCACGCACCGGGGCTCTATAACATTTGTGGTAGTACAACAAAATAGTTGAATGCATAGACATATATATATAATTTTCAGCATATAACCTTGCATAATGCAATGGAAGTGACAGATATATCCACACAATCCGTAACTACATGCAGGAAAAAATATATGCAAAGCTTACCACATGTTTATTAAACCAATGCACACATGGGGATCTAAAGATAAATGGGCTTGGGACCGGAGGTAGAGTATAGGTGCTCCCATGTGAGGGAGATATATATGTATGCCACCTGACAGAATAAAGTCCCTAAACCCTAAATAACAGATTAAATCATGAAGATGGGAAAGGGAAAAGAGGGGGGGCAATCCAATACTCTACCAATGTCCAGGAACCACAAGACCGATACCCATGCCAAAGTCAAAATGCCATAAATGGTAGAGAGTGCCCAGAGCCAATAATCAGGTGTGTGGTGAGGCCCCACGCGTATCGCTGCCACTGAGCAGCTTCGTCAGGGGAAGTGAATAAGCTTTTTTAATAGTCCATACATTTATATGCTTACAAATTAGCCGCATCACATACCGGTGTGCTCTGTCCAAACACGCACAGGCATAGCGCAGGTATCGTGCCGCTGATGATGATCATAAAGCACCATGATGGGGAGGAGAATCCCATCTGATGACGTGAATGTGTGAAATAACATCTCGCGAGATATCGGCGATGCGCATGCGCAGTGGGATAGACCGGTCTATCCAAGCAACAATTAGTTGCCGGATTGCTTAAACGTAATTCCTACATGACTATACCAACTTCAATTTGTATATCACCTCAAGGGAGAGGGGTGGGGGAAAAAAGAAAAGAAAATATATGTATATACAATAAAGCAAATAAAATAATAATAAAAGACAAAAAATAAATACAAAAAAACAAATGTAAATAATAAAGAAAATATAAAAATAAAGAAAATAAGTGAAATAATAAATAGACACCAATTAAAAATAAATAAATGTGAAAAAATAATAATAACTGAGAAATATATGTAAATTAAATATCAACAATGAAATACAGTACATAAAAAAATAATAATAAGACGTGTACACATAAATCCCCAACATGATTTTAGAGAGGCAGATCACAACGTCATACCAGAGCTTCAAATTGTCCCTCCAGATATAACAAGTTATAGTATATCAGCATCAACTTGAATGAATATCAGCATGCATCAATAATGGGATCCAGAGGACAAAAAAAGTGGAATATTCAATTATTTTCCAGACTATATATCAGGGACCATAAAGCAGCTGATCCATGAAGCTGTATTCTTGTCCGTTGGTTCATATTAAGATATTTCCCTCATGTCCCGGTCCTCCAGGAGATGTCGATGAAATAGGTCCATTTTAGGATAAATATCCAAAGACCAAAGCTCAAAAGATCAAATCCAAGGATTAAATGCCCCCTTGTTGGCTCATATGAGACTGACCTGGTATATAGTCTAAGGAATAAAAGAAACAAGAAATAAATAATTATAACCATCAGTCAACCCAGGAAGCCAGTATACAATAGCTCCTCATTTAATCCTGAAGGCGAAACTGACTGTAACTCAAAAATCCATCTGGATTCCACTTGAAGTAAACGTTTACCATTGTCACCCCCCCTAGAATTGGACCAAATCCTTTGTAAGCCCACTATTTGTAAGCCAGAAGCATTGCCCTTATGTGCATCCAAAAAATGAGCAGCAATTGGTGTAAGCGTCTTCCCTTTTTTTAGGTCTGCCGCTGCCAAATGGATGGTAGAGATGTGTTTTTGGGCCCTCTTTCTCAACTCCTGTGAGGTTTGTCCCACATATACCTTTCTACATGGACAAATCAGTGCATATATCACATCCCTACTCTTGCAATTGATATATGCCCTTAATGGATGTCTTCTAAGATTGAGCGGATTGAGAAAAGCATCACGTGTGGGGGTCATAAAGACACAGACGCTGCAGTCTCCACATGGAAAAGATCCTTTCAGTATAATGCCCTATTGAGTTTTTTTAGTGGGTTGGACAAAATGGCTCTTTGTTAGAACATCTCGCAAATTTGGTGCCCTCCTAGCTGACAGTAATGGGCGTGTACTAGTAACCAGAGATGTCTGTGTGTCCAAGGTAAGTATGGACCAATGCCTCGACAAAATGTCATGTACCTGGTGCCAACTGGTGTTGTAGTCAGTTACAAAGCGAAGGCGAGAATCCAGATCCCGAGATAACAGAGAAGCCTGGTCCAATGTCCGAGCTCATTGGAAAGCTGTGGAGATGATACGTCTCGGGTATCCCCGTTGTTTGAATCGTGCAGTAAGGTCTTGAGCCTGACGGGTAAAGTCTTCATCTCGTGTGCAGTTTCTTCTCACTCTGAGGAATTGACCCGTTGGTACACCCCTTTTAGTATGCTTGGGATGAAAGCTGTTAAACTCAAGCAGCGAATTGGTGGCCGTTGGTTTACGATATAAAGTTGTAGCCAACCGTGAATTGTCCACAAATACAGTCAAATCCAAAAAAGTGATGGAACTGCAGGAAATCGAATGGGTGAGAAAAATATTAAGGGAATTACAATTAAGGCTGTTCACAAATTCAATACACTCAGATTCCGTGCCCTTCCATAGGAAGAACACATCATCTATGAAACGATGCCAATGACAAACCTGGTTACGAAAGGTTTCAGATTTGTAAACAGTCGTTTCCTCCCACCATCCCAAAAAGGTATTAGCATAGGCTGGCGCACAAAGAGCCCCTATTGCCACTCCAGAGGTTTGTCGACAGAAAACCCTATCAAACAGAAAAAAATTGTGTTGTAGGATGAATTTAAGAAGATCCAACACAAATACATTATGCCCCTGGTCAGAATGCTCACATTTGTTGAAGAAAAATGAGACCGCCTCAATACCGTCTTCACGTCGAATGTTTGAATATAATTATTCCACGTCGCACGTGACAAGGAGAAAATCCCCTGGCAACGTAATCCCTCGACATATCTCAATAAAGTGCGCTGAGTCTCTGACAAAAGAAGGAAGGGACATAGCTAATGGCTGTAAGAAAAATCAACATAAGTACAAGCCTGCTCGCACATACTTCCTATGCTGGAGACTATGGCCGACCGGGGGATCAGTGGCACTTTTGTGTACCTTAGGTAACATATAGAACATGGAAGTTATTGGATGCTCCACCCACATGTATTTTTTCTCCTCAGACGTGATGATGCCAAGTCTACAAGCCCTGTCCAATAAAGAATAAAGCTTCTTCAAAAAAACAGAAGTAGGGTCGGAGGGTAATCTCTGATAGAATTGGGAGTTGTTCAGTTGTCTCTTGGCTTCCTTAATGTACAAGTGGGTGGGCCAAAGGACCACATTACCCCCCTTGTCGGCCTCTTTGATCAAAAAAGTGTCATTAGTTTTAAGCGTGTGAAGGGCCTGTTTTTCAGCCATTGTGAGATTAGGAGAAGAACTTACCCGTGGAGTCATGGACATGATGTCCCGTTTGACTAGTTCAAAGAAGATTTTTATGGCCGGGATCAGAGAAAATGATGGAGCTCTATTGGACTTGACTTTATGTGGAAACGTCTTCCTGGTAGAAATAGATTGATTTACCTCCAAAAGAGACAAAAGATCCTGGAAAGCCTGTCGTTCATCCACAGGTAAACTCTGCATAATGTCCGGTTTATTGTACATAACCCGAAAGGTAAGATTCCTGCAGAATAAATATAAATCTTTAACCACGGTAAACTTATCAACATGATGGATAGGAACAAAAGTAAGACCCTTTTGAAGTACCGCAGTTTCTGCTGGCGAGAGTAAGTAATCAGATAAGTTAATGATCTGCAAGGAATCAGATGTTATACCAGTACTCACATGAGCCAAATCAACAGGGTTTTCAGCATCCAAAACAGAAAAATTTGTAGAAGTCATTTGCGACTGGTCCCGTAGCCATGTTGATGAGGAGAAAGTAATGTGATATTCAAACAAATAATTATCTTAAAATACAAATATATGTTGCATAACATTGGTGAATTAAGTTGGTGCTATTAGAGTCATATTTAATATTTTTTGTGACTTCCATGAGCTTGAAGGACTGCATCCATGCGGTTCAACAATGATTCATACAATTTATTAATGAAGTCATCAGGAATAGCAATGAATGCAGTCTTATATGCCTCCCAGAGTTCATCTAGATTCTTTGATTTTGTCTTCCAAGCTTCCTCTTTCATCCTACCCCAAACGTGCTCAATGATGTTCATGTCTGGTGACTGGGCTGGCCAGTCCTTGAGCACCTTGATCTTTTTTGCCTGGAGGAACTTTGTTGTAGAGATGGATGTATGAGATGGAGCACCATCCAGCTGTAAAATTTGACCCCTTTTATGATTTGGAATGTAAGAGGTAGCTAATACTTCTTGATATTTTAGGCTATTGATATTGCCTTCCACCTTGCAAATGTTTCGCACACCCCATACTGAATTTAACCCCAGACCATGATCTTTCCACCACCAAATTTAACTGTTTTCTGGGTGTATTTTGGATCCATATGGGCTCCAGTAGGTCTCCTGCAGTATTTGCGGTGACTGTGGTGTAATTCTACTGAAGATTTATCAGAGAAATCCACCACTTTTCCAGCGTCCATCTGTTTAGCAGGCTGTGGGACTTTGCAAATGCCACATGGTTTTTTATTTGCCTTTTGTTTAGTGCTGGCTTCTGGGCACTGAAACGACCATGGAGGCCATTTCAAGACAGAATCCAACAAACTGTTCTAGTTGACACAGGGACTTGAGGTGACCAGGCCTGTTGGAGCTCTGCTGCAGTGGAAGAGGGGCTTGCTTTGGATTTTCTAACAAACAAACGTTCCTCCTGAGCAGTTGTCTTGCGGGGTCTGCCAGACCTGGGCTTGTCAAACCCATCTCCAGTCTCTTCAAATCTTTTTTTAATTCTTTGTACTTGACGCTGAGACACATTAAAGGTGCCAGCCACCTCTGCAGTGGATCTGGTCTTCAGCCTCTTGATAATCAAGGATTTGGTCGCAGGGTGGATTTTTGGCATGTTGTCAGAGCTCAAGTTGCAGTTCAAGTGAAGGTCTGGGGTGCTGGGTTTCTTTTTATACACCCCCACTAATTAACCGATCATTTACTGAGCACTGGTGAGGATGTAAACCAGGATTGGGTGCATTATATGACCAGGTGACAAAACTTTTGTCTTGCCAAAACTTGACCATTCTGTGTTCATTAAATGATCAATATTTCAGCATTGATGCCAATTTATTTTCTTAACCTAAACCAAATTTGGGAGGGTTTCAGCTTTCAAAAGAGTAATTTATAAAACCAATGGATACAGTAAAGATGTATATCTTAGTACCGTGTTAGCCAGTAGATAGAAAAATATTTAGAATTGAGAGTACTCAGTGGTTGATACCTTTTAATGGCTAACTGAAAAGATGGTAACAAACTGCAAGATTTCGAGACTACTCAGGTCTCTTCATCAGGCAAAGACTAATACAAAATCTGAAGAATCACATATTTGTACACAACACAGGAAAAAAAAAAAGCAATAGATGAGACAAGTGACGTGAAGCAGAACTGTCATTATGGGAGAGGGATGAACAGTTGTGGCAATAAATATTGGACTAGTTCATAGATAAGGAGTGTGAAAGTTTTATTGCCCTCTGATTGGGGTCTGGTAATGTTTTGTGATGTTCTCACAGGGTCTTTGAAGCAAATTCCTTAATTGATGTAATAGGCCGTAAAACCATGTAATAGGTTCATTCCAGCACTGAGAGTGTCAAAGGTCACCATCAATTTGTATTCGCAAACTCTCCTATGTCTCTGAGATGTGAAATCACCTTTCAGTACAATTAATTTCATGTCCATCATACTATGACCGGGATGCCAAAGTGTTTGGCCACAGGTAAATCTATTCTTTTTTCTCTTATTGTGTGGCGATGAGAATTCATCCTTGTTCTAAGTTTTTGCCCTGTCTCCCCCACATACAGACCCCCAGTTGGACATTTTGTACAAATAATTAGGTACACCACATTAGATGTGATGCAGCTGAAAGTACCTGGGATCTTGTAGTCCTGATGTGAGTTGGGGATCTTTATCTTGTCCGTGGTCATTATAAATGGACAGGTTTTGCATTTCTTCTTGTTGCAAGGAAAGGTTCCTGCAGCTGTTGGAGAGGATAGGGAACTTCTGACAATTTCTGACAAAGGAATTTGCTTCAAAGACCCTGTGAGAACATCACAAAACATTACCAGACCCCAATCAGAGGGCAATAAAACTTTCACACTCCTTATCTATGAACTAGTCCAATATTTATTGCCACAACTGTTCATCCCTCTCCCATAATGACAGTTCTGCTTCACGTCACTTGTCTCATCTATTGCTTTTTTTTTTCTGTGCTGTGTTGTGTACAAATATGTGATTCTTCAGATTTTGTATTAGTCTTTGCCTGATGAAAAGACCTGAGTAGTCTCGAAAGCTTGCAGTTTGTTACCATCTTTTCAGTTAGCCATTAAAAGGTATCAACCACTGTGGACTCTCAATTCTAAATATTTTAAAACCAATTGTCACGCTGTATAGCAGATATATATATGTGATGACAATAATCTATATCAAAAGGGCAACATACTATATAACATGCGCATAGCTATATGATAACATAGATTTACCTGACAGAAAGTCCAGTGGGTCAAAACGGAATCCGTTATACGCTGTCTCCGGCTAGAGGGTGACCGGGTCTAAGCTGACCCTAAACTGGGGTCCTAACTAATCCCTCAACCTGGAGGTACTGTTAAAGGTACAGAGGTCCAGGCCACCAGCGTAAACCCTGTCTCCTATCAATCCCTGCCAACTGTATTCTAGTCCTAAGAAGGACCCTGAATACCACCAAAGGGAATGAACAGGTAGCGGTTAATGAACAGAAAGACATACAAGAAAGACAAGAAATAAAGTAAATAAAGTCTTACATACAACACTCACACACAGTAGGAACACCTAAGGTCTCAGAGATAAACTATAAGCTGTAAGAGTAAAAACAACTAAGGAGCTCTTAGCTTAAGTATTCCCAGAACCGATCCAGTCTGCTAAACTATATGAATGCTTTCACCGGCATCCAACACCCAGACTGGCAGGAATATAAAGGAAACTAATTAGAACATAATCCAAAGCAGCCGGGCGAGGCTGGACCTAGTCTTAGCAAAGAGCTAGGTAAAATTAACTCTCTCATTACCAAACACAAAGAAACAGCAGCTCAGCTGTGAGAAGTCAGAATGTGCAATCGCGACGATCTTCGTGGCGATGCACCCATGACAGTACCCCCCCTTCTACGAGGGGCCTCCGGACCCTCATGACCAGGTCTGTCCGGGTAAATTGTGTGAAAGGTCCGAACCAATCGATCTGCGTTATCATCAGACGCAGGGACCCACGTCCTCTCCTCAGGACCATACCCCCTCCAATGAACTTCCACGTTATCATTGACTACCACTGAAGGAGGAGGTAGAGGTGACGGTATGACTGGTGCCACATACTTTTTAAGTAATGACTTGTGAAACACATTATGAATTTTAAACGTAGGAGGGAGGTCCAGACGAAATGCCACAGGATTAATTATGGAACTGATCCTGTACGGCCCGATGAATCTGGGACCCAACCTCCAGGAGGAAACTTTAAGTTTTATATTCCTGGTAGACAACCAAACCAGATCGTTCACCTTCAGATCTAGACCAGAAACTCTCCTCCTATCAGCCATCCGTTTGTAACGGTTCCCCGTAACCTTCAGTCTTAAGCGATCTGGAACTATCAGTCTCCCTGGAAGTCCCACAGGGGCGTCCCCCTGAGCCCCCAATACCTCCCCCTCAAGCTCAGAGCATACAGCTGACACTACAACTCCCTCCTGAGGAATAGGAACCGGATCATCCGTCTTCCCGGCCCCTGGGAAAGTACGAGATAAGGCATCAGGAAGCAACTTTATTGAGCAGTCATATGCGCGATGAGGAGGTAACTCTTTACACCCCTCCTCTGAGAACATCTCCCCAAAGTCCTCCAGAAAAGGAGGCAAAGTCCTAGGCACAACCGCACCGATGACCGTGCTCATGCAGTTATTCCTGCAAAATTCACCCCACTGGCTTATCTTTCTGGATTGCCAATCAATCACTGGGTTATGTTTAGCCAACCAAGGAAGTCCCAACACAATAGGAGTAGGTAGACCCTCCAACACATAACAAGACAATTGCTCTTTATGAATTGCCCCTACTCGAAGATCTATGTTATGAACAGCTTGTACCAAGCTACCTTGACCAAGAGGTCTAGAATCAATAGAGAGTATAGGGACCGGTTTGGCCAATACACTCAGTTGCATACCATGCACCTGGGCAAACCGAGCGTCCACCAGATTAGCCCCGGACCCACTATCAAGAAAAACAGAAATCCTCTCAGTTCTAGTACCAATCACCACCTCCGCAGGCACGAGAAACTGAGAGGGATTTGGGGACGAAATACACACTCCCAGGTTAACTCCTTGGTTCAAAGAGGTCCGGGATGGACACCCCCCAACAAAATGTCCCTCTCTCCCGCAAAAGAAACACCTTCTAGTCTTGCGGCGCACCGCTGATTCCCTCCTACAAAATGATGTCCCTCCCAACTGCATGGGTTCCTCAGAACAGACCAGGGGAACCTCAGTATAAGGGACTTTAGTAGTAGGTGGAGTCATCACGGGGGGCGGAGTTACCTCGCGTCTTCCCCGAAGACGTCTATCAATGCGAATAGCGAGGGCCATAGCAGCCTCCAGTGATGGAGGAGAATCATACTGAGCCAACACATCTTTTAATTTGTCAGACAACCCTTGACAAAACTGGCTCCTAAGAGCTGGGTCATTCCACTGAGTATCTGTTGCCCATCTACGGAACTCAGAAGAATATTCCTCCGCTGGACGATTTCCTTGCCGTATTTTACGCAACCTTGTTTCAGCAAGGGAGACTCGATCCGGATCATCATATACCAGACCCAGGGCAGTAAAAAATCGATCCACTGACTGGAGATCTGGGGAGCCTGGAGGAATAGAGAACGCCCAAGATTGAGGATCCCCTTGTAAGAGCGAGATAACAATTCCCACCCTCTGCTCTTCACTCCCAGATGACCGAGGCCGCAGCCGAAAGTACAATTTACATGCCTCCCGGAAAGTAAAAAATTTGTCCCGCCCACCAGTGAACCTGTCCGGGAGAGCAACCTTAGGTTCAGATCTGGTTTGCTCCGGGGAGACAAAACCTTGGACTTAATGTCTGCCAACTCCATGGACAATCCCTGCAACTGCCGGGCCAGCTGGGCTACTGGATCCATGATAGCTGGGGAGAATCTTTAGTATGGCCGGTGAAAATGTCACGCTGTATAGCAGATATATATATGTGATGACAATAATCTATATCAAAAGGGCAACATACTATATAACATGCGCATAGCTATATGATAACATAGATTTACCTGACAGAAAGTCCAGTGGGTCAAAACGGAATCCGTTATACGCTGTCTCCGGCTAGAGGGTGACCGGGGTCTAAGCTGACCCTAAACTGGGGTCCTAACTAATCCCTCAACCTGGAGGTACTGTTAAAGGTACAGAGGTCCAGGCCACCAGCGTAAACCCTGTCTCCTATCAATCCCTGCCAACTGTATTCTAGTCCTAAGAAGGACCCTGAATACCACCAAAGGGAATGAACAGGTAGCGGTTAATGAACAGAAAGACATACAAGAAAGACAAGAAATAAAGTAAATAAAGTCTTACATACAACACTCACACACAGTAGGAACACCTAAGGTCTCAGAGATAAACTATAAGCTGTAAGAGTAAAAACAACTAAGGAGCTCTTAGCTTAAGTATTCCCAGAACCGATCCAGTCTGCTAAACTATATGAATGCTTTCACCGGCATCCAACACCCAGACTGGCAGGAATATAAAGGAAACTAATTAGAACATAATCCAAAGCAGCCGGGCGAGGCTGGACCTAGTCTTAGCAAAGAGCTAGGTAAAATTAACTCTCTCATTACCAAACACAAAGAAACAGCAGCTCAGCTGTGAGAAGTCAGAATGTGCAATCGCGACGATCTTCGTGGCGATGCACCCATGACACCAATGGATGAATTTAACGTCAGGTTATAAGCTTTGATTTACATAACATGGATAAGCGACATAACTTCTGTCAGGGACTGTAAGTCCATTCGTAAAGTAGAGTCCATAGGCTCCACAGCACTGGCATTACTGGCACCTGCATCAGGTATCTCTGGTGCAAGAGCTGGCATTGCTGGGTCTCTCTGAGGTGGACTCTCTCTTTGCCCGGATGCTTCAGTATTTTGCTCTATGTCCTGCTCGCGGCACGTATCAGCAGTTCCTTGGATTTGTCAGCCGTCTCTATTCCTCTCTGCTCACAGAGGTCGATCAGAGCCTCTTTGTTCTGCTTCTTGTACTGGGTTGCAATATCAATGAACAGCCCTTACCAAATAAAAGATAGAAAAGAAAATGGGGAAGGGAAACTGTTTGCAAGTATGTCCAAATTAGCATTGAGCTGAACCTTGTAGAACTGGTGTACTCCTCGCAAGGGTACCAATTCTTTAGTACAGGAGTAATTGCACTAATGCTCTAATAGAAATAAATTCTATCCCACCGCTCTGCCACCAATTGTCAAGAAAAACCAACACACACGGTTTGGGGTTGCGCCTGAAAGGGTTAATCTATCTCCTCTCACTCAGTCCAGCATTCAACCTCTGTCCTATGCTGCAATGGGAGCATAAATCACACCCCGACACAGACCACACACCCCGCTTCATACACTCTGCCACCACTCACCGAAGACACGTGCGATGAGTCCCGGAAATATTACTGCTATGTGCCAATCACCAGGAGCACACACTTTTTTAAGGCTATGGATTCTTTAGAGCAACAAGGTTCAGACTTATTAAAGTTTAAAGCTTTAATATAAAAGGTACAGTGCTTACAATAAAAGAGATATAAAAATGGAAGTAACAAGAGACATACAAATATGCAAAACAGTATAAAATAACAGGGAGAAAAACTTACAGAAATATCGAACTTTGCATTCTGGTACTCTGTCCCCGAAGGAGGGGGAATATGAGATGATCACATCAGCTTGGCTGTACCCATATAATAATAATAATAATAATAATCTTTATTTATATAGCGCCATCATATTCCACAGCTCTTTACAGTTTAAAATATGTGACACAGTTCTTTTTGAGGAAGTCTAATTTATAGATATGACTTGGGAATCCAATTTCAAGACCAGCCTCTCATTCTAACATTCTAATTGCTGGTTTGTGAGTGGACCATGCCATGCTACCAATGAATACATTATTTCTCTCTGAAACTCTGGTGTAAGCTTCCTATTAGATAGCTAGCATTTGGTATCTAACTTCAAAAGAGCCAGAAGGTGTGAAATGCTCCAATTCTACATGCTCTCAGGAAGGCACCCTGGAGAGCTTGGAGACTAGGAGACTGCCAGCCAGGCTAGCATGAGGTCATGACCTGTGTGGAGAGCTGCAGCCTAAAGGTACTGCCACACTACACAATCCCGCTAGCGATCTCGTTAGCGTCGCATACTAATGAGATCGCTAGGGGATTGTTTCTATATCGCTAGTAGCTACCTATTTTAGCGATGTCGTTAGGACGCTATCGCGGTTAGCGATCTCCTTAACGACTTTAGCGGTACAAAAGTACCGCTAAATCGCTAAAAAAGGTGCCACACTCAGCGATTACATACTTACCAGCGGGGCGCCAGCGACGAAAATAGGGTCCGGAACGATCGCTGTGATGAACGAGATCACAGCAGGGGCCTCGTCGCTGGTAGATGCCGCACACAACAACATCGCTAACGGATCGCTAAATAGTGACGTTTTTTAGCGATCCCGTTAGCGATGTTGTTTAGTGTGGCATACCCTTAAGACAAACGTCACTTACTGCTGGTCATATATGCATACATATTTCACTACAAAATGTAATTTTGTAATTTTTACCACAGAAAGAATATTGTAAAAACAGGGATGTCCTCTGTCCCCTCTCTTATACATCCTAGTGATGGAGCACCTGCTCTCATCAATTCACGATAAGGCACCGAGTACAAGTGCTCTGCATTTGCTGATGAATGATGTCCTAGTATATATCACTCAACCACATATATCCATCACTGCTGTTATGGCTGAAATAGATCACTTTGGTACATGGTCAAATTTTAAAATCAATGCAGCGAAGTCTGAGGCCCTCGATGTTTCCCTCCCCAAATCCATACAGGATTCCATCCAGTCCAAATTTCCGTTTGCCTGGCCCTCACAGGGTATCAAATACTTAGGAATTCGTATTCATAGAGACCTCTCCTGTCTATTTTGTCTTAATTTTGGGCCCTTTATTGAACAACTCCATAGAGATCTTACTTCTTGGACGGTGAAGGATTTTTCCTGGTTCAGCAGAATAAATATACTTAAAATGAACATCCTACCTAAACTCTTATACCTCTTCCAAACCATTCCCGTGGTAATTCTCTCAAATTTTTGGAAAAGACTACGCAGTAGCTTTTGCAGATTTATCTGGGCAAGTGGGCGTCCATGCATTCGGGGGGACGTTCTGATCAGACACAAACAAAAGGGGGGCCTTAGCCTTCCGGATTGTAGAAGGTATTACATGGCAGCAGTACACGCTAGAATCCTGGAGTTCTTCCATCATTCGGAGGGGAAATTGTGGGTCAAAATAGCTCAATCCATTTGTCCTAAAGCTCTTACCACTCTCCCATGGTGCGCCCATTTAATAGTCCCCTCTCTTGGCCTCATGTCATATAGTACTTATGCCACTGCTTTGGATTTGAGATCCCCAAAAAAAAGCTTATCCTCAATCGACACCCAGGGCCCCTTGCTCCCGATTTCAGATAATCCAGATTTCCCACCAGGACTATCTGCAAATAGATTTCTCGGTTCAAATAAATTCCATCCGATATTATTTTCTCATGTTATCTCCAATACTTCACTGCTCCCCCTCAATGACTTGTTACAGGGAAGAGCCACTTCCCCGAAGGCAAATTTTGAATAGAGCCAGATACAACACTTCTATTCAACTGTGAAGAAAAGCACACATCTTCATAGAGATCTCACAAACTTTGAAAAATTGAGCCTATCATTGTCACCCCCTACACACTCCATCTCCCTATTGTATAATCTCCTCATTGCCCAGGTAAGTGAAAATAGGCCAGGATTCTGCGGTGCATGGGAAAGGGAACTGGGGAAGTCCATCTCTGACTCACCATGGGATAAATGTTTCTTCCTAACACATAAAAGCTCAATAGGGTCCAAAGCTCAGGAAATCTCCTTCAAAATTATCTCTAGATGGTACCGGGTACCAGGAGTCCTTTATAGATGGTATCCAGTGGTCTCAGATAGATGTTGGAGATGTGGGGAGGGGAAGGGACAATGTCACACATATGGTGGGCATGCCCTATAATAAATACATTTTGGGCAAAGGTGGTTCCCATGATTGAGAAAATAACTGGTTGGACTATCCCTAATACGCCAGAAGCCCTCCTTTTATCAATGTTACCAATAAGTAAACGTAGTTATAAAAGCTCATCAATAGGCTACCTGATACAGGCGGCTAAGAATGTTATTCCACGACACTGGAAAAGCAGAGACCCACCCACTGTGGAGGAATGGTTTGCGCAGATCTCCCTCCTTAATAGGATGGAGCATCTGATTGCCATCTCGCCGGCTGATGTTGATAGATACTGTGTGATTTAGAGGAATTGGATTGATTTGCAAAACTCTGACCCCTACCATCTAGCCCCCAACTAAAGTTATCCGTGATGTCGGCACAACAATGATCATAATCGCACTCTATTGATTGGTGGTCTGCTGTGGTCCGCTCCCTCTCTGTCTATCTTTCATATTGAAAAATACATGCTTGATCTGGATATTGATGGAAAACCCTCCCTTTACCCCCCAATGTACTGCCGTTATGCATACATTTATAGTTATACTACCCCTTTTACTATGTATATTGTATTTTCTTGTACTTTTTCACCACAAAAATAAAAAATAAATTGAATTTGAAAAAAAAAATTGTAATTAGATCTACAGCCGGTGGCTGCTCCGCTGACTAGCAGACACTGAAGCTTTGGAGCGGACCTCTGATTCCCAGGTTATAGTATGAGTAATCAGCTCTTCACACTCAACCATCTGTGTTACACCAAGCCATAGCGTATGTAGTTTCTTACGGTTAAAAGGGGGGAAGACCCAACCCACCTGAAATTGACGATGCCAGCGTCACGTAAAACACAGCAAGGGGACTCCAAAAAGAGTCTCCATTTTTTCCAAAAATGTGGGGCACAGACACCACTTAAGTAGCATCAATTGCCCCAGAGTTGCTTAAAACGGTTGGTGAGGGGATTTTAACAAATCCTCAAGCTTTTACTCTCCCCAGGATGACACAGGGGTAGAAAAGTCCTTGCGGATCCATGATTTGTTCATCTTTATGAACGTGAGTCTGTCTACATTGTCAGTGGACAGCCGCATGCTCTTATCTGTCAGCACACCACCAGCAGCGCTGAACACACGTTCAGAGAGAACTCTGGATGCCGGACATGACAAGATCTCCAAGGCTTGAGTGGTGAGCTCCGGCCATTTATCCAGATTGGAAGCCCAAAAAGAGCAAGGGTCCAGTGACACAGTCATGGCTTCGATGTTCAGTTGGAGATACTCCTGTACCATCGTCTCTAGGCGTTGACTATGTGTCTGACTTCTTGTCTCCTGTGGCCTTGCAAAGGATGGGCTAAAAAACTGGTGAAAGGATTCCGCAAAATTGCTGTTAACATCAGCAGATACTGTGTTTCTGTGACAGTTTGAGTGCTGAAGACTCGACAGTCCCACGGTTGGCAAGTTAGAACTGTGAGATTCACTATGTGCACCACTGGTGTTTTGTGGAAAAGCACATGTAAGATTATGCAACAGTCTCTGCTGATACTCCTGCATGCGTGAATCCCTTTCTATGGCAGGAATTATTTCGGCAAATTTGCTTTTGTACCGGGGATCTAAGAGTGTGGCTACCCAGTAGTCAGGATTATTTCGAATTCTGATAATTCGAGGGTCATGTTGCAGGTAGTGCAGCAAGAAGGCACTCATGTGTCTTGCGCATCCAGGAGCACCAAGTCCCTGTTGTGTTGGTGGCGAGGTATGAATCATGCTTCCTTCCTCTGCCCTCTCCCCCCAACCTCGCACAACAGAAATGTGATCAAGGTCTCCTTCAACTGATGAGTCTTCCATGCCCATCGCCAGTTCGTCCTCCACTTCTTCCTGGGCTCCTGCACCTTCCTGACTAGTTTGGCTGCTACCATGCTCCCTGGTTAATCCCTCTCCCCCACCCTCCCATGCCAGCCGCCTTGGTGCTGCCGACCGTCTGGACCTTGCAGATGTTAGCCCTTCCGCATACAACTCCTCCTCCTCTACTTCCTCCACCTCCTCTTGTTCCACCACCTGACTCCGAATTATGTTTAACATGTGCTCCAGCATGTAAATCACCGGAATAGTCATGCTGATAATGGCATCTTCAGCACTAAACATCTTCGTGGCCATTTCAAAACTGTGCAGAAGGGTGCATAGGTCCCTGATCTGAGACCACTCCTCCAGCGTGATTTGCCCCACCTCTGGATCTCGTTGACCCAGGCTATAACTCAGAACGTATTGCACCAGGGCTTGTCGGTGCTGCTACAGTCGCTGCAACATGTGCAGAGTTGAATTCCACCGTGTTGGCACATCGCATTTTAGCCGGTGAAGTGGCAGGCCCAACGACTTCTGTAGAGATGTAAGTCGCTGAGCTGCGGGATGCGAACGGCGGAAGTGAGCACACAGCGACCGTACCCTCTGCAGGAGGCCATGTAGTCTGGGATAGTGTGCTAAAAATTGCTGGACAACCAGGTTCAACACGTGAGCCATACAAGGCACGTGTGTGACATTGCCCTGGCGAAGGGTCGCACCCAGGTTTGCTGCATTGTCGCACACGGCCTTCCCTGGTTGCAGGTCCAGTGGAGACAACCATTCATGAAACTGGTTCTCCAGAGCTGACCACAGCTCCTCATCTGTGTGACTCACATTTACCAGACATTTCAACATAAAAACCGCCTGATGAAGTTGAGCCCTGCTGCCAGCATAGCAAGGAGGTGTGCAGGATCCCTTCTGCACAGTTAGAAAGCCGGTGGCATGACCAGCCAGGCTTTGGTAGAGGACCGAGAGGAGGTTGAGGAGGCAGAAGCAGTGGAGGAACTTCGAGATAAAGAGGATTGACGCACAACTGGTGGGGACGGCAAGACTTGGACAGCAGCTCCTTGTCCTGCTGTCATCATAGTTACCCAGTGCCCAGTCAGCGAAATGTAACGCCCCTGTCCATGCCTACTCGTCCAGGTCTCTGTGGTGAAATGCACCCTGTCACACACTGAGTTTCTCAAAGAAGCGGTGATGTTGTGTGCGACATGCTGGTGGAGCGCAGGCACACCTTTCTTTGAGAAGTAGTGCCGACTGAGCATCTGGTACTGGGGCACTGCGACGGACATAAGGTCTCGAAAATCCTCTGTGTCCACCAGGCGGAAAGGCAGCATTTCTGTAGCCAAGAGCTTGCAGATGGTGAAATTCAACCTCTTAGCTTTCTCATGGCTAGGAGGAAATGGTCTTTTACTTGTCCACATCTGAGGGACCAAAGGCTGGCTGTTGTGCGTAGACGGGGTTGAGTAGGGTGTCCCCGGACAACTGACGGTCTGTGAGGAAGATTCAGGCGCAAAAGTTAGGTTGCCTTGATCCAAAGGTGGTGCTCTCGATGTTGGAGAGTGCTCAACACCAGCTGGTGTTTCCACTTCCAAATGAAATGATGACCTGCCAATCAGACTGGCTGTTGCGGGTAAAGAGGTGCCAGGTCTGAGTCTCAAAACAGGTCTGACTGCTGTCCCCCCAGTCACAGAGGATGAAGAGGCCGCGGTTGGAGATGCACAAGATGGGGCAGACGGTGGTTGGCCCGGCCCACTAGGCCGCATTGTAGCACAGTGAGTATGCCACTGCAGCTAATGCTTCATATCCATGTGACGGTTCATGCATGAAGTACTCAAACTATGGATTTTTTGGCCTCTACTTAGCTTTTGGTCACAAATGTTACAGATAACACGAGTTGGGTCATCCTTATCGATCTGATAAAATGCCCAGGCTATACAAGGCTTAGAACCCATGCGACCTGAAGAGCCACCACGACTTGTGGTCAGAGGCAGAGTTGTGTTTGAGGATGCAGTTGGTGACGTGCTTCCAGTACTACGTCTCTGTCCAGGAAGGCGCAACCTGACCTCGTCGTCACTAGAATCCTCCTCCACCTCCTCTGCTGACCTCATCAACTGTCTCACTGTGGGTTGACAGTAAGTGGGATCTACAACCTCGTCATCATCACCCTGTGTGTTCTCACACCCATCGTCCTCGGAGCCAACCTCTTCCTGCCGTGACAAAAAGCTCAAGTTGTCGCTCAGGTCTCATCATCGTCTTCCTCATTGTCTCCACCAACAGGAGTTACAGTTTGGGAACGAGGGTCTACATTATGCTCATAACCTTCTTCTTCTGGTCCTGGATCCGACTCATAAAGATTCTGCGCATCAGTGCAGATCATTTCCTCGTCTGGATTCACAGAAGCTGTGGAGACGACCTCTGATTCCCAGGCTATAGTATGAGTAAACAGCTCTGCAGACTCAACCATCTGTTCTACCCCATACTCAGACGGGCACCTGGAGACTTGGGAGCTGTGAGGAAGCAAGTGCGATTGGGGTGACACCTCTGAGGACTGGAGTTTTTGTGATGTTGAGGTGGAAGAAAGCCGACTTAAAGGAGCACTTGATATCTGTTGAAGCACCTGCTGTTTTTGTGCCTCATGTGGAATTTGTAGCGATGGGCGTGGCCGTAAGAAAGGGATCGTACCACATTGTCCACTAAAAGAAGTAGACATCTAAGTTTGGCTGGAAGATGGTCTTTTTTCTGCAGATGTTACTGTTTCTTTAACACCTACCCCACGGACACAACCTTTTTTTTCCCTTCCCAACATGCCTATTCCCCCTTTCCACCAGCAGCAGGCCTTTTGCCACTCATTTTGGTGGTTACCTAATTGACAACTCTGGAGTTGTTTGCACAAAAAGCGATGGATAGAAACCGAGCAGAGCTGAGTGGCCAATTTCTGGTACTAGCCCAAAAGGATTGGCTGGGTTGGAAGCAGTAAAACAATTTTATTAGATACACAGGTGGTGCAGCTTAGTATATAGATGGCCTAATAGAATGAGTACCACACACTGCTACTATGCCCACAATTATTTTACAGGCAAGATGCAGCTAAAAATTAGTAGTTATTTGAACGCTGGTGAAGCTTTGTATAGATGGCCTAATAGAATGAGTACCACACACTGCTACTATGGCCAAAATTATTGTCCAGGCAAGATGCAGCTAAAAATTCGTAGTTATTTGAATGCTGGTGGAGCTGGCAAAAAGTGATAGGAACTGATGTAACCTAGCCCTCAAAAGGGCTGCAATTACAAATAGTCACTACTCCCAACCTATCTGTCTATTTATTAAGAGCACAGATCTGCCTGCTAAAAGTGCTAGGAACTGCTGTAACCTAGCCCTCAAAAGGGCTGCAATTACAAACTAGTCCCTACTCCCTAAACCTTTCTGTCTAACTGAAAATTTGCTTCCAATTCACTGTTACAATATAGCGCTAACAGCAGCAGCAGTGCCGTCTAACACTCAGCTGCAGCAGTGAGAAAATGGTGGCGATGGGGAAAATGGCTGGGTCTTATAGGGCAAGGACATGTGACATACACAGCCAATGACACATGCCCTTGCTTGTGTGAAAAAAAAGCACTTCGCTCCGTGTGTGCGCTGCTGATAGGCTCACAGACTGCAACTCCCCTCTGTAAATGCGGGAAAGAGAAAAAAAATGGAGATCTTCATTATTTCTGCAGAGATCCATCCCATGCCCCTCCCCCACGCCATGCTGTATACTCAAACTGTGTATTAACATTGATTATCAGCATTACTGTGAAAAAATCCAGTTACGATTTTGGTGCATGAACAGTTATCGAACATAACCTCGAACAGCCAGATTTTTTCCAAATCGTTCGGGTTCGTCGAACGGCTCAAACACCACCCAAAACAGCTCGAATTTGAGATTGGCGAACAGTTCGATTCGAATACCGCTCATCTCTAATCTGGGTTAATATGTTCTAGTTCAAAGGAGAGTAGGGCCGTCTGCAGAGAGAGGGTGATATTTTGGTGAGAAATCTTATTAATAAGTAATGAGATCTGGGACCAGAAATTGCTGAGGGATGGGCAAGACCAAAACATGTGGGGTAAGGAGCCTCGGAGTCCGCATTTTCTCCAGCAGAGGGGGAATTATCTGAATCTATGTGAGCCAGACGAACTGGGTATAGTACCACCTGGACACTAGTTTTAAATGGGTCTCGTGAAGAGTCATCGAAATGTTGGATGAGTACGTGGAAGAGAAAGTGTCTTCCCAATTTTCTGTGGAGTATGATACACCCAAATCATTCTCCCATTTCAACAAACTGGTTTGTTTTATTAGGACGGTGTCTTGATTAAACCAACTATATATATTTGTGGCTCCAGAAGATGCCATGGTCGAAGTTGCTCAGGATATTTAATGTAGCCTCCGAAAATCTTAGATTTTTGTTTAGAAAGGTCCAGACTTGGTCTTTTAAAATGGTATGTTGAAAAAATAACGAAGAGGAAGATCGTGGCTACGTCTCAGGTTGCTGAAGGGAATAAAATGGTCCTCGCTGAAGATATCTCCTAGTCTTTTTATATTATGTTTAAACCAAATCGGGGTAGAACTTGTTTGGTAAGTAAGATAATTAGAGAAAGAGGGATTCTTTGATTTCGGATTTTGGGGGGCCCTTTTTTTAAACGGGAAAGTTTTTTCAAAGATTGAGTGGAGGCCAGAAAAATGGGGTGGTTCTTCACATTTGTGCAGTCATTGGTAATGGACTGAAAAATTAAATTGTTTGGATGAGAGTTATTATTCAGGGAGATTTCCAAATCCATCCAGGCTGGGGGGGGTTTCCCTGAAAGCCAATGTAGACTTTGTTTTATTATGTTAGCATTATAATGAGCTGCAATATTAGGAAAACCTAGACCACCGTATGTTTTACTTCTATAGATCAAATTCGAAGGAACTCTTGGTTTTTTCTTTTCCCATATAAATGCATTTATGATTTTTTGGATGTGAGTTAATTGGGAAGTTGAAATTGGAATAGGGAGTGAACGAAACATATAAAGAATTTTTGGTAGTATGAAAGACCTAACTGTGAGGTTCTTTCCCCACCAGGATAGATTCCTATCTGTAAAGGAATTACAATCTTTCGTGATTGAACTAGTAAGGGAATTCAAATTCGATGAGATTATAGTGTCGATGTTGTTAGTGATGCTTACCCCTAAATAGGTAAATTCTTTTTCTGCCCAAGCCAGGGGGGTTATGGATTTAATATCTTTCATTTGGTTTTCTGTTAAGTTTAATGGGAGAATTTTGGATTTGCCATAATTAATCTTCAGGTCTGAGAGTTCTGAAAATGTATTTAGGGATGATTGAAATTCTTTAATAGAGTTGAATGGGTCTGATAGTGAAAGGATGATATCGTCTGCAAAAAGGCTAACTTTAAATTGACGGGAGGGAGTTGAAATCCCCTTTATAGTCTAGTTCTGTCTTATTGATTGGGTAAATGGTTCCATAGCCATAATGAAAAGAAGGGGGAAGTGGGCAGCCCTGTCTGGTACCGTTTGATATGGGGAAAGGGTGGGAGATGTGGTTGTTTGAAAAAATTTTGGCCGAAGGGTTCTGATAAAGGGCCATAATCATGGAAATGAACTTATCGTTGAAGCCAATTTTTTTCAGTGTGCATGATAGGAATTCCCAATTTAGACTATCAAACGCCTTCTCTGCGTCGAGGGAGACTAGAATAGAAGGCTGTTTGTTTTTATTAATGAGTTTGATAGCATTAATAACTCTTCTAGTACCATCTGAGGCGTTTCGTCCTTTCACGAATCCTATTTGATCGTTGTTGATAAGTAGAGGTAACAAGTTAATTCTGTTTGCCATGATTTTCGAGAAAATCTTAACATCTGAATTTATCAACGAAATGGGTCTATAGTTAGTGATGTTCTCTGGGGCTCCTTTTTGCTTGGGAATCAACACAATCGATGCTTCCAACATTTCTGGCGGGATGTAGCCTGAGGAAGCAGCCAGATTGAAAATTTCAGAGAGGTGTGGGGAGAGTAGTTTGTTGAATGACTTATAGTATTCATTCCCAAACCCATCTGGTCCCGGGGCCTTGAATTGTTTAAGGTGGGAAACTGTGTCTTCGACCTCGGAAGGCGTATGTCAGGGACACCGCACTGCACTTGCTCACTGAGCCAGTGCGTGTGTCCTGAGTGAACAAACTGTGCCCAACGATACCTGTATATTAGAGCCGCAGCAGTGAAGACGTGTGTTTCTGAATAACAGGACCTTCCGCAGCATGTGACTGCCAAGGGGCGGAGCCAGCCCCAAGTTTCTCAGAGGCAGCAGTATCAGGTAGAGAATGTTTCAGGCCGAAGGACCTGCAGGCACGTGACTGCCTAGGGGCGTGGCCTAAGCTCCAGAGATCTAGGAGGTAAAGGAAAACTCCTAGAAGGGTAACTACAAAATAAAGTTACCAAGGGGCATAGACAGAATGGATGGTCAGGATAGCCAGGTCATACACATAGAGGGCGACGAAGTACAAGAGGAGCAGGCAGAGCGGAGTCAGAACGTAGCCAAGGGTCATACACAGAGAGGGCGACGAAGTACAAGAGGAGCAGGCAGAGCGGAGTCAGAACGTAGCCAAGGGTCATACACAGAGAGGGCGACGAAGTACAAGAGGAGCAGGCAGAGCGGAGTCAGAACGTAGCCAAGGGTCATACACAGACGGAGCAATGCAGTACAAAAGGGACAGGCAAAACTCGTAACAGGGACACAGCCAAATCAGAACCAGACAGACAAAACGAAGCACAGGCACAATGCACTGGCACAAGCACAGGGTCAGACACACTCAGCCAAAGGTCAGAGTATAAACGACAAAGGCTGGCTTCACAGTGAGGCTATAAAAAGCCTCCCAGGACCCAGAAAGAGGCCAACCAAGTTAACCCCGCGACTACCTGATCCAAGAACCCAGTAAACCATGACAGCGTAAAGGGGGAGCTGAGGAAATCTAGGTCGTCAGACTGAAGTTTGGGAAGGTTTAATGAGGCAAGGAACAATTCTATGGAGTCTTTTTGAGAATGGGGATCGGCTACGTGAAGGTTTAGATTATAAAGGTTGTGGTAGAATTTTGCGAACTCATCCACTATATCCTGTGGGTGAGATAGTAAAATGCCTTTATCGTTAGAGATTTTATTTTTTCTGTTTTGCAGATGTTTACTGTTAATGCGGTCAGACATGAATTTAGTTGGCTTGTTAGTAGATGTGTAGGCTTTATATTTAGCAGATTTGATAGCGGAATCGTAAAAGGAAAAAATAATTAGTTTGAGGTCTTGTCTGAGGGATAAAATTTCAGATTGCAGGGTCGGAGAGGGAATGGGGAGGCTTAGTTGCTCGGTTTCTTTAATTCTAATTTGATTCTGGAGCTCTTTTATTTTCTTTGTGTTTTCCCTCTTAACTTTAGATGATAATTGGATTAATATGCCTCTCATGACCGCTTTGTGTGCGCACCAGTTGATAAATGGGTTGGTTAAATCTGATTTATTTTCTTCAAAATAATGATTTATGACCGAATCAATGACTTTTTTATGGGCCGGGTCATGAAGGAGGCTAATATTGCACTTCCATAATGAACGGCTTTTTAGAGGAGGGCCTAAAATTAAATCCCCTATAACTGGTGAATGGTCCGATATGGATCTATCCTTAATAATCACATTTTGAAAATTGGGTCCCACATGTATATGATTGATTTAGTGACATGACTTGTTAGAAATGATTCATATTATAATGGTCTGTGGGGGCGCACTCCTGGATCGCTGCGGGTGAGGCCGATGTGCGCTGGTATCTTTACTTAGTGCCCTCGGCATCTCTGACTGTGATCCGTGTGTTGCGCTATCCACACTAATCACTCTGAAGAGATATTGGTTGCTATGGCGCCAGGTCTGGTTGAATGGACTAGTGCGCATGTCTGTGACGCGCATGTGCCGGAGCGTCACTTCCGGCGTCCTTAGTGCTGTGTTCGCTGGTCCGGGTTGCTATGGCAGCTGCTCGGTCCGACGTGCACTGCATGGAGGCCAGGGACTGACGTCACATCCGGCCCTGCGTCTTCACTTTCATGCGCCGCTTATTATGTCCACATTTGAACCAGCTGCATCAGGGCTATATATATGGTTACTTTGCACACAAATATATGCACAGCCCCTTGAGAAAGCCCACGCGAAACGCGCGTCGGGGCCGCTTCTTCTGACCGTTTCCCGGGACATATTTGGGTGAGACTCTCTTATATGCACTTGGCACTATTGTTACTATTGCCTATTTTGTATACAGATTTAGTGGTGGCATATTACTATATAATAGGGCAATGGTTTCGTACTCCAGTGACTTGTTTGTAATCTATACTCTGAGTCCATGACTCCCGGTCCTATATATGGTAAACAGGTCAGATTTTGTTAATGTTTTGTGACCTTCACATTTATGGGATTATATTTGTACTTTTTAATAGATGTATGTTGTAAAATGACTTTTTGAATATCTAGTTGTAATAAAATATATAATTTTATACTGTATGATTAGGGGTAACGAATATGAGACCTATGAAACAATATTATGAATTAACTGGAAAAATCATAACATTATACACCCAATGAAGAATACATTTATAGGACTAAAGTAATGATGGAAGAAAATATGTGTCCTCAGGTGTGTTTGCTCTGACTGGAGCTTTCAGAAGCGTTAGTACGCAAGGGAATACCCATTGACTTCAAGAAGTCTTCACCCTCTTCTGGTGAGAATAAGACAATTGTTTATCCCTTTACATTCACCAGCAATTTGAGGGGGAAGCCCCACTTATAGGGGATACCCTTGTCTCGTAATAGAGAAGTAACTGAATTGAAGCTTCTCCTGCCCTCTATGGTCTCCCTAGAAAGATCAGCTTATAGCTTGAGATGGCCATAGGGTTCAGGGAAACCTTTCTCTGTTTTGATAAAATTCATGATTTGTTCCTTCACGTGGAAGAAATGAATCCTCATAATGGTGTCCCTGGGGAGGTCCTTAGAAATATTGGGAGGTTTTGGGAGATGATGAATTCTGTCTATTAAAAGCTCCCCTTTGGAGAGATTAGGCAAGATTTTTTTGAAAATTTTTGTGACGTACTCAGAAAGATTTGTGGGAGATATGTCCTCAGAGATGCCTCTAATTTTTATATTATTTCTCCTACTTCTATCTTCGACGTCTGCCAGTTTTGTTTTAAGTCCCCTAATCTCAGAGTGAACATCTTTATTTTCGGTTGCTAGGGATTTTGTTCACCTCTCTACCTCTTCAATTCTTGATTCATGGATATCTAATTTTTTGTTAAATAACTCGAAGGTATTTTGGAAAATCTGGTTTTGCTTTTTGAAATCATTACTCATACGTTCGCTGATTTTATCAGTAAGACTGGGCAGGAGGGCCTCCATTGAACTAAAGTTTGACAAAGTTTGGTCAATGGGGTTCGTCCCCTTTTTCTTTGGGTTAGATTTGCTTGGACTGGGGTTTGGGGAGAAGTCTTCAGACTCAGCTTCCGACGACTCCTGTGGGGGAGAAAATTTTTCCCCCAGGCACCCGGATTTTTTCTTTTGGAGGATACTGAAGTGTCCATATTATCCACTACATTGGAGGAGTCAGCTAGCGTAGGAGGAGATTCCTTAGCCTCATTTTTCTTTAGAGTTCCTATCTGAGAAGTTTTAGTAGAGCTGAGCGAGGATGACATGTTGTCTCCTTTTAAAGGGGATCTTGATTTAAATGGGCTCAATAGGTTTATTGAGTCTAATGAGGGGTAAGCGGCTCACCCCTTTATTTTTTGTTTGATTTTGTGAGGGTGAAAGTTTTGACGCAGTAGAGTTAGATTTAGAGTTAAGAGGCCTTGAGTTTCTCTGGCTCATTTTATTGGTTGTCAAATGAGTCTTAGTGGGTTGTAGATTACCAGAGAAATGGATACCCACTAAGGGGGAATTAGATACTGTGTGGGCCACCTGTTTTGGTCACAATAGAATGTGAATCAATTCTTTTGATAGCTACCAAAATGTGGTACCTAAATGAGCATCAGCTGATACCGTAATGAGCGGGGTATCGGGCCCTAACTCAAAAACAGCTCAAATTAGGGCTAATTGGTGGTTATATGAACCACCTAATTTGGGTTAAAGAGGATGTGGAACCCCTGTAATGGAGAAAAACAAGATATATACACTTTTGTATACCAATTACACATATGATATTCCCAGTAGGAGTATGGAGCTAATACTGAAGCTCAAAACAACATTATACATACGTTCCACCCACACAAGAGGCTAGAACCAGAGCTTATTTAGAAACATTTTTTATTGATATAAACTACAATAAAAATTAGTTGCAGAGTAGCACAATAAGCAGGTCAAGGATAAGGACAATTTTTCCCCACTATGTAACGCACCATACAACACCCATATATAAGGCTTGTGCAAAGATACAAAATAGATCATACAACACCTAATATATTCAGGTATATTGCGGACCCATTATTAAAGTGCAAATGTGCAGTAAACAGTTTAATCGGCATCAGCCAGTCACAAAAACCGCAGTGCAGTAGTGCAATGGTGCAAACAAGAAATGAATTTAATCAGGTTAAATTGTACCCATTATAAACTTACATGTGGGAGAAAGTCCAGACCTCGGCCTACGCCCCAACGCGCGTTTCGGCGTTTCATCGCCAGGAGGCGCATCCTTGTCCTTATCCTTGACCTGCTTTTTGTGCTACTCTGCAACTAATTTTTATTGTAGTTTATATCAATAAAAATTTTTTCTAAATAAGCTCTGGTTCTAGCCTCTTGTGTGGGTGGAACGTATGTATAATACTTTTGTATACCAAGCATACTTAATAATAATATGGCGTCACACGTTTCCCAGAGTCACTTAATATACCTGTAACCAAACTCTTGAAACCTAAAAATGCAAAATCAATTGGAATTAATAACCAGGAGGAAATCAATCGCTGAGATGGTCTCTTCTGAGGTCGCAGGTTTGATGCAATAGGAGTTGTCTCCAAGCTGAGTTTCTTGGAGTACTGTAGATAATTATGTGTCAATTGGGAGACGCTCCAAGTGTCGGGTCTCTCTTGCGTCTGTTTGTTATCCCAGGGCACCTAATAATGAAGGCGAGTCACGCTGTTATGAAGATTTGAGGTTGCAGCTTAAGATATGTTTTGAGAGCGTTGATTAAGGTTTCTGCGTAAATAAAGAAGTCACAGAAAGAGCGTTCCGAACGCTGGTCACCTCTGCGATTCAGGAGGGGTCGCAGTAGCGGCTGGATGCTGAGTCGAACGCTGGTCACCCTTGTGACTTGCTGGGGATCGCAACAGTGGTTGGGAAGCAAACCGAGCACTGGTCACCTCTGCGGCTTGTATGGGATCGCAACAGCGGCTGTGAAGCGAACCGAGCGCTGGTTACCTCTGCGACTTGTACGGGATCGCAACAGCGGCCAGGAAATGAATCGAGCGCTGGTCACCTCTGTGACTTGTAAGGGGCAGGTATCAGCAGACGGGGGCGACGTATGAGCGATTCTGCTCGTTGGTTATTAGTCACTGTGAAAGGGCCCGGGGGAAAGCGATCAGAGTGGAGATGGCTTCAGCTGGCTGGAAGGGACCCGCAGCGGAGGTCGCACAGCGCCGAGGGAAGGGGAATCTCTGCTGCGCTATAGGTGGAACAAGTCCAGCTCTGGAGCGATGGGTAGGTAAGAGGGGTAGGCCGTAAGACTTACCGTGAGACCTGGATGGATGGGTCCTCTGTGGGCCTGAATGTTGGCTTGCGATGCGGCTGGGGATCCTGCACTTCCTAGGCAGTCAGACGCTGCGGCTCCCTGGGGACGCTACTTACTGGAGGTCGCGGCTGCTTGCTGTCCTCTTCGGCCTCTCCCGCCGGCTCCGGGGGGATCGCAGTGGGGATGGATGTGGAGATGATCCTGGAGCAGGGGGTCCGACGTCGCAGATGGGCACCGGGGAAAGCCTTCAGGCCTTCAGCGGTGCAGGTAAGGCTGGCCGATTCTCGTGGCGACTCTCACAGGGAAGCCCTGGCTGTGTGAGAGCAGTAAGGCCTCTGGCCTGCGGCCTAGAACGCACGCCGCTGCTGATGAGGTGATCTAAGTCCAAAAAGGGGTTTAGAATAGCGATCTTGGGCTCAAATGAAGCCTGGAGTCTCAGGATGAGGTCTCCTGTGAGGATGGCTGGAAAAAAGGCGATTTTTGTTGCGATGTTGGTAGATTTAGGAAGAAGCTTCCTCAGAGCATAGATGCAGTGTGTGCTACCCCATGCTGCGTTAGGCCACGCCCCCGACCATTTTATTCCAACTAAAGGGTTTCCTACCGCTGAACAAAGCGCAGAATTAAGGTTAAAAGATATTTAGGCTGCATGGAATTCCTGACAATGTGATTTCTGAAAGAAGTGTTTAATTTACATCAAGATTTTGGAAAAGCTTCTGTACAGCTTTGGGGGTTACTATCAATTTGTCTACTGCTTCCACCAGCAATTCAATGGCCAGACTGAGAAAGCTAACCAAACTCTTGAACAGTTCCTAGGCTGTCTTATTTCTTGAGATATAAGGAAATCACTGCACTAATACATAAGACTAGAAAGACAATGACCAAGTGGTCACTTAATGGATCACTAATAAGAGGATTGTATGGACAAGCAATAATCACACTGGGATTAATCGTCACTTACTTGTGCTGTCGGTGGTATAGCGCACTGCAAATCCAAGGTTAACACCTGCACCGGAGTGGAGTTTGTGGTGCCGTGGGTGGTATGGCATGCAGCAGACCCCACATGGCGGGATGTGAGTGTGCTAAGGGTAGAGGTTTCGGCAGCGTCCTCCCGTAAAGATGGTCCTCCTGGGTATGCAGGGAGAGGCGACGGCTCCTGGCGCGCTCTGGCCAGTAGCGACGCTGAGGCTGTGGCGAAGTGAGCAAGGGTCGTGGTATGTCGTGACAGCACGAGAATTCTGGATGGGTGCGCAAAGCGGTCAATTTACAATGCGTTTCGAAGGACATGGTCCTTCTTTGTCAGGGCTATGGCTCCATCATATAGCCCGTCCTTATATACTAACGCAAGCCGATCACACCGCTGCCTACTTATGCATCATAGACCATCTTGTTAGGGTCTGCGGAACGCACCAAATATAAGATGTGGAGAGGTGCGTTCGCAGCCCGGGGTCCACCGTGCAGGCGGAGCCTGCTGCTAGTAAAATGGCACAAGAAGCGAACTCTGTTATCCCACAGAGTCGCCAAAATAAACGCCGTAACGCGCTGTGGCAATATGTGCGAACTCTGTTAATCCACAGAGCCACTAGAAGGAGTGCTGCAGCGCTATATGGCGATGTGTGCGAACTCACTTAACACAACTGAGTCGCAAAATAAACACGCTAGGGCGCTGTCTAGCATTGAAAGCGAACCCTGTTACGTCACAGAGCCGCTGAGACAAACTTCTGTGTCCTGTTAGGCACCCAGGTACACAGTGAACAGCTAAGCGAACATAGAACGTGATCATGCGCTAATGTCCTCGCGGGAGTCACCCGCAATCTATGGCGTCTGAACGCCAGGCCCTGAATACGGCAATCAAACTCCTCACCAGTTATGCCAGCAATCTAGGGCATCTAGGACACCGACCCTGACCAGCTAGCATACCAAACTCCTCACCGATTAAGTCGGTATTCTAGGGGCTTATTTCAGCCGGGCCCTAACCACACACACGCATGACCACACTGGCGCTAAGCATATAACGATTGATATTAGCGCATTGCGGCCCAGCCATGCCACCCTTTTATAGCAACAGCTACAGGATCTGCCAGAAACAAGGACCAATGAGAAACTGTTCCAAACACATGTAGTTTCATGACCTTCCTGGCGGACCAATAGGAGCTGCTGCAGTACCTGAACATTTGACCCCTGATCTCCAATGCGAGATCTTACCCTGGGCATGCTCAGAAGGGGAAACGCAGGACTTTGTCGCAAAGATGTCTGCTCCAGCACTGGCTATAATAGCAGATCCAGGAGAGGCAGCAGCAAGTCTCTGCACAGTACTGGAATGGGCAAGACGCTGGGACCGATGTCTCTGCTGAGCAGGCTCCACTGTGGCTGGAGATGAATGGGGGACCGCAGTGGGACTGGTTCAAGACTCCCCTTGTGCAGCAGCGGGAACTCAAACCCTAACACATCTATTGCAAAGATTGGCAGCACTTTTATGTGCATATGTTTCAGCATAATGAATGGGAAAAAACAGTTGTACACTAATCTGATTTAAATCAATGCCAGATATATACAATATTCTATGGGTGGCATGTGGTGTGCCTGTGAAAAGAGAGGATGTATTTCCACAACCAATATACACTATACTTTATACCTTAAGGTACAAATAGAGGCATGGTGGTGGATCTATTGCATATATAGGGCTGTATGGTAATGTATGTTTCTGCATATTATACATACCGTATTTTTCGGACTATAAGACGCACCGGACCATAAGACGCACCCCAAATTTTCAGAAGGAAAACAGGGAAAAAAAAATAATGTGTCAAATGGGGGTCCGTCTTACAGTCCGAAGTGCTCTGTGTTGCAGGGGTGCTCTGTGGGTGGCTGTGCTGTGTGGGGTGGCTGTGCTGTGTGGGGTGGCTATGCTCTGTGGGGTGGCTGTGCTCTGTGGGGTGGCTGTGCTCTGTGGGGTCGCTGTGCTCTGTGGGGTCGCTGTGCAATATATGGTACTCACATCCCATAGCGGTGGTCCCAATGCAGCCTCCTGTGCTCTGTGGTGTCTGGCCAGCAGCGGGGCTCTGTGCTGCGTGGGGGGCTCCGCCGGCATTTCCCTCTTAGCCGGACAGCCCCTCGCAGCTCCGCTGCTGCGGCCTCCTGATACATGGCCGCCAGGGGCCTCCGGTGGCGGTCCCGACGAAGTCTTCCGTGCGGTGGTTCCGGGGCAGCAGCCGGCTCTGTGCTGCAGGGGGGCTCCGCCGGCATTTCGGTCTTAGCCGGAAAGCCCCCCGCAGCTCCGCTCCCTCCTGCATCTCGGTGGCGTCCTCAAACATGGCCGCCAGGGGACTCCGGTAAGATGGCCGCCGAATCTCATTCAAGTCTCGGGAGAAGAGATCTCGTTGCCGAGACTTGAATGAGATTCGGCGGCCATCTTACCGGAGTCCCCTGGCGGCCATGTTTGAGGACGCCACCGAGATGCAGGAGGGAGCGGAGCTGCGGGGGCTTTCCGGCTAAGACCGAAATGCCGGCGGAGCCCCCCTGCAGCACAGAGCCGGCTACTGCCCCGGAACCACCGCACGGAAGACTTCGTCGGGACCGCCACCGGAGGCCCCTGGCGGCCATGTATCAGGAGGCCGCAGCAGCGGAGCTGCGGGGGGCTGTCCGGCTAAGAGGGAAATGCCGGCAGAGCCCCCCACGCAGCACAGAGCCCCACTGCTGGCCAGACACCACAGGAAGGCTGCCGCTGCCACCGGGACCGCCGCCACCGGATTTTTTGGTATATTGGGACCATAAGGCGCACCCCCATTTTCCCCCAAATTTTTGGGGGAAAAAAGTGCGTCTTATGGTCCAAAAAATACGGTAATATAAATAGACAAAGACATAGTGTGAATTTGTGACATAATAAATCAATTTAAAAAGCAATATTTTATTAATATCTTTAAAAAATTTTTTTTTGCAGTATGTGAATGTATGAGTCTAAAGAATTTATTTTTTTTAGAAAAATGCAATAAAAATACTATAAAAGTAGCATAATATATAGAATTGGACTATTAAGTCATATATAGCAAAATTGACAAAGAAGTAATGATAATAAATAGTGATGGGTGAGCACGGGTGCTCGTTGCTCAGGTCGAGCAAATTAGAATGCTCGGGTGCTCGACCCGAGCAACGAGTCCAATGTAAGTCTATGAGAAACCCAAGCATTTTGCCGCGACCCACCCGGGGGTCTTTTTAAGTTCTAGAAACGTCGGAAATTGATTGGAACAGTACTCAAATGACATGGGAACATCATGAGGAAGACCCCTTTTACAGGCGCACACAAAAATATACAAAAAACTTACTCCCTTTTACAGACTTAGCTTCCCTTCATGACACAGATGCTGCTGCCACTTTCTATAACACCACAGTAATAGCAACACTCGATTCGGCTGCCCCCCTCACGCATAGCAAAACTCGTACAATCAACAGCCAGCCCTGACCAAATAACTGAGATGGTCTTCCAGGGCCGCTGAGCAGAGATGAAAGAGATTCCGTTCTGCCGAGCACTTTATCACATACAAGCAGTCCCTCGCCAGCTTCAGGTTCACACTCACTGCTGCAAAACAAACTTACTTCTCATCTCTCATATCCTCCCTGTCTCACAACCCTAAACAGCTTTTCAACACTTTCAATTCCCTACTCTGTCCCCTGGCACCTCCTCCCTCTCCTCTCATTTCTGCTGAAGACTTTGCCTCTTTCTTTAAGCAGAAGATCAATACGATCAGAGAAAGCTTTGGCCCGCAGCCCCCAATGCCCCTCCTCTTACCTGTTCAGCTCTGTTCCTCCAAAACCAGCTTCACCACCATGACCAGCTCTCCACCCTCCTGTCAAGATCACATCTCACTACTTGCACGCTTGACCCCTTCCCGTCCCACCTCATCCCTAACCTCGCCAAAGTCTTTATCCCAACCCTAACACACCTCTTCAACCTCTCACTTACAAATGGTGTTTTCCCCTCATCCTTCAAACATGCCTCGATCACACCCATCCTCAAAAAGCCCACCCTCGACTCATCATCTGTGTCTAGCTACCGCCCCATATCTCCTCTCCCTTATGCCTCAAAACTACTGGAACAGCATGTCCATCTTGAACTGTCCTCCACCTTTCCTCTTGCTCCCTCTTTGACTGGTTACAATCTGGCTTCCGACTGCATCATTCAACTGAAACTGCCCTAACTAAAGTCACCAACGACCTACTAACCGCCAAAAGCAAGAGACACTACTCTGTCCTCCTTCTCCTTCGACACTGTGGACCACTCCCTCCTGCTACAGATTTTCTCATCTCTTGGCATCAGACTTGGCCCTATCCTGGATCTCGTCATATCTAACAGACCGAACATTCAGTGTCTCCCTCTCCCACACCACCTCCTCACCTCGTCCCCTTCGGTCTTCCCCAAGGCTCAGTTCTAGGACCCCTACTCTTCTCCATCTACGCCTTCGGCCTAGGACAGCTCATAGAATCCCACGGTTTGCAGTATCATGTCTACGCCGATGACACGCAGATCTACCTATCTGGACCTGACCTCAACTCCTTTCTGACCAAAATCCCACAATGTCTGTCTGCTATTTCATCTTTCTTTTCTACTCGCTTTCTGAAACTGAACATGGACACAACAGAATTCATCTTTGTCCCATCTCGCTCTACCACTCCAACAGACCTATCCATCAATGTCAATGGGTGCTCACTTTCCCCAGTCCCACATGCGCAATGCCTCGGGGTGATCCTCGACTCTGCCCTCTCTGTCAAGCCACATATCCAAGCACTTGCCTCATCCTGCCGAATCAAACTCAAAATTATTTCCAGGATCCGTGCATTCCTTGACTATGAAACCGCAAAAAACACTCGTGCATGCCCTTATCATCTCCCGCCTCGATTACTGCAACCTCCTATTCTCTGGCCTCCCTTCTAGCACTCTGGCACCACTCCAATCCATCCTACACTCTGCTGCCCGACTAATCCACCTATCTCCCCGTTATTCCCCAGCCTCTCATCTATGCCAAGCCCTTCACTGGCTTCCTATTGTCCAGAGGCTCCAGTTCAAAACCCTAACTATGACCTACAAAGCCATCCACAACTTGTCTCCTCCATACATCTGTGACATGGTCTCCCACTATTTACCTACACGCAACCTTCGATCCTCTCAAGATCTCCTTCTCTACTCCGCTCTTATCTCTACACACAACCGCATACAAGACTTCTCCCGTGCTTCCCCCATACTCTGGAACTATCTACCCCAACACATCAGACTTTCCCCTACCACAGAAACCTTCAAAAAGAACCTGAAGACCCACCTCTTCCGACAAGCCTACAACCTGCAGTGATCTTCAGTCTACTGAACCGCCGCACGACCAACTCTACTCTCTCCTATTGTACCCTCACCCATCCCCTGTAGACTGTGAGCCCTCGCGGGCAGAGTCCTTTCTCCTTCTGTACTTGTGTGTGCCTTGTTTTGCTCGTATTTATTGTACTTGTCTATATTTGCCCCTTTCACATGTAAAGCGCCCTGGAATAAATGGCTCTATAAAAAATGTATACGGTAATAATAATAAAAAATGAAACCAGAATGGATTTTTCTGGGAAATATGTTAAGGAACATCCTTTACAGGGTAATGATTTGTATGTAATGCAAAATAAATAACCTAAAACAAAAATGTACCTCCACCACTTGGGCTATGTTCACACGTAGCGTTTTTGATGCATCTTTCAACTTTAGCTTTGCTTTCAACCAATAAAAATGCATTCACTGGGAAATGTCATTTTAACATTTAACAACCTTATCTGGCCATGTGGTGTGTGACACATCATTTGACACATCCTGTTTCATTTATGAAGGAGGGACTCTGAAAAAGCCTTTTTTTATAGGGCCATCAGGCGGTCTTTACTCTTCTTCAAGGGTCAACAGTCGGCCCTCACTAGTCTTAGAGAGCCATCAGCTGGCTATGCTTTGTTGTTCCCATTATTGAACAGTGTGTGTTTTATACTGTTATTACGTATGCAGTGAGTGGCAGGGCTGCCCAAAATTTGGCGCACCTCAGTAACCCATTGAACAGATGTCCTGTTTTCCACATGAAGCCAAAGTTCCCATTATTATTCATTTGGTACTCCAAGAATGTTTGCCCATGAAGTGAATGCAAGGCCTGCTCCAAATTTGGATGCACCACATTAACCCATTAAAGAGACATCCTGAATGGCGACATGAAACCAAAGTTACCATTATTCATTTGGTATTGCCATACTGTTTGCCTAAGCATTGAATGCACGGCCTACCCTGCCCCAAAGTTACACGTACCACAATAACCCTTTGATCTGACGTACTGGATGGCCACTTGAAACCAAAGTTACCATTATTAATTATTTGGTACTGCCATACTGTTTGCCTATGCATTGAATGCAAGACCAGCCCTGCCCCAAAATTACACGATCCCCAATAACCATTTGAATCAACATACTGGATGGCCAATTGAAACCAGAGTTCCCATTCGTATTTATTTGGAACTTGCCATACTGTTTACCTATGCATTGAATGCAAGGCCTGCCCTGCCCCAAAGTTACACTCACCCCAATAACACCTTGAACCGACGTACTGGATGGCCACATTAAACCAAAGTTCTCATTCCTATTTATTTAGTACTACCATACTGTTTGCCTATGCATTGAATGCAAGGCCTGCCCTGCCCCAAAGTTGCATGCACCCCAATAACCCTTTGAACCAACATACTGGATGGCCACATGAAACCAAAGTTCCCATTATAATTCATTTGGAACTGCCATACTGTTTGCCTATGCATTGAATGCAAGGCCTGTGTTAGGGTTTGAGTTCCCGCTGCTGCACAAGGGGAGTCTCAAACCAGTCCCGCTGCGGTCTCCCATTCATCTCCGTCCGCAGTGGAGCCTGCTCAGCTTAGACGTCGGTCCCAGCATCTCGCCCAGTCTAACAGTGTGCAGAGGATTACTGCTGCTCCTCCAGACTCTGCTATTGTGGCCAGTACTGGTTAGCGGCGAGCAGACGTCTTTAGGACAAAGTCCTTGTTTTCCCCTTCTGAACATGCCCAGAGTGAGATCTCTCATTGGAGATCAGGGGTCACATGCTCAGGTACTGCAGCAGCTCCTAGTGGTCCGCCAGGAAGGTCCTGTGACTACTGGTGTTCTGGAACAAGTTTCATTGGTCCTTGTTTCTGGAAGGTCCTGTAGCTGTTGCTATAAAAGGGTAGCATGGCTGGGCCGCCATGCGCTAATATCAATCTTTATATGCTTTGCGCCAGTGTGCTCATGCGTGTGTGTGGTTATGGCCCGGCTGAAATAAGCCCCTAGAATACCGACTTATTCGGTGAGGAGTTTGGTATGCTAGCTGGTCAGGGTCGGTGTCCTAGATGCCCTAGATTACCGGCATAACTGGTGAGTAGTTTGATTGCCGTATTCAGGGCCTGGCGTTCAGATGCCATAGATTGTGGGTGGCTCCCGCGAGGACATTAGCGCATGATCACGTTCTATGTTCGCTTAGCATTTAAGTGTGTACCTGGGTGCCTGACAGGACACAGAAGTTTGTCTCAGCGGCCCTGTGACGTAACAGGGTTCGCTTTCAACGCTAGACAGCGCCCTAGGGTGTTTATTTTGCGACTCAGTTGTGTTAAGTGAGTTCGCACACATCGCCATATAGCGCTGCGGCACTCCTTCTAGCGGCTCTGTGGATTAACAGAGTTTGCACATTTTGCCACAGAGCGTTACGGCATTTATTTTGGCGACTCTGCGGGATAACAGAGTTCGCTTCTTGCGCCATTTTACTATCAGCAGGCTCCACCTGCACGGTGGACCCCGGGCTGCGAACTCACCTCTCCACATCAATTATTTGGTGCGTTCCGCAGACCCTAACAGCCTGCTTTGCCCCAGAGTTACACGTACCCCAATAACCCTTTGAACCGACGTACTCGATGGCCACATGAAACCAGAGTTCCCATTATTATTAATTTGCTACTCCCATAATGTTTCCCCATGACGTGAATGCAAAGCCTGCTCCAAATTTGGACGTACCACAATAGCTCATTTAAGAGCCGTCGTGGATGGCCACATGAAACCAAGGTTCCCATTATTATTCATTTGGTACTGCCATACTGTTTGCCTATGCATTGAATGCAAGGCCTGCCCTGCCTCAAAGTTACACGCACCCCAATAACCCTTAGAACTAATGTACTGGATGGCCACATGAAGCTAAAGTTCCCATTATTAGGAAGTTGGTACTACCATACTGTTAGACTATGCAGTTAATTGCAATGTTAGGCCTGAAAAACTTGCATTGGAGAATTGCAGTGTTGAGGATGAAGAAACTGCAGTGGAGAATGTCAGTGTTGAAGCTTAAAAACCTGCAGCGGAGCATTTTAGTGTTGAGCCTGAAGAACCTGGAGTGGATAATTGCAGTGTTGAGGCTGAAGAACCTGCATTGGTGAATTGCAGTGGTGAGCCTGAAGAACTTGCATTGGAGCATTGCAGTGTTAAGGCTAAAGAACACCTGGCAGAGGATAATTGCAGTGTTGAGGCTAAAGAACACCTGGCAGTGAAGCATTTCAGTGTTGAGAATGAAGAAAATGCAGTTGAGAATATCAGTGTTGCGGCTGAAGACCTGGCAGTGGAGTATTGTAGTGTTGAGGCTAAAGGACACCTGGCAGTGGATCATTTAACTGTTGAGACTGAAGAAAATGCAGTGGAGAATTTCAGTGTTGAGGATGAAGACCCGGCAGTGGAGATTTACAGTGGTGAGCCTGAAGAACCTGCTTTGATGAATTGCAGTGGTGAGGCTAAAGAACATCTGGCAGTGGAGAATTGCAGTGTTGAGGATGAAGAAACTGCAGTGGAGAATTGTAGTGTTGAGAATGAACAACCTGCACTGGAGAATTTCAATGTTGAAGCTGAAGAACCTACAGTGGAGAATTTCAGTGTTGAGGCTGAAGACCTGGCTGTGGAGTATTTCAGTGTTAAGCCTGAAGAACCTGCTTTGGAGCATTGCAGTGTTGAGGCTAAAGAACACCTGACAGTGGAGCATTTCAGTGTTGAGGCAGAAGAAACTGAAGTGGAAAATTGCAGTGTTGATGATGAAGACCCAAAAGTGGAGAATTGCATTGTTAAAGCTGCTGACCAACCCCTACAGTTCCCATTATTAAGAACTGGGTCTCCCATACTGTTAGGCTATGCTATGAATGCAAGGCCTGCCTCAAATTTGCATGCACCTCAATCCCCCTGGGAAGAAACGTGGAGGAGGGCCTCAAAAAAATGTTCCCCTTAGAAAGCAGCGGGTCTCCTATACTTGTAATGCCCATACACTAAGTGTATGGGCTGACAAACATTTCCCCTTGGGGGGTGCACATCAACATACTGTGTAAACATCTTTTTCAGGGGCATCATAAACACCCTTGAAAACAATAACGTGGCTATTGCATCATGGAACACATTCACCCTGTTGATCTAGTGGTGGTATCTGAAGAGACATGGAGGATGGCCTCCTAAATATCTTTTCACAATTTAACGGAGCGGGTCTCCAATACTTGTAGTGCCGATACACTAAGTGTATGGACTGATAAACATTTCCCCATGTAGGGTACACATCAACATACTTTGTAAACATTTTTTTTACGGGCATCATAGACACCCTTAAAAACAACAGCGTGGTTTCCTACACAGTTGCTGCTGGGACGGTGCAGGTTTGTAGCAGAAATATGGCAGACATGTCGTTGGATGAAGTGATCAGTAACGGGCTTGGTGACGATGGGAATGGGAACGTTCAGGATTAATAACGGGGGGGCTGCGGGAGGTCTGAGATCCAGATTGCAGCCTCCAATGATTAGTTGTTTACCCATCACCTTACCAGAATGCTTGTGATGCCCGTCTGAAGATTGGTGTAACAGATGCGCCTGTGAAGCTAGGCATAAAAGATGCCCATGAGAAATTGGTTGCCAAAGACGCACGATTCCGTATAAAGGGTAATGTGCAAGATACTCGTGAGATGCTGAATTCTAGAAAGCAGCAGATCAGTGTTGCAGGAAAACCAACCAAACTGATGGATGCTCATGAACAACTAAGTTTAAAAAAGATTGCACCTGCCGTAACTATCAACTCACCCTTGGCACAAGGTTTTTCACCTTCACCCATAAATATTACCAAGACCATCCAAATTTCACAGCTGAAAACTATTTCTTCAGGTGTAAAGAACACTGTTAAAGGAATGCAAATAAGCATAGTTAACCATGAACCTGGGAAACCACAGATTTCCTCTTTACAAGATATGGACGATAATGGTATTGATGACGACTTGGAACTTTCTCACATCTCCACTAGAGTTGAGCGAAACAGGTCGGACACCTTCAAAAATCGCCGACTTTCGCTAAAGTCGGGTTTCGCAGACCGAAACCCGACCATAGCGTGAGGTCGGCCACGTGTTCGGCGACTTTATCGCACCAGTCGGTTTCCCTGAATGCTAAAAGCGCCATATTTCAGCCAATAATGAAGGGCGCACACTGTGGGCAACGTGATGACGCGCACAGCCGCCACCACCATCTTATTGAAGGGCATTGCAGTGATTGGCTGGCTTTCTGTGGCGTCACAGGGCATATAAAACGCCCTCACCGCCGACCGCCATTTTACTTCAGCCGATCTTAGCATAGGGAGAGGTTGTTGCAGCTTGTTCTCATGAGGGAGAGCGTTAGGAATGCTGAAAAATGACAAATCTGTGCCTGTGCTGATAGCGATAGTGCTGCACAGTTAGTGTGCAGTCACAGTGGTGCTTTTTTGTGTGTGCAGCAGCACTGGTTCTTAGGCTGGCAGCCACTGACGGGAGGAATTGGTAGTGTGGAGCAGCAGTGCTGATTCTTACTGTGCACTCTGCTCTTTGCCATTGAGAGAGTAGACATTTTTTCTGTGCAGTAGCATATCCAATTTGTAGGCTGCCTGCTAGCTGTATAGCTGTGTGGACACTGCTGTGCAGACTGCTTTTTTCAAAGCAGCTACACAGCAGTAATACTGAAATAATAGTTTTCTGCACAGTTACTGAGCCTTCATTTTGGCCCACACCGTATAGAGCTGTACGCTCCTCACACAGTACCGTGTACCTGCTGGTATCACGTAGAAAAGCCTGCTATCTGTGTGTGTCTGTAAAACCATACGTGTTTTTTTTTTACCAAAAGTGTATACAACTGGTATCTTTCGATACAGTTGTGTTTTACTGCCGTCTGTATTACGGTGCAAAATCAATACTGAGCGAGCGTCTTTGTGTAACTATGGAAATCTATACAGAGATTACCAAATACCCCAGCTTTGTATACAGCTGTGCTCTACTGCTATAGTACACTTATCCTGATTCCTGATCTTACTATTGTGGTGTACTCCATACTGCGGCTGTGAGCGTGTGTGTTACCCCTGAAATATTTAGGGAGATTTAAAATTACACCCACACTGATTCCAGCTGTACGCTACTTATATAGTACAGTTTTGCTAATTTTAAAATTCAGGTCTCCTCCATAGTGAGACTCTGTACCAAATATCTACGGATATTTCTAATTACACCAACACTGTTCTCAGCTATACGCTACCGATATACCACAGTTTTCCTCATTTTAAAATTGGGGCCTACTCCATCCTGAGACTCTGAGCACCTTTGTTCCTAACAAATATCTACAGATATTTCTAATTACACCAACACTGTTCTCAGCTGTACGCTAGTGATATACCACAGTTTTCCTCATTTTAAAATTGGGGCCTACTCCATCCTGAGACTCTGAGCACCTTTGTTCCTACCAAATATCTACTGATATTTCTAATTACACCAACACTGTTCTCAGCTGTACGCTAGTGATATACCACAGTTTTCCTCATTTTAAAATTGTGGCCTACTCCATCCTGAGACTCTGAGCACCTTTGTTCCTATCAAATATCTACAGATATTTCTAATTACACCAACACTGATCTCAGCTGTACGCTAGTGATATACCACAGTTTTCCTCATTGTAAAATTGGGGCCTACTCCTTCCTGAGACTGAGCACCTTTGTTCCTACCAAATATCTACGGATATTTCTAATTACACCAACACTGTTCTCAGCTGTACGCTAGTGATATACCACAGTTTTCCTCATTTTAAAATTGGGGCCTACTCCTTCCTGAGACTGAGCACCTTTGTTCCTAACAAATATCTACGATATTTCTAATTACACCAACACTGTTCTCAGCTGTACGCTAGTGATATACCACAGTTTTCCTCATTTTAAAATTGGGGCCTACTCCTTCCTGAGACTCTGAGCACCTTTGTTCCTAACAAATATCTACGGATATTTCTAATTACACCAACACTGTTCTCAGCTGTACGCTAGTGATATACCACAGTTTTCCTCATTTTAAAATTGTGGCCTACTCCTCCTGAGACTGAGCACCTTTGTTCCTAACAAATATCTACAGATATTTCTAATTACACCAACACTGTTCTCAGCTGTACGCTAGTGATATACCACAGTTTTCCTCATTTTAAAATTGTGGCCTACTCCATCCTGAGACCTGAGCACCTTTGTTCCTACCAAATATCTACGGATATTTCTAATTACACCAACACTGTTCTCAGCTGTACGCTAGTGATATACCACAGTTTTCCTCATTTTAAAATTGGGGCCTACTCCATCCTGAGACTGAGCACCTTTGTTCCTACCAAATATCTACGGATATTTCTAATTACACCAACACTGTTCTCAGCTGTACGCTAGTGATATACCACAGTTTTCCTCATTTTAAAATTGGGGCCTACTCCATCCTGAGACTGAGCACCTTTGTTCCTACCAGATATCTACGGATATTTCTAATTACACCAACACTGTTCTCAGCTGTACGCTAGTGATATACCACAGTTTTCCTCATTTTAAAATTGGGGCCTACTCCATCCTGAGATCTGAGCACCTTTGTTCCTACCAAATATCTACGGATATTTCTAATTACACCAACACTGTTCTCAGCTGTACGCTAGTGATATACCACAGTTTTCCTCATTTTAAAATTGGGGCCTACTCCATCCTGAGACTCTGAGCACCTTTGTTCCTACCAAATATCTACGGATATTTCTAATTACACCAACACTGTTCTCAGCTGTACGCTAGTGATATACCACAGTTTTCCTCATTTTAAAATTGGGGCCTACTCCTCCTGAGACTGAGCACCTTTGTTCCTACCAATATCTACGGATATTTCTAATTACACCAACACTGTTCTCAGCTGTACGCTAGTGATATACCACAGTTTTCCTCATTTTAAAATTGGGGCCTACTCCTTCCTGAAACTGAGCACTTTGTCCTACCAAATATCTACGGATATTTCTAATTACACCAACACTGTTCTCAGCTGTACGCTAGTGATATACCACAGTTTTCCTATTTTAAAATTGGGCTACCTCCTGAGATCTGAGCACCTTTGTTCCTACCAAATATCTACGGAATTTCTAATTACACCAACACTGTTCTCATGTACGCTAGTGATATACCACAGTTTTCCTCATTTAAAATTGGCCTACTCCATCCTGAGACTCTGAGCACCTTTGTTTACCAAATATTCACGGATATTTCTAATTACACCAACACTGTCTCAGCTGTACGCTAGTGATATACCACAGTTTTCCTCATTTTAAAATTGGGCCTACTCCTCTGAGACCTGAGCACCTTTGTTCCTAAAATCTACGATTTCTATTACACAACATGTTTCACGTAGTAGGATATACACAGTTTTCTCTTAAAATGGCTATCTCCTGAGACTTGAGCCTTTGTTCTACAAATATTCGATATTTCTAATTCACAACACTGTTCTCAGCGTAGCTAGTGATATACACAGTTCCCATTTTAATTGGCCTACTCTTCTGAATGAGCCCTTTGTCTACAAATATTAGATTTTAATTACACCAACCTGTTCCACTGTACGCTAGTGTATACACATTTCCATTAAATGGGCCTACTTCTGAGACTGAGCCCTTTTTCTACCAATATCTACGATATTTCAATTACACCAACATGTTCTCACTGTACTAGTGATATACCACAGTTTCTCATTAAATGGGGCCTCTCTTGAGATTGAACTGTTCCTACAAATATCTACGATTCATTACACCAACATGTCTAGCTGTACGTAGTGTATACCACAGTTTCTCATTAATGGCTACTCATCTGAGACTGACACTTGTTCCTACAATACTACGGATATTTTAATACACCAACACTGTTCTCACTGTACGCTAGTGATATACCACAGTTTCTCATTAAATGGCTATCCTTCTGAGATGGCACCTTTGTTCCACAATATCTAGATATTCAATTACACCAACATGTCTCGTGTACGATGATTACACAGTTTCCTCATTTAAAATTGGGCTACTCTCCTGAGACCTAGACCTTTGTTCTACAAATATCTACGAATTTCTAATTCCCACATGTCTCGCTGTACGTAGTGATATACACAGTTTTCCTCATTAAAATTGGGGCCTACTCTCCTGAGACTGACACCTTTGTTCTACAATATCTACATATTTTAATTACACAACACTGTTCAGCTGTAGCTAGTGATATACCACAGTTTTCTCATTTAAAATTGGGCTACTCACCTGAGACTGAGCACCTTTGTTCCTACAATATTACGGATATTCTAATTAACCAACACTGTTCTCAGCTGTACCTGTGATATACCACAGTTTTCCTCATTTTAAAATTGGGCTACTCTCCTGAGCACTTTGTTCTCAATATCGATATTCTAATACACAACTGTTAGCTGACTAGGATTACCAGTTCTCTTTTAATGGGCTATCTCTGAACTGACACTTGTTCTACAAATAGATATTTAATTACACAACACTGTCCTGTACGCTGTATACCAAGTTTTCTATTAATGGGCCATCCTCTAGCCTGAGCTTGTTTACAAATACTAGAATTTTAATTACCAAACTGTTCAGTGTCTAGTATACACAGTTTCATTTAATTGGCTACACGAGAGCCTTTTCTACAATCTACGAATTATAACACATGTTACGTAGTATGTTACCACAGTTCTCTTTAAAATTTCTATCCTTGATGACTTTGTTCTAATACACGATATCTAATACACAGTCGCGTACGTGATATACCACGTTCCTCATTTAAATTGGCTACTCATCGAACTGAATTCTAAATATTATATTTATACACACATGTTTTTAGCTATGTATAAATTTTCTCATTTTAAAATGGGTCTGAGCGACCTTTGTTACAATATTCGGATATTTTATACACAACGTTTCCGTACTTTCACTTCCTTTTAAAATTGGCTCTCTCGAATCTGAGCTTTGTTACAAATATAGTATTAATCACCAAACTTTTCAGCTGTCTAGTGATTACATTTTTAAATGGGCTCTTCTGAGCTTTGTTCACATATCTAGATATTTTAATACACACGTATGTCTAGTGATATACCTTCTATTTTAAATGGCTCCTCTGAGATGACTGTTCTCAAATATCTGATTTAATCACACATTCTCACTGTATTGATACCACAGTTTTCTCATTTAATTGGCTACTCATCATGAGCACTTTGTCACAATCTAGGTATTAATACACAATGTTTCGCTAGTGTGAATACACGTTTTCTCATTAATTGGCTCTCTGAGATGAGACTTTGTTCTACAATTATTTTACACACATTCTCGTACGTGTGTATACACAGTTTCCTCATTTAATTGGCTACTCGAAGAGCTTTAATATTAGGATTCATTACCAACATGTTCGCTGACGTATGTTACAGTTCATTTTAATGGCTCTCTGAGACTGAGACTTTTACATATCGATTTCTAATTAACCAACATGTTTCACGTCTGTGATAACCACTTTCTCTTAAAATGGTACCTCTGACTGCACTTTGTTCACCATTTAGATTTTAATTCACACGTTAGCTTGTAGGATACATTTTCTATTAAAATGGTATCCTCTGACTGGACCTTTTCCTAAATTTACGTTTAATTCCACAGTCTCCTGTCTAGGAAACCAGTTCCTTAAATGGGCCTCCTGGACTTGCCTTTGTTCTCATATTACGGATATCTATTCCAATTTCAGGTCGTAGATTACACAGTTTTCCTTTAATGGCTCTCCGGATGCACCTTTTCTACAATTTGGATATTTCTAATTACCCAACATGTTTCTGTCGTTGTAAATTTCCTATTAAATGGCCTCTCCCCTGACGAGCCTTGTTACCATATTAGATTTATACACTGTCGTTCTAGGATTACCCGTTTTTCATTAATGGCTATCTGAGATATACCACAGTTTTCTCATTTTAAAATTGGGCTACTCCATCCTGAGACTGAGCACCTTTGTTCCTACCAAATATCTACGGATATTTCTAATTACACCAACACTGTTCTCAGCTGTACGCTAGTGATATACCACAGTTTTCCTCATTTTAAAATTGGGGCCTACTCCTTCCTGAGACTCTGAGCACCTTTGTTCCTACCAAATATCTACGGATATTTCTAATTACACACCCAACATGTTCTCAGCTGTACGCTAGTGATATACCACAGTTTTCCTCATTTTAAATTGGGGCCTACTCATTTCCTGAGACTCTGAGCACCTTTGTTCCTACCCAATATCTACGGATATTTCTAATTACACCAACACTGTTCTCAGCTGTACGTGTGATATACCACAGTTTTCTCATTTTAAAATTGGGCAAATATCTACGGATATTTCTAATTACACCAACACTGTTCTCAGCTGTACGCTAGTGATATACCACAGTTTTCCTCATTTTAAAATGGGGCCTACTCCTCCTGAGACTCTGAGCACCTTTGTTCCTACCAAATATCTACGGATATTTCTAATTACACCAACACTGTTCTCAGCTGTACGCTAGTGATATACCACAGTTTTCCTCATTTTAAAATTGGGCCTACTCCATCCTGAGACTCTGAGCACCTTTGTTCCTACCAAATATCTACGGATATTTCTAATTACACCAACACTGTTCTCAGCTGTACGCTAGTGATATACCACAGTTTTTCCTCATTTAAAATTGGGGCCTACTCCATCCTGAGACTCTGAGCACCTTTGTTCTACCAAATATCTACGGATATTTCTAATTACACCACACTGTTCTCAGCTGTACGCTAGTGATATACCACAGTTTTCCTCATTTTAAAATTGTGGCCTACTCCTTCCTGAGACTGAGCACCTTTGTTCCTACAAATATCTACAGATATTTCTAATTACACCAACACTGTTCTCAGCTGTACGCTAGTGATATACCACAGTTTTCTCATTTTAAAATTGTGGCCTACTCCTTCCTGAGACTGAGCACCTTTTTCCTACCAGATATCTACGGATATTCTAATTACACCAACACTGTTCTCATCTGTACGCTAGTGATATACCACAGTTTTCCTCATTGTAAATTGGGGCCTACTCCATCTGAGACTCTGAGCACCTTTGTTCCTACCAAATATCTACGGATATTTCTAATTACACCAACACTGATCTCAGCTGTACGCTAGTGATATACCACAGTTTTCCTCATTTTAAAATTGTGGCCTACTCCTTCCTGGGACTCTGAGCACCTTTGTTCCTAATAGATATCTACGGATATTTCTAATTACATCTACACTGTTCTCAGCTGTAAGCTAGTGGTATACTACAGTTTTCATAAAATTCAGATTGTGTTGGACTCCATACTGACCCTGTGAGTGCCTGTGTGTAGCCCTGGTGTGAAGGCACACGCAGTACCCTGGAGGATGTGTGGAGAGGTAACAGTTTAATGCTCAATAAACATTCACTCCATCACACACTTAGACACACCCATAGGAGATATAGGCTAGTGACATGCAGCAGAAGTCAGTCTAGTCTGGACAGTGCAGGGAGTCTAGCTTCCTGTCATCGTACAGGGCAGTCAGGACTAGTTCTTCCCAGACAGTGAGGATTCCTGTCAGAGCTCTGGGTGAGCAGAAGATTAGTTCCTGCTAATTCAAAGAAGTGGAGTCTAGTAACGGATGGCTAGTTATCATCCTGAGTCTAGTCAGAGTTACCTTTTACTCAGTCTGTGCAGTAAGAGAGAGGAGTGAGCAGCAGGACCTTCAGTCTCCTGTCCAAGGACAGTGGAGTTCAGAGACGTGCTCCTGAACTAGAAGATTACTGAGCACCTGTTAGCAAGCTCTGGAAAGAAGAAAGAAGGGATTAACCTGTATAGCCTTTGGAAGTGTGGAGTGCTTATGCTACAAGCGCGGACAGGGCGAAGGGCATAGTGGAGGAATTCAGAAGTGCCTTAGGATTGGAGTATCCTGCACATTGTCACCGGTCACTGGGGACCGAAGTGTCACTATAGCTTCAGGCATAGTGGTAGAAAAACCAGAGGCTTACTGGACCTTAGGTAACAGAAAGCAGCCCTTGGAGTGTCGGTACGTAACTGGGGTCAGGGAGAGTGGGAACCTTGAGTCGATGCAGGACAACAGTAGGAACTCAGCTCTCTCACATTAAAGGAAGACTCCGACCACAAAACTGACCGGGCAGTACAGCTTTGAAGTAGCTGGAGTTTCTGGAGTGAACTACGCTTTATGCTGGTTGGACTCATCGTTTGGAAAGTAAAGGAGGCCCCAACCTGTTCAGCTGTTGCCTCAAAGCACATCCTCCACCCGACCAGCCTCCCTGGGACCTGCCTTATCATCTGACAAGTAAAAGGTATGGAAAGACGCTGGATGGTGTGAGACTGACTTATTTATCTGCACCCGACATCATAACTTCCATAGACTTTGAGGGACCCGTCCCACCTGTAGGGGACCCGTCATCTAGCTGCATAACATCCCCTCAGAGTTCTACAGCAGCGCTGGTCTCAGTGATCAGAGAACTACAGGTGGCGTCACGAACTGTATATATATACCTATCCCCTGTAAATATACCCCCCAACATACGCCTGACCGCCAGGGCCACAGACCGAGCCACCGCTACCTGTGACAACCCCATAGACTTCCATGGGCTCGGCTCTGAGTACCCCATTGCCCTGGTAATCCACAATTGTGGTGCGGGTCACTCAACTTGGCGTCACGAACAGGATGCGAAACTCGCAAAATTGCGAGCCCTGTGTGCCTGTGGAGTTGTTTTTGTGAAAAAGGACTGTTTGCTATTTTTGGCGCTAAAATCCGCCATTTTGCCGCCAAATTCGCGCCCTCAGGCGCTGGAGAAGAAGGTGGGCGTGGATTCGTGGGCGTGTGCCCCCCTATGGCGCGAAGAAAATGCCTGCCCTCTCAAAGTGCTATTACAATATGCGATCCTGCCCTACAGCAGGAGAGGTCCGCCTCCTCTTCACCTTCCATGCGAAGAGGAGGAGACGCAAACCCCGCCTCCACGGAAGAGACGGGACTGTTCTGAGAGAAGAAGAGAGAGCGTTCTGGAACATGATGGAGGCAGGACGTGTGCAGCCGAGCAGGGAAGCGGAGGAAGGCAGGCCCCGTTCCCCAGCCAAGCTGCCACTAGAACCGGAACCATCAGTGGTCCTGCACCTGCAGCAAACTTTGCTGGAGCTTGGAGAGGAAAATGCGAGGTTGAAAAAGATGATTTCGCAACAACCTGGAATGGAGGAGATTGAGAGACGCCGGCGTAACCAGATACAGCGGCGGCTGTGGGACGCGGTGTTCTCTCCCCTCGACGACCCCCCACGATTCGAATTGCCGAAACTTCTGCTGCCCAAGGCTAAGGAGCAACCGGAGGCTACCCTCAAAAGGACCGACCCTGAACCTACCGAGGAAGCGGTGGAAGCGAAGGAGGTTGAGGAGGTACAGCCAGTTCCGGAACGGCCGCCCGGCCAGGAGGCCGCAGCAGATGATCGATCCCCGGCAGGGACACCGGAGGGGTCCTGTCCATCATTACCAGACGTGGACTGGGATGAGATGGCGCGCCTGGATGACGTCGCCTACGCCGCCCAGTGGGAACGTGAGTGGCAGCGTCGCGAAGAGGAACAGCGACGCCGGCAGGAGGAAGAGCGGGAAGCGCAGCGGAACCGGCAGCGGCAGTACGAGCAGCTGATCGCGGACAAGGAAAGTGTCCGCAGAGAAAAAGGTACTCTGAGGGAACCGCGGCGGCAGGGGAGTGTGACAGAGTTCCAGCTCCGGAAGGGCTGGGGCTTCATTAGAGAACCGGGCCTCTACCCAGGGGTATTTGTGAGCCGACGCGACGTAGAGTCCCACCTACCACAAGGCCACCCGGGAAGGGACCTGGTTAATGGGGACATAGTCAACTACACACGGCACTGGGGAATGAAGGGATGGTATGCCCTTAATGTCACAATCGTCCGTGACCCCGTCACCGAAGCTGGTGACGTCACTACTGCTGGCACGTCACCGTCCCAAGCTCCCGCTGCCCCGGCGACGCCCCCTGCAGGCTCATCGCAGTTGGAAGCACCGCTTGCATACTCTTCGCTGCCTTGTCATCCTACTACATCGCAACCTGCGACCCATTCCACATCGCAATCAGCAGTCTACACGACGTCGCGCACGGCGACTATTTCTGCATCGCGAGAGAAAGTGGCTATTACAGTGACGCAGACAGCGTCTCACAAAGCGGAAGCACCCGGCGTGCCCCTAGTGGTTCGCACAAGGACTGTAGCGACCCAAACCCTGATAGCATGTCACGACTTGTTGGTCATGGGATCTAAGGATCATCGTATTGTTCCAGCCCCCGGGATGGAAAGTATAATGGAAGCCTGCAAGAAAATGTGAAGAACGGTAGGACCCAGACAGGGTTTACCGCAACAAAGAAAATATAGAAAGTTTTGATAAAAGAAAATAATTGCTGTTTTGCACTTTATTGATATATATAGGGTTTACGTAGTTTTATATATAATGAGTAGAATGCCCGGCTGGGTACAAGATGAAAATTTTGAAAAGTTAAAGAATTTTGAGAAATAAAAAGTAAGAGTTTTACATATAGAATACTCTAGTTGAGTAAATAGAATTTGATATAATGTGAATTATTTGAAAATGTGTCGTATAATGGACTGCGTGGCTGAGGACTGAGCCAGCCCAAAAACTGTATCCTGTAAATAGTTGCACTAAGGTGCATTATATTGGTTTTACATGAAACCACCTCAACTACCTCTGAATATAAAACCCGTGTGGTGTGGCACTGAGCGAGGTCTGCAGCCAGATGTCCTGCAGCCCACCCAGGACCCACGTTGAAGGTTTGGTGCGGGTCCTTCACAAGAATATTGTTGATATGATATATTTATGAGAGAATGTTTTGTATTTTTCTATATCTAATGTTTGAATGCAACGTTTAAGAAATCCTTACCTCCCGGATGGGAAGAGTTAATGTTTATTGTTAATGCAAAAACAAAATGTCTTCTTGTATTTCACAGCCCGGGAGTGCTGTCTTTTACCATGGGGGAATGTGTAGCCCTGGTGTGAAGGCACACGCAGTACCCTGGAGGATGTGTGGAGAGGTAACAGTTTAATGCTCAATAAACATTCACTCCATCACACACTTAGACACACCCATAGGAGATATAGGCTAGTGACATGCAGCAGAAGTCAGTCTAGTCTGGACAGTGCAGGGAGTCTAGCTTCCTGTCATCGTACAGGGCAGTCAGGACTAGTTCTTCCCAGACAGTGAGGATTCCTGTCAGAGCTCTGGGTGAGCAGAAGATTAGTTCCTGCTAATTCAAAGAAGTGGAGTCTAGTAACGGATGGCTAGTTATCATCCTGAGTCTAGTCAGAGTTACCTTTTACTCAGTCTGTGCAGTAAGAGAGAGGAGTGAGCAGCAGGACCTTCAGTCTCCTGTCCCAAGGACAGTGGAGTTCAGAGACGTGCTCCTGAACTAGAAGATTACTGAGCACCTGTTAGCAAGCTCTGGAAAGAAGAAAGAAGGGATTAACCTGTATAGCCTTTGGAAGTGTGGAGTGCTTATGCTACAAGCGCGGACAGGGCGAAGGGCATAGTGGAGGAATTCAGAAGTGCCTTAGGATTGGAGTATCCTGCACATTGTCACCGGTCACTGGGGACCGAAGTGTCACTATAGCTTCAGGCATAGTGGTAGAAAAACCAGAGGCTTACTGGACCTTAGGTAACAGAAAGCAGCCCTTGGAGTGTCGGTACGTAACTGGGGTCAGGGAGAGTGGGAACCTTGAGTCGATGCAGGACAACAGTAGGAACTCAGCTCTCTCACATTAAAGGAAGACTCCGACCACAAAACTGACCGGGCAGTACAGCTTTGAAGTAGCTGGAGTTTCTGGAGTGAACTACGCTTTATGCTGGTTGGACTCATCGTTTGGAAAGTAAAGGAGGCCCCCAACCTGTTCAGCTGTTGCCTCAAAGCACATCCTCCACCCGACCAGCCTCCCTGGGACCTGCCTTATCATCTGACAAGTAAAAGGTATGGAAAGACGCTGGATGGTGTGAGACTGACTTATTTATCTGCACCCGACATCATAACTTCCATAGACTTTGAGGGACCCGTCCCACCTGTAGGGGACCCGTCATCTAGCTGCATAACATCCCCTCAGAGTTCTACAGCAGCGCTGGTCTCAGTGATCAGAGAACTACAGGTGGCGTCACGAACTGTATATATATACCTATCCCCTGTAAATATACCCCCAACATACGCCTGACCGCCAGGGCCACAGACCGAGCCACCGCTACCTGTGACAACCCCATAGACTTCCATGGGCTCGGCTCTGAGTACCCCATTGCCCTGGTAATCCACAATTGTGGTGCGGGTCACTCAACTGTGTTACTCGACAAAGATATCCTCAAATTTCCAGAATTATCATTCACCTTATACAGCTGCACGCTTCTGATACAGTATCATATATCTGCTGTTATTTTGGGAACGTTTTCACAAACATGAGTAGGTATGGTCTCAGACCCCATAAAGGTGGGCGGTGGGGGCCAGCTAGTACAGATGGTGGTGGTGGTGCATGTGCTGGTACTGCCAAAAGCACTATAGCTCCTAAGGCAGGAGGTCTTGATCCGGCGGCATTGTCTGGATCCACAAGCCCTCGAAGGCTATCTTTTCTGGGAGTAGATAAACCTCTTTTAAAGCTGGAGCAACAGGAAAATGTTTTGTCTTACCTTGATGAAGCAGGCTCCAGCTCTATGTCCTCCTCTACTCAAGTTTCAAAAAGTAGAAGCACTCAGTCCTCATTTGGTGCTTCTGGTCAGGAACAACCCCTTTCCTTTTGTTCTTCACCCCCAAGTAAAGTGAAGGATGCGGCAGCCTGCAGTGCTGGTGATTACTCCATGGAGCTGTTTTCACATCCCATGCCAGGGTTAACAAGTCAAATCATGAATTCACCAGTCCGAGATGAATCTGACATGGAGTGCACTGATGCACAGCCACTGATAGATGATTCTGCTGGTACATTCCTACAGAGCACTACATTGCCTTCGCAGTGTCCAGAGCCAGAAGCTGACCCTGATGAAACTCAGGTGCCCCTTCACTCATATTATAGCACCGTACACGGTCACACAGAGGAAGGTGCAGATGAAATAGAAGAGGAGATGATGGATGACCCAGTTGTTGATCCACATTGGCATCCAGTGGGGGAAGAAGTTGACGGTGGCAAATATAACTCACAAGATGAGGAGGATCCGCAGCAGTTGTCGACATCGCAGCAGGGTTTATCTGTGAGTCCCACAGCTGTAAAAAACGTGTTACAAAACTCCACAAAAAAGTGGCAGGACAGCTTGGACAGACGGTCCAAGTATCACAGCATGCAAGCTCTGAAAATTTATACAATAGTAGGAAAAGTGCAGTTTGGCACTTTTTTGAGCAAAATCCTATTGATGATGTCAAGGTTACATGTAAGAAGTGGGAAAGAACTTTAGCAGAGGTAAAAATGTCAAAAATTTGAATACAAGTTGCATGCTTAGACATTTAAATACCATGCACTTTCAAGCGTGGACAGACTACAAAAGCTCAGTTAGCACATGTGCACCTGCTCTGACTGAAGTTAGCCACCAACGCTCCATCGCTTCCCCACTGTAACATCACCGGTTGGCACACCAGCAGCAACAAGTGTTGAGGTGTCGGCGCAAGGCAAAAGCAGTCAGGGAATCAGTCGTTTTTTGCAATGAAAGAGTGCATGTAGGCCATCGCCATCACCACCAGCAACACCACTACCATTAACATCACCAACCCCCTCTCAGTCCGTCATGTCCACTGGTTGTTCTCCCATATGCAGCTCTCAAGTACAGCTCACCCTACCAGACAGTAGTAGATGAGTAGGTCCAAAAAGTACTCACCCTCTCATCCGCGCACACTGTCTTTGAACGCCTACATTGGCAAACTGATCGCATTAGAGATGATGCCCTTCCATTTAGTTGAAAGCGCTGCATTCAGGGACCTCATGGCCTAGGCTGTCCCTCGCTATGACCTACCTTGTCGGCACTTCTTTTCTCGAAAAGCCATCCCTGCCCTCCACCAGCATGTGAAAGACCGCATTGTCTATGCACTCAATCAGTGCGTGGAAAGGTGCACCTCACAACAGATACATGGTCCAGAAAGCATGGCCAGGGGCGTTACGTGTCCATCACTGCGCACTGGGTGAATGTGGTGGAAGCAGCGGCGGTGGGACAGTTCTGCCTAGCCTATGGTATAGGAAACAGTTGGCTGTAGGCGTTACACCCTCCTACTCCTCCTCCACAAGCGAAAGCTCAGAGTCATCAACAGAGCGCTGTCGCACCAGACCTCCATTCGCAGCTACCAGTGTTGCACAGGAGGTGTCACAGTATCAAACAGCTGGTGGTAAGCGTCAGCAGGCTGTTTTACAAATGATGTGTTTGGGTGACAACAGACATACCGCGGAGGTACTGGCTGACTACTTGCAGCGAGAAACTGAGTCATGACTGGGCAGTCTACATCTTGAGCCAGGCAATGTAATTAGTGATAACTGGCGTAATTTTGTGTCGGCCATAGCCCGGGCAAAACTCCGACACATACCTTGCCTGGCTCACACCTTGAACCTGGTGATGCAGTGCTTCCTAAAAAAATATCCCGACTTAGCAGCCCTGCTCAATAAGGTGCGAAGATTGTGCTCGCACATCCGTCGATCGCCCGTAGACTCCAGTCGGATGCAGAGGTTGCAGCGATCGCTGCACCTCCCCAAGCACCGCCTAATCATAGAAGTTGCAACAAGGTGGAACTCCACCATGCACATGGTTGAAAGGCTGTGCGAACAGAGGCAGGCTGTAATGCATTTGTGGCAGGATACACGGGCAGGCAGTACGAGTGCAGACATGGAGTTGTCGGGTGTGCTGTGGTCGAAGCTCAAAGATCTCTGTAAAGTCCTGCAGTGTTTTGAGGAATGCATACGGCTGGTAAGCGCAGACGACGCCATCATAAGTATGAGCATCCCACTTATGCGTCTGCTCATGTAAACTTTGACGCACATTAAGGTTCAGGCGTCTGCAGCGCAGGCGGAAGAGGAGGAGCAGGAGGGAAGCCTCAATGACAGTCAGCCATTGTCTCCTCAGGGAAATGTCCAGGACGATGGGGAGGAAGAAGAGGAGGAGAGGGATGATTATTTGGGGGAAGAGGAGCCTTCTCAGTGGGCAAGATCAAATGTTGGCGTGCCAACGTCAGGTACAGGTTTTGTGCGGGACTAGAGGGATATGGATATTTCAGATAGTGCTCCTCCACCCAACAGTGTCAGTGCATCATTGACACCTGGAACATTGGCCCACATGTGTGATTATGCCTTGCGCATCCTAAAAAGGGACCCCCGCATTGCCAAAATGATGAAGGATGACGACTACTGGTTGGCCAGCATCCTTGATCCACGCTATAAAGGAAAATTACAGAACATCATGCCACAGGAGAACCTAGAGCTAATATTGGTGAACAAACAAGCAACTGTTGTAAACCGTTTGTTAGAGGCATTCCCATCACACAGCAGCGTTGCTGGTTCTACCATGAGCCCTAGTGGGCCGAATGGAAGAGGTGTTCGTGCTACACACAGCCGAAGTGGGGTTGGAGACAAGGGTTTCATGACCATGTTGTGGACTGATTTCTCAACTACCGTTCACACGACAGGTCATCAGGAATCTATGGCAACTGACAGGAGACAGCAGTTGTCAACTATGGTAAAAAACTACTTCTCTCATATTGATGTTCTCCCTCATGGGTCATTCCCCTTTAACTACTGAGCCTGTAAACTGGACACCTGGCCTGAATTGGCGCAATATGCCTTACAGGAGCTCGCTTGCCCTGCTGGTAGTGTGTTATCTGATTGAGTGTTCAGTGCTGCTGGATCGATCCTGACAGAAAGAAGGACACGTCTGTCCACCCAAAATGTGGAAGATCTAACCTTCATTAAAATGAACCATGCATGGATTTCAAAAGATTTTGTCCCACCTTCCCCTCATGACACATAGGTTGGCAGCATAATGGCTCACTTTCTCCGCCTCTTGATCGTGCTCCTCCAATTCCTCCATTTGCAGCTGCTGAACCTCCAGCCTACAGGTCAACTTTTGCAATTTTTGGAAACAAGTCCATAACTGTCCTAACCCCCCCCAGGTCTGGTATAAACAACTTGTGCACCCTGCCAAGTGACAGTGCTCTGAGCAGGTGGTGGGGCCCACTGTTGGGCGACAGCACTGGCATAGGGCCCCTCATAGTACAAAAAGTGTGTCTGACGGTGGGGGTGCACACTCGCTGTTAGACACAACTCCGTACTAGGAGGGGCCCTGTGCCAGTGCCGTCGGCCACAAGTGGGCACAACATGCTTGCTCTGGGCAACATCACTTAAAAAATGTATCTATTTTTGTCTTACATCTACATCTCCAACAAAACCATCAAAAGTTTGTCAATTTGCCCTATAGAGTCCTGCAAGTGGATCGACCGCCAGGGCACTGTGGTCCTCGGTAACGGGAAGGTCTGTTCAAGGGATGTGTCACGTGAGCAGTGACACGGTACGTGGCCTTGGGCATCCAATGAAAAGGGGAAATATTTTCATGGGATATGGAGATTTTGTATTGAACTGTTTATGCCACCTTTGCTTTCTGTTGAAAGTTGACCAGCGCTGCAGTGCAGAGCCTAAGAGACGGGTGTTGATGCAGCAGTTAGAATATCTCTCCACAGGCCACGCTTGTTGGATCAGGGCAGAATTATGTATTGGAAGGAACATGAATGGTGCTGTTAGATGTAGCAGTGTGTACTAGGTGTTGCAGGCAGAAATTGAGATCACACATTCAGGTGCAGTTTCCAAGGCTTTACTTGGAGTTAAGGTGTGCACACAAGCCCGCTAAATCGAAAAATGTCAAAGGCAGTACACTAACGTCAAGCCTAAAATCAATAAGGCATAGATATGACTCGCCAATTTGCATTTGGACTACCCATTTGATTATTACTTTACAGTTAACAAAAAGTCACACTAAATTTCATTCAAAATCCTTATCTGTTTAGTGCTGCAATGTAAGCCACCCCAAAATATCCTTGCATTAAAAATTACCTACTGTTCTCCAACTACACCAACAGCTATTCAATTTTTTTAGTCACCATTTACTGTGCGATGAGGATTCGCCTGTGAATGTCAGTGGATGAAGGTGCAAAGAGTCATCATCAGGGATCTTAAAGGGATGTACATTTTCCAAGGCTTTGCTCGGAGTTGAGGTGTGCACACAAGGACGTTCGCTACGTTGTCCTCCAGATGAGGGGCTCAGCAAAGTCACTGGTACATTGTGAACACACCTTTCCAGGACTCCTTAAAATATGTTCCTTTCTCTCTCGTCTGATGTTGTACAATTACTTGGCTCTACGTCCTGCCAACACCACAAAATCATTGTCCCAAGCCAGTAGCCGCGTAACTTCTGTGACAACGTGTGCTCTGCTGTATCTTGCTATTATATAGACACGCTTTTGGCAAAGATAATCGAGGTTCAGTAGATGAGGCTCCTACAGATGAAAATGACTCCGGCTTCATAGCTGTGTCGTAAAGTTCACCAGTAGGCTAAATGGCCGCTGTCCCTTCTGCGCCCTAGTCCCTCAACAATTGGATGGGGCCCCACGGATGTCTTACTCAGTATCCGTGCCCCTAGTACCCCTTCTTCCTCACGTTCTGGGCCTGTGGACGAGCTACTATCAGATCCTTGTCCCCTCCCAGACTGTGTGAGTACACTGTGTTTCGCGCCCTCTAAAGCTTCACTGCACCTCCTTCTTAGTTTCTTCAGCCCCCACTCAGGCACTGTTTTGTAACCAGCCAGGGCTGAGAAGATCCTCCCTTAGGATACGTCCATGCTGCCCTGCTGCTGTAGTCTGAGGTGGGTGCAGGTGTTACAGTCCTGTGTGTTGCTCCCTCCTTACCTGAGAATGTTATATCACACCTCTGTGAGATGCAATCCCTCTGTTTTGACTGAACCCTCAGGGACAACACACATGGCCCACTCGTCATGTCCAAGGTCATTCCGTCTCAATCGGTGCACACTGGGTTAATGTAATGTATGCAGGGTACACAGGGGACAGCGGGTTTGGGACAGTGCTGTCTAGGCCACAGTATAGGCAACAGTTGGGTGTAGGCATTATACCCTCCTCCTCCTCTTCCTCTACCTTCAGAAGCAAAAGGTCCTCGACATATAGCCATTTAATAGGATGATGCTGTAACACTTTGTCAATGATATTGTGGTGTTACCCAGACTGACCCTCTGAGAGTCTGTGTGCCTTATGAAATATATACGGTGTTAAGGGTCTGCGGAACGCACCAAATATATAAAGTAGAGAGGTGCGTTCGCAGCCCGGGGTCCACCGTGCAAGCGGAGCCTGCTGCTAGTAGAAATGGCGTGAGAAGCAAACTCTGTTATCCCGCAGAGTCGCCAACATAAACGCCGTAATGCGCTGTGGCAATAAGTGCGAACTCTGTTACTCCACAGAGCCGCTAGAAGGAGAGCCGCAGCGCTATATGGCGATGTGTGCGCACTCACTAGACACAACTGAGTGGCAAAGAAAACACGCTAGGGCGCTGTCTAGCTTTGAAAGCAAACCCTGTTACGTCACAGGGTCGCTGAGAAAAAGTACTGTGTCCTGTTAGGCTCTCAGGTACACAGTTAAGTGTTACGCGTTCATAAAGCGTGATCATGTGCTAATGTCCTCGCGGGAGTCACCCGCAATCTATGGCGTCTGAACGCCAGACCCTGAATACAGCAATCAAAACTCCTCACCGGTTATGCCGGTAATCTAGGGCATCTAGGACACCGACCCTGACCAGCTACCATACCAAACTCCTCACCGATTAAGTCGGTATTCTAGTGGCTTATTTCAGCCGGGTCCCTATCCACACATACACATGACCACACTGGCGCATAGCATACAATGATTGATATTAGCGCATGGAGGCCCAGCCATGCAACCCTTTTATAGCAACAGCTACAGGACCTTCCAGGAACAAGGACCAATGAGAAGCTGTTACAAACAAACGTAGCTACATGACCTTCCTGGCGGACCAATAGGAGCCGCTGCAGCACCTGAACATGTGACCCCTGATCTCCAATGAGAGATCTCACTCTGAGCATGCTCAGATGGGAAAACGCAGGACTTTGTCTCAAAGACGACTGCTCCAGCACTGGCTATAATAGCAGATCCAGGAAAGGCAGCAGCAAGTCACTGCACAGTAGAGGAGTGGGCAAGACGCCTGGACCGACGTCTCTGCTGAGCAGGCTCCACTGTGGCCGGAGATGAATGGGAGACCGCAGCGGGACGGGTTCGAGACTCCCCTTGTGCAGCAGCGGGAAATTGAATCCTAACATACGGAGCTTTAAATTTTGACCCTTAAAAAGATAAACCCTTTCATGGGATGATGCTGGAACAGTTTTTCGAATGATATTGTGGAGTTAGCAAGACTGAGCCTGTGAGAGTCTCTGTGGGCCTCATGAAATATATACAGAGATTTAAATTTTGACCCTTAAAAAGATAAACCCCTTTCATGGATGATGCGTGAAGCGTTATGCAAATGAATATTGTGGAGTTAGCGGGACTGAGCCTGTGACATTCTCTGTGTGCTTCATGAAATATATACGGAGATATATACTTTGACGCTTTTCAAATCTTTACCCCTTTAAAGGGATGATGCTGGAACAGTTTTTCGAATGATATTGTGGAGTTGGCAAGACTGAGCCTGTGAGAGTCTCTGTGGGCCTCATGAAATATATAGCTCGATTTAAATTTTGGGCATTTTCAAATCTATACTCCTTTAATGGGATGATGCTGGAACAGTTTTTCGAATGATATTGTGGAGTTGGCAAGACTGAGCCTGTGAGAGTCTCTGTGGGCCTCATGAAATATATACGGAGCTTTCCAATTAATTACCCCAAGACTCTATACACCTGTTGGCTGGTGATACAGTACCCTTTGTGTACCCTACAGTACAGTACCCTATACAGTACCCAATACAGTACGCTACAATACCATTTTTCAAATTATTATATTCTTGTGTAATCAATAGTGAGGCTGTGAGCGTATGTCTGTTATTACGGAAATATATCCGAAGAGTTACCATTGTAATACTGTATACAGCTGTAGTCTTCAAATACATTACGCTTTTACTTCTTTTTATATTGTTGTCTAATCCATACTGAGCCTGGGAGCGTCTGTGTCTGACTCATGATATATATACCCACACTTCAAATATTTACAAAATACTAGTTGTACACTTTTTCAGCTTTTCAATTTTAACCTAGACTGTATACAGCAGTACAGTCCTCATACAGTACCGTATATCCGCTTTTTGTATTAGGCCGGCGTCACACTGGCGACAGAATCGGACGACTGCAATGCGATGAAAAATCGTATTGCAGTCTGCCCTATGTTAATCTATGGAGCAGCTCCCAGTATCAGATTTTTTGTGGTCCGTTTTAAACGTCCGTGTGCAATCGCAGCATGCTGCGATTGTCACCGATTGTGGGTCGACTATCGCCAATGCAAGTCTATGGGAGCGATGAAAAATCTGATTACAAACGGACCGCATGTGTGACTTGCGATGAAATCGCATCGGTGTCCTTTAGAAAAGCCGGCAATTCATCCCCGGCTATACTGTAAAATCACACTGACAGCTTTAATAAAGAATAGAAAGAATAGATGTACACACATAGAATACATATATATATATATATATATGTAATTGTGACATGTATATATATATATATTTATATTTCCTAGACTTCTACATACTGTAATAGCCGCAAATTCAATTGCCGGCTTCTGTGAAATCACAGAAGCCGACATGAAATGATACATTGTTTCCACACAGTTAACCATGTCATTTCCTGTATTTTGATATTTGTTTAGAACTTACAATTACATGAGTGTATTTGTGCTAAATTTCAGACATGTAGGGGTTAATTAAAGGTGTAAATTCGTTGACAAAAAAATGTGTGGGCTCCCGCTGTATTTTCTCCACCAGACAGACAAAGCAAGCGAGTGGGAGCAGATAATAACAGCCTAGGGAGGGTACATTTTTTGTGCCCCCCTGGCTACTAACATCTGCCCCCAGACACCCCAGAAAGGGCAAATCTATAATTAGATTCGCCCTTTCTGGCACTTTGCCCGTCTATTCCCATTGCCCTGTAGCGGTGGCGAATGGGTTAATAATCTCACCTTAATGTCACCTTAGTATTGAAAGGTGACCTTAAGGCAGGTTAATAATTGAGAGCTGTCAATTAGACAACTATCAATTATTAATCCTATTGTATGAAAGAAAAATCAAACACACACAGTTTAATAAAAAATAAGTTTAATTAAATAATCACACAGTTTTTGACCATATTTTATTTTCCTGCTAAAACCATTTCCTGTAATAAAAATAAAATAAAAAAGCTAAATTATACTTACCAATCCGATGTACAGTCAGGTCCCACGCTGTAATCCATCAGAAAGGGTTAAGAGGTTACAGTTAGCAGGGAGATAATTCTGTCTCCTAGCTGTAACCCCCTGAATGAATAAGTTCCTCTACCACAGAAAGTAGAGGAATAGATTCATGAATGGAGCTTAATTGATTTATTGGCAATTTAACTTTAGTGACCTGACCTAAAGGGAAAGTGGACACAATCAATTAAGCTTAATTCATGAAACACATCCTCTCCTGTCGCCAGGAGAGGAACTTATTCATTCAGGAGCTTTGAGCTGAGCATGCAGGATTACTTGCACTGCTTGGCTCAAAGCTAGTTAACCCTTTGTGAAGGATTACAGGGTGGGACGTGACAGATCGGCGGAATAGGTAAGAATAATGTTGTTTTATTTTTTTTTCTTTATTTTAGGAGATCAATGGCTTCGCACGGATTAAGTGTAAAATAAAATATGGTCAAAAAAATGTGTTTTTATTTCATTCAAATTAATTTTTATTAATGTGTCTGTGTTTTTTTAATTTACTTCAATAGGATTAATAATTGATAGTTGTCTAATTGACAGCTCTCAATTATTAACCTGCCTTAAGGTCACCTTTCAATACTAAGGTGACATTAAGGTGAGATTATTAACCCATTCGTCACCGCTACAGGGCAATGGGAATAGACGGGCAAAGTGCCAGAAAGGGCGAATCTAATTATAGATTTGCCCTTTCTGGGGTGTCTGGGGGCAGATGTTAGTAGCCAGGGGGGGCACAAAAAATGTACCCTCCCTAGGCTGTTATTATCTGCCCCCACTCGCTTGCTTTGTCTGTCTGGTGGAGAAAATACAGCGGGAGCCCACGCATTTTTTTTCAACGAAATTACACCTTTAATTAACCCCTACATGTCTGAAATTTTGCACAAATACACTCATGTAATTGTAAGTTCTAAACAAATATCAAAATACAGGAAATGACATGGTTAACTGTGTGGAAACAATGTATCATTTCATGTCGGCTTCTGTGATTTCACAAAAGCCGGCAATTGAATTAGCGGCTATTACAGTATGTAGAAGTCTAGGAACTATAAATATATATATATATATATGTGCTCTATGTGTATATATCTATTCTTTTTTTTGTGATTGAAATACTATTCTTTTGGATCCATTATATGTCAGTTTTGCAAGCCTGCGAGAAAATCTCGCAAGTCGGATGAAAATCGGATGTTACAAGGTACACACACATGCGACTAAATCGCATCTTTGAAGGAAAATCGGATGCCGGAAGGATGTGTGATGTTTGCATTTTGATCCGACAATCGACCGTCTAAAACGGACCGATTTTTTGTCGTTGTGTGTGACGCCGGCCTTAGGCTCAAGTACATAATGAGTGAGCGTCTGTGTGTGAGTCTACAAATTATATTTCATCCCCTATCGATGTTCGCCCTCACTATTCATTCCCCTTTCACTACTGGCCCTGTAAAGTGGACACCTGGCCTGAATTGCCACAATATGCCTCAGGCTGGAGTCACACAGAACGTTAAAAAAAACGGTCCGATTTTGTAATGCGATAATCGCACAACAGTCCTCCATATGTTGATCCGTATGTAATCCGTTTTCAATGCGATGATGCGATTTCCTCGCATGTCAGGATCCGTGTGACATCCGTATGGCGTCCGTATGGCGTTATTTTATCGCAGTAATGCAAAATGAGCATACTATGATTTTCGGAGCTGAAAGTAATTAGGAAAAAATGTTGAAGGCTATTTATTGGCTGAGAAGCAATTCTCCTCTTCCTACTCCTTTCATGTTGTGTGTGTTTAGCTGACTTGTGTGCATCATGTCATACAGGCTCACCTTTAACACCACAGAGCAGGTTCTTTTTCACTGGGTTTTGGCTCAGCATTTCGGAGAGCCTTACCCTGTCATTGTTGATCCGAGGAGTAGTGTTGAGCATTCCGATACCGCAAGTATCGGGTATCGGCCGATATTCGCTGTATCGGAATTCCGATACTTAGTTCCGATATTTTTCCAATATCGTATACCGGAATCGGAAGTTCCCATAATTCTTTGAGAGGCAATGTGATTTTAGTCAGCCAATGAGGAATCTTATGAAGTGTGGGCACATCCTGTAATGCTGCGGTCATCTTAACTAATGGCATGGCTGTGATTGGCTGCTGAAATGATGTCAGAATGCACTATAAAAGGCGCCGCCGCCATTTTAGCATCACTGTGCTGTGAACTCAGTTAGGGACAGAACGCTGTTCTGCTGACTTTGAGGGACAGTTAGATATTGCGATTTTGTGTACTGGGCTTTAGGTAGGCTAGTTTACCAACCGCTGTGTAAAGCTTCCTTTTGCCAGTGTTGTTTTAACAGCTCTGTGCAAGGTGTGTGTGAGAGTGCAGGTGACGCTGCAGTTTGCTCTGCATGCAACGCTGTCTGTAGGCATCTGCACGTGTCACTCACAGACTCTTTTTTTTTTCTTCAGTGTAATTCTTGCTGCTCCATGCAATTTAACTATTAGTGTGACACGCTTCCATCCGTATCCAATACATTGGTTGCAAACACTATAGAAGTAGACAAAGGAGTAGCCTTTCACAGATTGTGAACAGTTGTGTTTCAGTGTTCACTTCAGTCTGTGTTTTTTATTTTTTGAGTGCACATCACGCTCCAGTTACTTGTTCAAGCACTGCTGCTTGTACTCTGCTGAGCGTGTCTCAGTGCCGCATCCTTTTCATTTTTCTCCAATTGGTGCTGCTCCATTATATTTGAAAAAAATCTAATCTATTAGTGTGACGCGCTTCCATCCGTATCCAATACATTGGTTGCAAACACTATAGAAGTAGACAAAGGAGTAGCCTTTCACAGATTGTGAACAGTTGTGTTTCAGTGTTCACTTCAGTCTGTGTTTTTTATTTTTTGAGTGCACATCACGCTCCAGTTACTTGTTCAAGCACTGCTGCTTGTACTCTGCTGAGCGTGTCTCAGTGCCTCATCCTTTTCATTTATCTCCAATTGGTTCTGCTCCATTCCATTTAAAATATAATCTATTAGTGTGACGCGCTTCCATCGTATCCAATACATTGGTTGCAAACACTATAGAAGTAGACAAAGGAGTAGCCTTTCACAGATTGTGAACAGTTGTGTTTCAGTGTTCACTTCAGTCTGTGTTTTTTATTTTTTGAGTGCACATCATGCTCCAGTTACTTGTTCAAGCACTGCTGCTTGTACTCTGCTGAGCGTGTCTCAGTGCCTCATCCTTTTCATTTATCTCCAATTGGTTCTGCTCCATTCCATTTAAAATATAATCTATTAGTGTGACGCGCTTCCATCCGTATCCAATACATTGGTTGCAAACACTATAGAAGTAGACAAAGGAGTAGCCTTTCACAGATTGTGAACAGTTGTGTTTCAGTGTTCACTTCAGTCTGTGTTTTTTATTTTTTGAGTGCACATCACACTCCAGCTACTTGTTCAAGCACTGCTGCTTGTACTCTGCTGAGCGTGTCTCAGTGCCTCATCCTTTTCATTTATCTCCAATTGGTTCTGCTCTATTCCATTTAAAATATAATCTATTAGTGTGACGCGCTTCCATCCGTATCCAATACATTGGTTGCAAACACTATAGAAGTAGACAAAGGAGTAGCCTTTCACAGATTGTGAACAGTTGTGTTTCAGTGTTCACTTCAGTCTGTGTTTTTTATTTTTTGAGTGCACATCATGCTCCAGTTACTTGTTCAAGCACTGCTGCTTGTACTCTGCTGAGCGTGTCTCAGTGCCTCATCCTTTTCATTTTTCTCCAATTGGTGCTGCTCCATTATATTTGAAAAAAATCTAATCTATTAGTGTGACGCGCTTCCATCCGTATACAATACATTGGTTGCAAACACTATAGAAGTACAGAAAGGAACCTTTCACAGATAGTGAACAGTTGTCTGCAGTGTTCACTGCAGTCTCTGAGGAATAACCACACTTAGGCCTTATAACTTTTCTGACTTTCTTTATCAATCTACCAAGATGAAGAAGGCAGGGAGTAAGGCACGTGGTCGTGGCCTGGAGTTTCAGCAGGGAGAGGACGTGGGGATTCTGTGGCTGCTGCCGCACCCAGTGACACAGCATCCACCAGTTTTCCCCGTGAGCGTTCCTTTATGCGCACTTTTGTAGGAGCTCAGCGTACCCCCCTGCTGCGGGAAGAACAAATTGAAGCCGTTGTTGGTTGGATGGCAGCCAATGCATCGACTTCAATTCCTTCCACCTCCTCTCAGGACCACAGCACTGTTGAACAACCATCTGTCTCTTCACCGCCTGCCAAATTGCCCAGGCAGTCAGAGAGTTCTGAACTGGAGCCAGCTGAGTCTCTGCTTCTGTTCTCAGAATCTGTTGGCTTGCAAACAGGGGCCCAGCCAAGCAGCATTCTGGAATGTGAAGAAGAGGCAGTATGCAGTGATGCGCAACAGCTGTGTCTCTCTGAATGTGAAGAGGCGGGTGAGCCAGTGCCGATGGTCAGCACACCGCAGAACGCATCTGATGATGATGAGACTCAGGTGCCATTTTCTGTTGAGCATGGTGCTGGCCAGACCACCCAACAGCAGCAGGTGTTGGAAGAGGGTAGTGGAGATGATGAGGTCCAAGACCCAACATGGCGTGAGGAACAGGAAGGTGGTGGTAGCAGCTCTGAGGAAGAGATTGCCCCAACGGTCCAAACAGTAGGGAGAGGTAGGCTGCAGACTCGGTTGCCTGTAGCCTCCAGTTTGGCACCCATTTGTAGCAGTTCTCTTCCAAGAGCCAAAACGGGCGCTCCCAGGACTTGCACTGCGTGGTCCTTTTTTGACACACTTGCAGATGATATTTGCTATGTCAAATGCAAGCTGTGTAATCAAAAAGTAAAAAGAGGTAAAAATGTCAGTAACCTTAATACCACAAATATGTGGAAACATGTGCGGTCAAAGCACGTGGTTGAGTTCCAAAGACACACTGGAGATGTAGGCCAACCTACAGCAGCACCTACATCTTCAGCTCGTGTTGGAGCCTCTTCCTCCAGCTCACACACAGCTGGTTCGGCTTCCTCACAGGATCGCCATGGAAGAACCTCTGTCACTGTTGTCCAGAGACCCAGTGTTATTCCACCCACAGCTGCAAGTTCCCTGTCATCCTCACACTCCCAGGCCACAAAACAGCCATCGGTAGCACAGGCATGGGATAAAAGACGGCCATACTCGGCAAACCATCCACGAGCACAGGCTCTGAATGCTGGCATTGCAAAACTCCTGTCCCTTGAAATGCTGTCATTCAGGCTGGTGGAGACTGACAGTTTCCGTAACTTAATGGCATTGGCAGTCCCACAATACAATGTGCCCAGCCGATTTTATTTCAGCAGGCAAGCCGTCCCTGCTCTGCAAAAGCATGTTGAGGGAAAAATTAAACATGCGCTACTAAACGCCGTCAGTAGCAAGGTCCACCTGACCACCGATGCGTGGACCAGTACCCATGGCCAGGGACGATACCTTTCCCTCACTGCCCATTGGGTCAATGTTGTGGAGCCGGGTACAGATCTTGCGAGTGGCGCTGTATGTGTTCTGCCAACTCCAAGGATTGCAGGAATCAAGTCTGTCCACATTGACTCCTCCTCCTACTCCAGTTCCTCAGAATCATCGCTGCAGGAGCCGTCATGGTCTACCTCCACATGGACCCGTGAACGCTTACCTGATGCGACCGATATGAGCACAGCCGTGGCCAAACGTCAACAGGCCGTCCTGAAATTAATTTCCATGGGGAATCGAAGCCACACAGCGCAGGAGCTCTGGAATGCCATCAAGCAGGAGAGCGACGTGTGTTTTTTGCCAGCGAATCTCCAGCCAGGCTTGGTAGTGTGTGACAATGGCCGAAATCTGGTGGCAGCTCTGGGCCTTGGCAACCTCACTCACATACCATGTCTAGCACATGTGCTCAACTTGGTCGTGCAGAGTTTTTTGAGGGACTATCCGGATCTTGATGCACTGCTGCACAAGGTCCGCCTAGAGTGCGCTCACTTGCGACGTTCCAGCATGGCCAGATCGCGCATTGCAGCTCTGCAAGTCAGATTTCGCCTTCCTGAACATCGCATCATATGTGACGTACCCACCAGGTGGAATTCCACGTTACATATGTTGGAGCGGTTGTGTGAGCAGCAGCCAGCAGTAATGGAGTATCAGCTGCATCAGGCGCAATCAACTCGCAATTTGCGCCGTTCACACTTGACCACTACTAAGTGGGCCTCTATGAAGGACATCTGCCACGTTTTGCGTGCGTTTGATGAGTCAACGCAGATGGCGAGTGCAGATGATGCACTAGTCAGCCTGACTGTCCCCCTTATCTGCCTGCTTCAAAAAACACTGCAAGCACTAAGGGATGAGGTTTTGGAAGAGGTGGAGGATGAGGAGTCACAAATTCCATCACCTTCTGGAAAGTCAGCGCAACGTGGTTCCTCACAAAGGGCTGGGCAGGGCTCACTTTGTGAGGAGGATGAGGAGGAGTCAATGGAGGAGGAAGACATTGCTCCAGAGGGAGGTACACAATGCTCTAGTCAGTATGTAGAGCGAGGGTGGGGTGATGCAGAGCAGGCAGAGATGACGCCTCTTGCAGGGGACAGCGTTTGTTGGCCAGTTGGGAGTCTGCAGCACATGGTTGATTTCATGCTGCAGTGCCTGAGAAACGACCGCCGCATCGCCCACATTCTCACCACGTCTGATTATTGGGTGTACACCCTCCTAGACCCTCGCTACCGGGACAACTTACAAAGCCTCATCACACCGTTGAACCGGGAGCGTAAAATGCGGGAGTACCAAGACACACTGGTGCAATCCATAATGTTCTCCATTCCAGCCGAGAGCACTGCTGCTGCTACTGCTTTACAAAGCAGCTCTGTGCGTCGAGGCAGTGGAGACAGCTCTGCAACAAGAGGGAGCACAAGCAGCGCCTCTGCACAGGGCAAGACCAGTATGTTCCAAATGTTGCGAAGTTTTGTGGCAGCGCCACAAATGTCTACACCATCCGAGACGGCTCCAGTCAGCAGGAGGCAACGTTTCCGTAAGATGGTGACAGACTACATGTCTTTCCCTCTCAGTGTACTCCCAGATGGCTCTTCCCCATTCAAGTTTTGGGTCTCTAAGCTGGATACATGGCCAGAGCTTAGCCAGTATGCATTGGAGGTGCTGGCTTGCCCTGCTGCCAGTGTATTATCGGAGCGCGTCTTTAGTGCTGCAGGTGGTGTACTAACAGACCGTCGCATGCGACTATCCTCCGATAATGTAGACCGGCTTACTTTTCTGAAAATGAACAAGGCATGGATCTCGCCAGAATTTGTCTGTCCGTTTTCAGATTAAATAACTGGTTCGCAACGTTATCCATGTCTCCTGTTATGTTCATCTTTCTACCACCTGAACTCTACTCCCTGGGCTACAACACTGGCAGTTGCTGCTCAGAAGTGTCGTGTCCACAGACCAATACACAAGCTATAGTGTTACTGGGGTTCAGTAATGTCAGCTGTTCCCCTGCTGTGTGAACGGCAAAAAGTCATGCTGCCTCCACCCTGTTGTCTTCTCATCCCTGGGCTTCAACACCGCCAGTTGTTGCTCGGAAGTGTCATTGGCACGGGTACTCACTCCTGCCCAGACTGGTTACAGCACGCCATCTGTTTCCTGTCAGTGTAAACGTCACTTAGCCTCCAATAAGTTGTCCTGTCGTGTTGCGGTCGGGTTAGCTGACTCTATGGTGCTTGGAGTTTAGTTGCTTCCTATGTGTGCTGCGGGATATGCAAATAAAGACTGTTTCCGTTGTGACAATAGGACAATCACCCACTGTAGTACTGTGGGATTCGGTAACTGCGGCCGGCTCACGGCCTGTCAACTTAAATTTCCATGGGTACCTTCTGCTACCCGTCCGGGTTCCAGTACCGTCAGCTGGTTCTCCGCAGTGCCTTTGCCCTAGGTGCCTCCATCTCGGTATCCGAGTTCCAGCAACGTCTGCTGGTCCTTGGTAGTGCTTTGGAGCACAGGTACCTCCTGCTTAGTAACCATGTCCCAGTAACGTCAGCTGGTCCTCGGTTGTGCCATTGGCTCTTTTCCTTCTGCTGCCCCTCCGGGTTCCAGCACAGTCAGCTGGTCCTCGTTACTTGCATTGGCTCTTGTACCTTCTGCTACCCGTCCGGGTTCCAGTACCGTCAACTGGTTCTCCGCAGTGCCTTTGGCCTAGGTGCCTCCATCTCGGTATCCGAGTTCCTGCAACGTCTGCTGGTCCTTGGTAGTGCTTTGGAGCACAGGTACCTCCTGCTTAGTAACCGTGTCCCAGTAACATCAGCTGGTACAAGGTTGTGCTACAAATACAAGATACAGAACAAGAGACACAAGAACAATAAGCAGAAGATCTAAAAGCAGAAGAACATGAAGTATAAGACCAAAATGAAGAGCAAAATATATGCTCTAAATTATAAGCAGAAGAAGACTGAGCAGTGTATGGGGGTGAGTCCGTTCCTCCTCGTGGTGCCCCTGGAAAATGCCTGCTGCTGCTGCAGGCTAAACTGAACACGGACAAATACTGTTGTAATTTAAATCTTTTGTGACAGCAAGAACGGAAGAATGAAAAATTCATACTTTGACAGATTACAAGTACAGGATTCTCTGTCACAAATAAGAATATGATGAAGAAGATGAAGTACAATATGAATTAGAATAATAGTTTAATAAGAAGAATATGAGTAATGTTAACAAAAAGATGAATAGCAAGAAGTTTAAGAAGAAGATAAAGAAGGTGAAGATGAAGAATAATTTGATGAAAAAGATGATGCTGCTGAAGATTATGAAGGAGAAAGTGTGTCAAAAGTTAAAAAGGTGAAGAGCATGGAAGTTGTGAAATATACATATTTGCCAAAATAGAAAAAACGTGAACAAGATTGTCAATTTCTTCGTCAATCCGAACATCTTTAAAAAAAAAAATATTTATGCTATTCCATTTGATTGGGTTAAACATCTATGCCTTTAATGTCTCCTCAACCTTCCCCAATACATTCTACATTACTCTTTGTTGTTTTCCTTCATGTACAATTAACCAACAAGGCAAGAATGGGGTTTTTTTAATTCCCATATTTTGTTCCCATAGACTTACATTGGATTTCCGGTATCGGTATCGGGTATCGCCGATATTTTTTGGGTATCGGCGATACCATTCCGATTCCGATACTTTTGGATATCGGAAAGTATCGCTCAACTCTACCGAGGAGGCGTAGAAGAATGTGGGTTCATCCACTTGTGAGACGCCGGGTGACAAAAGGACATTTTCACCGTCTTTATGCTTCACTACGCAGCCATCGCGACAAATTCTATCAATATTGTCGTATGAGCCTGGAAACTTTTGACATTCTTCTCGAGACGGTCCGCCCTGGGATCACGTATAAGGATACGGTGATGCGCAAGTCGATTTCCGCAGAGGAGCGTCTTCTACTGACGTTACAGTATGTCATATACCTTAATGGTGGGTGTAATAGAAAAAAATTTATGTGTTTAGCCCTTAATATTTAGTTTCCTTTTTGCCTCTAGGTTTCTGTCCACTGGCCTGTCATATGCGGCCCTACACCTTGAGTTTTTACTCGGCAAATCCACTATTTGTGGTATTGTCCGCTGTACCTGCCTTGAAATTTGGTCAAGACTACATAACTCGGTGATGCCTGTGCCCAAACAAGCAGATTGGGTGCGTATAGCCCGTGGATTTGAGGAGACGTGCCAGTTTCCCAACTGTATAGGGGCACTAGATGGGAAGCACATTCGTGTACGTAAGCCCCCAACTCTGGCTCACAATACTATAATTATAAAGAGTATTTTTCAGTTGCTCTGTTGGCCTGGTCGACAGTGCTTACATGTTTACTTTAGTAGATATTGGGGCCTATGGGCGAACAGGAGACTCCAGCGTGTTTAATACCTCAATAATGGGTCGGCGTATGCGGAGCAATCAGTTGGACCTTCCACCCCCACGTCAGCTTCCAGGGTCTCATCTGGAACCAGTGCCTTATGTGATGGTTGGTGATGAGGCATTTCAGCTAACCAGGAACCTGATGAGGCCCTATCCACGGCGAACCCTGGACAACCGGCGGCGCATTTTTAATTTCCGCCTATCCCGTGCCCGACGCCTTGTCGAGTGTGCCTTTGGTATACTCACAGCCAAATGGCGGGTTCTGCAGTCTGCAATACAACTAAGTGAACAAAATGTGAATCAAGTAATAAAAGCATGTGTGGTACTACACAATTTTACAGGAAAATATGACTGTCTTGCAAATGAGGCTTATGATTTGTTAGATGCAAATAATGTGCTCCCAAATCCACATGGACATCAACCACGTCGCCCACCATCTGGACTTAAAGTGCGGGACGTCTTTACCAATTATTTTGTTTCCCCAGAGGGATATACTCCTTGGCAAGATAATGCATTGTCTATGTTATGATTTATTGTATGTGTGAGTGATAACCTGAAACTAATTGTACATGTACCCTTTTAAAACAATGCAATATAATGTGTGAAATAAGACATTGAAAGCATCAGTTACATGAAAAAAAATGTGACCAATCCCAACTTGAGTTTGTGGTTTTTATTACAAATACTTTGTGGCCATAACATACCATATTTGCATCATATGGCAATGATGGCCTTTATTGGCAGCCACAAACCCACATTCAATAAAAAAAAATAGCATAACAACATGGAAAAAAACATTATAAAAACGTAATATAAACAAAAAAAGTATTCACAAATTCTCATATGTATGTGGTGGAGGAGGAGGAGCATCAGGCTGAGTGGCTTGGTTTGTTTGTTGTGCCAATTGGGCATGATGCTGATTTGGGGCTGAGGTGCCATGAAGGACCATGGAAGGTACTTGTGGTGCAACGTGTTGGTACTGTCCACTTTGGTAATGAGGGACATAATCAAGGCTATTGACAGGGCCCATGTGCGGATACATCACAGAATGTCCATGTCGACCATACCCATGTAGTGGCCAATCTCCTCCACTGGGTATGGTCAAGTGGGCATACTGGTGATGTACTGCTGGCGGATATATCTGACCATGTTGTGGACGGTGTTGACTAACACCTTCAGGTTGTTGTGGGGATGGACTACATGTGGAAGGGGGTTCACTTTCAGGTCTTGGATTCTCTTCAGGTGGCACAGGCATTTGTAGACGGTTTGCCCGTGACAGTTGCCATCTTTCCAGATAAGCAAAGATCTGTGTTGGGTTATTGGGTGGGGTGCAAGCATCTATCACTATTTGAATGGCACCTCTGGCGCGCAGCCTTACTTCTCGGGGGATAGTACATAGATAGCGAGCCAGACTCCTTGCATATAGGCCTCTTCCCCATCATCATTTGCCGTGCGGGACAGATAGTTTAATACCCCTGTATCCACTTGGCTTTTGGTCCCAGTGGTGTTGAGCTCCCTTCGGCGGCGTCCCCGTCGGGACACTACTGCAGCCTGTGGTGAGGTATCAAGGCGGAGGGTTGGGCTACTACTCTGGGCACGGTCGTCCTCTGCCTGTGCCTTCTGTGCTGCAGAAGACCGTGCTGTTGGGGGTGGTTGTTGGCTGGAAACTGGTTGGGAAGATGGACCAGCCTCTTCTTCCGCATCAGCAACTGGCTCCATGTGGACCTCTGAGTCTGAGCCGGTCTCACGCTCGGTTATATTGGATTCTGTTCTATTTATCATGGAAAAAAAAAACATTAAAATCATACCTTAAGGCAAGTAGGCAAAGGTGTGCAGAGTTGAAGCATGAACTTACGGACGCAGATCCATAATTGGTGCCAGAAAGTTCAAGCGATCATAATAAATGTATTTGCGTTTTTGTGTTCTCTCTGACCCACTCCTGGCACGATTCTGCCGCTCTCTGCGGAACTGGTCACGGCAGCTCCGCCAGCGTCTAGTGACATCACCCACTGCAAAGCAATGCAGCAAATGTTTCACATTGGATCACAGTTTAAGCATTGTGGCATCTATTTTTGCAATGCAGGCTATTTCACAAGTGCCAAACATGCAGCCTACCAAGCAGATTATGACATAGGATAGTGTTAGCAAAAATGGTGCAGTAAGGTTATCACTTACTCATTTCCTGCTGTACCTCTGGTGAACTTTCCGCATAGTTGGGAAAAATTTGGCGGCATATACGCTTCCAGGACGCATCTTTCCGCAAACGGTCTGCGTAATGTGCATCACGTACATCCCACAGTTCTGGGGTCTCCTGAACAAGAACAATGAGGAGCTCCACATTAATTTGTCTAGCCATCTTGCAGGACTCCGTGGAGGCGTGCTACTTCCTGGTTTAAGACCTTCACAGGCTAATTAGCATGTGAAACCTTCATGATTTGATGTCTGAGGCAATTTCCTGTCACCTGCCCAATGCATGCGTATTTATCGCAATTCACACGCATGGTCCGTGTGCAATCCGTTTTTTTTTGCGCTCCCATAGACTTGCATTGGCGATTCTCGGCCGACATACGAGTACAATCGCAGCATGCTGCGATTTCACTCGCACGTACAACACGTGCGAGAAAAAAACGCATGATGCGACCTGACCCATAGATTAACAGGGGGACGAGCGCAATGTGATTTTTTATCGCCTCACGCTCGTCCGTATTAAACGGTAGTGTGACTCCGGCCTTACAGGACATCGCTTGCCCTGCTGCTAGTGTGCTATCTGAAAGAGTCTTCACAGAGTACTGCTGGATAAATCCAGATCCAAAACAGGACCCGCCTGTCACCAAAAAATGTTGGTGACTGGGCTCACCTTCATAAAAATTTGCCATGCCTGGGTTTGTAAGGATTTGGTACCACGTTCCCAGATGACACATACAGGGATTTGCGGACATAGTGGAAACACCTGGCAACTGCAAGCAAAGTTAGTTAAATATGGTGTTGTTCCACCTTTTGCAGCGATTACAGCATCAATACTACAAGGTATGGATTCAGACAAGGTGTGAATTGTTTCACAAAATTTTTTTTGCCCATTCTTCATTTTAAAGACCCTACACAGTCATTACAGTGACGATGGCGGCTGAAATAGACGTTTAAGTTGAATCTGTTAAATCGACCATAAATGCTCAATAATGTTTTGGTCTGCTAATTGTGGGGGCCAGATGACATGCTCGACTTCATTGCAATGTTCCTCGTGCCATGCTTTAACACTTCTAGCTGTATGAATTGCTGCATTATCATCCTGAAAGATGGCATTCCCCTCCAGAAACAGCTTGAGCCATAGAATGCACTTGTTTGACCAAAATAACAAAATAATCGCCGGTGCCGCTAATAATTCTTCCATGAAGGGATATCATTGGCCCAGCGAATGTACACGAAATTGCACCAGAGAATATCACAGAACCTAAACCTTTTTTTACGGTTGGGAGAAGTCAGTCTGGATGGAATGGTCCTTTCGGCTGGCTACAAACGTTGACTTGTACAGAGGACGGACATAGGGTAAACGATGATTCATCTGCGAATATCACAGATTTACACTGCTTGAGGGAACAATTATGGTGGTTTAAACACCACTCTAACCGCTTGGAAACATTTGCCAGTGAGAACAGCGTTTTTCAAATTGCAGCTCTTCCATGGAATCCAGATTGTGCACACAGACAAGTGACGTTGCCCTGAGCAGTTGGGGGGGCCCACTGTAGGGCAACGGCACTGGCACAGGGCCCCTCATTGTACAAAAAAAGTGTCTCTGATGGTGGGAGGCGCCCTCGCCGTTAGACACACCAGCGTACTATGAGGGGCCCTGTGCCAGTGCCGTGACCTACCAGTGGGCCCACCCTGCTTGCTAAGAGCACAGCACTTGCAATAGTGACCTCTCCTGCTCCACCGCTGTGACGTCTTCCGCGTTTCATGACAGTGACATTCAGGTTAGAGTGCGCGATGACGTTACGTCTGTACGCCCTCTGCCGAAACTGTCCAAGTGCAGAGAGCTGCAAGATGGCGACGCTGAGGAGTCCAGAGTACAGTAGTGCCCATCGAGGAGAGGTATTTCCTTTTTTGAAAATGTTTGGAGCAATGTATGGGGAGCATTATACACTGGAGAATGATAAATTGGGCCCAACATACACTGTAGAGTCATCCATGGGGCCCACTGACACTTTTTGGCCAGGGGCACACGAAAAACCTGAGCCAGCCTTGCCACCCACCCACAACTTTAGCCAAATAACCACCAGTTTTCAATGCGTTACTATTGTTATAAAGTATCTGAAGGTTGACAAACTTAAGGAATAAGAATTGATGTTGTTGGCATTGAAATGGGCACTGTAGGTGTCTTTCCTGCCCCCCACTGCATGACGACTTTGCTTCCCCAATGGGGTTTCGTGTTTCGGCCGAAACCCCGACTTTTCAGCTAAATCGGGCGATTTCGCTCGACCCGACTTTTCAGAAAAACGGCAAAGTCGCTCATCTCTAGTAACTACATTTATAGCAATAAATATCAAGTTCACAGGACAGTTATCTGAAATCAGCAATTGGGCACATAATTCTTTGGTATGTGCTATTCTCACATTTATGGGTTCTGTTTCTTTTAAAAGGTCCATTGCACCTCTCACTCTTCATCCTGATACTGCTTTTCCTATCATAAATTGCTGTGGCATATCCTTTTTTTCTTATAATACTACGGATCGCCCCTGTATCAATTAGACATTTACTTTGTTTCCCATCAGGAAGTGTGACAGCCGTTGGACCATCCCGTGGGGGAATTGCTATTACAGAAGTTTGTTGGGGACTGCCATATTCCTAGTCTGTATAGTTTCCTTAATCTTCCATGGCTACCATTGATTACATATGTCTGTTCTGATCTTGTTTTTTTCCCCATTGGGGCAGTTTCTTTTAATATGTCCATTACTGCTGCATTTGAAGCAAAGCCCTTTCTTTTTTGCACTCTTCTCGGCTAATTGCTTCATTCTTCTGCTTTTCTCCCACATTTGCTTTCTAATATACCCCTGCTGCTCTCACTGCACTTTTAACTTCATTACTGAATGCATCAGGGGGTATATTCACCAAAGCGCTGCAAAATATGATAGCGCTCTATAAGAAATGCAAATAATAACAATAATGATGGTGACAGTTTTTGTTATTTCTTTTCTTTTTGTTAATTTGATCTTCTATGCCCCTGAACATGAGGAGGGATTGCTATAATGGAACATACTGTATACTAATTCTGGGCGTACTCTCTCATCACCTCTGTTCTAAGTTGTTCCCTTAGTCCTGTCGTAAACATATTTTTTAGAAATCTGGTATTTTGTAAATTATAATCATAGTCGGTGAATACAGCTGCACATCTAGCATGAAATTTGCCTACAATTTCATTTGCTTCTTGGAAAACTTCTGGTAACCTAGAAGCCAATTCGTCAATAAGTCACTTTGTCACTGCTGAAAACCTAGCCATAAATGTTATTTTTATTCATCCATATAAAAAATATCATCCTTTATGGTAAACCACGTAAAAAATATTTTTAGGTATCAGCATCGTGCACATATGGCAGCGTTTTACCTACGCCATTCGACAAACGTCTTAATAATGTCATGCATGGAGTGAGACTGAATCCTTTTAATACTTCACTCTCAAAGGTTGTCACAGCTGTTTGAAATTAATGCCCTTTTGGGTAACACCTTACACTTGCTGCACTAAATATATTGTAAGATTAAAACGAAAAAAATACAACAATCTAATTATTAAAAACAGAGAAAAAAAATTATGTATATATAACTAGAGGAGGACATTATTATTTAATATTGTAATATTAGATCTTGCCAATGGTTCAGACCATGTGGATTTCTAGTCTCCAAGGTGAAGATCCAAAAGGATTCCCTATTCAATAGTTTTCTTCTGTGATCTCCACCGCTATAAGGCCAGAGTCACACTAAACAATAAAATTTCGGTCCGTATTATACGTAATATGCCGAGAAGTTCCTAGAAAAGTGATCAGTATGTCATCTGTATGCAATGCGAGGATGCGATTTCCATGAACACATCCGTGTGTCATCCGTATGCCATCCGTATGCACTCCGTACGGCGAGATTTTCTCGGCTGCATGGAAAACTGACAAATAACAGTTTTTAGGCCTGAAACACATTTAAATAATCATGATTAACCCTATTTATTGGCTCTTCAACAGGTGGCACCCTACAATCTTTCCCTTTCACTCTGTGCTTGTGTTGCCTGAGTTGTGCTTTGTCCTAAATATGGGAGACACACTTACTTTTAACACAACTGAGCGTGTGTTGTATAACTGGGTATTGTCACGACGTTTTGGTGAGCCACACCCAGTGATTGTGGATCCCAGGAGGCGTAGAAGATTTTGGGTGCATCCCTTTTGAGGCGACATGACAGTGAAGTGTTATGATTTGGTAGCTGAGGAGTGCAGGTAAAAAGGCAATACACCAGAGCAGTTGGAATCTATGAGATTGCAGTACCCTGACTAACCACCACAACTAGAGGCAGCCGTGGAGCGTTCCTACGTTGGTCCTAGACGCCTCGTCACAGCCTGAGAAACTAACTACACCTAAAGATAGAAATAGGAAAGCTATCTGCCCCGGAGCAGAACCCCAAAGATAATAGAAAGCCCCCAAACATGTAATGGCGGTTAGACAAGAAGAAATACTGACACAGAAAGAAAATAGTAAGAGCAAACGCTGGGGCCCAAACTAACTAAATAGAAAAGGATAGGAAAGGTACTTACTGCAATCCCAGAAAACCCTGAAAAGCACCAACTCTACTAATTTCAAAATCACCTGAGATCACACGACCTCTACCACCTAAATTAGTTCTCTGGTGTAACAAAATCAAAACAGCAGCCACTGAAAAAACTGTAAAAAGCAAAAGTACAAACATCAGTGGCTGAACTAAACTGAGAGGGCAAAAGCCCCCGGAGGGGACCCTGAAGGCCCCCACAGAAGTGCAGGACAAAATGCAAAAATCTAGCACAAAAACAAAAAGAAGAAAATGTCTTATCTTATAGCAGGAGATGCAGACACGACACAGCAGGCTACAAGGGAAACAGGATTCAAGGATTGAGACCAGAACAATTGATCACCGGCAACCCTGATGGGAAGGTGACTCCCTTATATAAGACCAGTCAGTAACACCTGATTCCCAATCCTCACAATCTTCACTGGACAGACCAGCACCGCTTGTAACCACCAGAGGAAGCCTCTGCTCAGAACTCATCTCAAACCCATTCACAACAGTGAAGGACATTTCCACTGTCTCTATGCTTCTTTGCGTAGCAATCCTGATACGTTTTTTTCTTATTGTCGGATGTCCTTTCGCACTTTTGATATATTGCTGGAGATTGTGCGCCCTGGGATAACGTTTCAGGACACAAGGATGCGTAAAGCAATATCTGCCGAGGAGCGCCTGATCCTTACGTTACGGTATGTATGCATCCGATATATTGATGATGTATTTACATAATTATGCATGACCTGCCCTTACATCTTTTGTTATTGAGACCTCTATTGCTCTATTTGTCACCCCCCACAAGTGTTCTGATCCAATATAACCTTGGATATGACCCAAAAACCACACATCTTGCATTTGTCTGTTTTTGTGCGAAGGTTTGTTATTAATGAAGTCAAAGTGTCATCAATGTATAAGCATTTACTTAAGTGGATGGCTTATCATTTATATTTTGTCATTACCCTTTAGATTTCTTTCCACGAGGATGTCATATGCAGCATTGCATTTAGAATTCTTACTTGGCAAGTCAAACCATCTCTGGGATTGTGCGGTCAACATGCGCAGAAATCTGGTCCCAACTCCATTACCTGGTCATGCCTCAGCTGCAAATGGAAGATTGGATGCGTATAGCGCGTGGTTTTCTGGAGAACTGCCAGTTTCCAAACTGTCTAGGACCCCTGGATGGGAAGCACATCCGTGTGCGTAAGCCGCCGAACTCAGGGTCCCAATATTACAATTATAAGCAATACTTCTCCGTAGTTCTGTTGGCCCTGGTTGACACTAGCTACAGGTTTGTAATTGTCGATATTGGGGCCTATGGAAGAACTAGAGACTCCAGAGTCTTCAATTCTTCCATTATGGGTCGGCGGCTGCGCAATAATGAGTTGAACATCCCACCCCCACGTTACCTACCAGGGAATAATATTGAAGCCTTGCCTTATGTGATGGTTGCAGATGAGGCTTTCCAGTTGACGCGGAACGTCATGAGGCCCTATCCACGTAGAGCCCTCAACCACAAGCGCACTATCTTTAACTTTAGACTTTCCTGTGCACGCCGTCTTGTTGAGTGTGCCTTTGGTATTCTGTGTGTGTGTAGCCCTGGTATGTAAGGCACACAGGATCTGGAGAATGCACAGTAAGGTAACAGTTAAAGCTTGACATCACTCACTTACACTTCAGACACACCCACAGGGGTGTATAGGGGAGTGACGTGTAGCACAGTGCAGTTAGTCTAGCTTCCTGTCATCGTACAGAGCAGTCAGGGCTAGTTCTTCCCAGACAGTGAGGATTCCTGTCAGAGCTCTGTGTGAGCAGAAGATTAGTTCCTGCCAATTCAACGAAGTGGAGTCTAGTAACGGATGACTAGTTATCATCCCGAGTCTAGTCAGAGTTACCTTTTACTCAGTCTGAACTTTGAGGAAACTGAGAGTTACTCAGTGAGACCAAGGAAGAAAACTGACTTTCTATCTTCACGCTGCAGTGCTATATTGAAAGCAGAAGCAGGGCGAAGGGCATAGTGGAGGAATTCAGAAGTGCCTTAAGGATTGGATTATCCTGCACATTGTCACCGGTCACTGGGGACCGAAGTGTCACTATAGCTCCAGGCATAGTGATAGAAAAACCAGAGTCTTACTGGACCTTAGGTTGCAGAAAGCCGCCCTTAGAGTGCCAGTACGTAACCGAGTCAGGAGAACAAGGCTTCTGAGTCCGGCGCGCGGCAAAAGAAAGTACTTAGTTCACCACTTATAAGGCTCTATCACAAAACTGACCGGGCAGCACAGCTAGTGGAAAAAGCTGAAAACTATAGAGTTAACTTAGCTACAGGCAAGCTTGGACTCATCATCATTTGGAAAGAGAAGGAGGCCTGCAACCTGCTCAACTGTTACCGCTACGTGCATTCATCCACCCCGAACAGCCTCCCTGGGACCTGCCTTATCATCTGACAAGTAAAAGGTATGGAAAGACGCTGGATGGTGTGAGACTGATTTATTTACCTGCACCCGACATCATTAACTTCATAGACTTTGAGGGACCAGTCCCACCTGTAGGGGACCCGTCATCTAGCTGCCACACCATCCCCTCAGAGTTCTACAGCAGCGCTGGTCTCAGTGATCAGAGAACTACAGGTGGCGTCACGAACTGTATATACACCTATCCCCTGTAAATATACCCCCCAACATACGCCTGACCGCCAGGGCCACAGACCGAGCCACCGCTACCTGTGACAACCCCATAGACTTCTACGGGCTCGGCTCTGAGTACCCCATTGCCCTGGTAACCCACAATTGTGGTGCGTGGTCACAACAAAAACTTGGCGTCACGAACAGGATCCGAAACTTGCAGCATTGCGAGCCCTGTGTGCCTGTGGAGTGTTTTGGTGAAAAAGACTGTTGCTGTTGTTTGGCGCCAAATACCGCCATATTTGCCGCCATATTCGCGCCCTAAGGCGCTGGAGAAGAAGGTGGGCGTACCTGAAAGAGCGCGCAAAGTCTTGGACACGCCCCCGGCTCTGACTCAGCGGCAGGTCCTGCGACAGGAAGTGAACGCTCTGACATCAGAGCGCCTGCGACGAAGGTCCTGTCCCCATCGCTGTGCTTGTGGAGCGGCAGCTTCTGAAACCGGTAGGCTCCGTTTAACCAAGGGGGCACTAAGATGTCACAACAACCGGCCGACAGTGCGGCCCCAGCCGGAGGCCCCGCTCCCGCACCGCCAGGCCTTGTAGCGCCAGATGGGGGCGCAGGCCCAGCACCCAGTCCGGTGGTCCCGCTCATGCCACTAACGCTTCCATATATGCCTGGGGCGAAATGGCTTCCCCAGTACAGCGGCGAGCCAGGCACTTTAGCAGGATTCAAACGGAAGATATGCAGTGTCCTGGAAATGTACTCTATGTCTGAGAGGCAAAAAGCTGCAGTGTTAATAGGGCAGCTAACTGGCGCTGCTGAGAGAGAAGTGGAGACTTGGGCTACCACGGACCAGGAGTTGGTGCCTGCAATCCTCTTAAAGTTACAGGCCATTTTTGAAGATTGCACCGAGACAGATCTCCGGATGGCATTCTATAACTGTTCACAGCAACCAAGTGACAGCATAAGGGACTATGCCTGCCGACTACAAGGGGCCCTGAGAGCCCTCAAGCAGGTTAATACCATAAGTGTCATTGATGAAAATAAGATGCTGAAAGAACAATTTGTGCAAGGACTGAGGTCCCAAGCGGAACGCAGAACTGTGAATTGGTGGTCTTTAGATCACCCAGATGACACCTTTGATGCCCTAAAGGACATGGCAATAAAAGGACTGCGACCCCTGGGCAAACCTGAAGTGGCAACCCAACATCACCAGGGTGAAGTCACTCTGGAACCGGCAGTACCCACCTTTTCCCCGCTAGTGGCAGAAGCCAAAACGCAGGTGACGCCCCCTAGTGAATTGGACTGTTTGCGCTCGGAAGTGCGCCAATTGACTAAAAATCTGGCTGCTGTGATGAGTGCCCTGCAGCTGCGGAAAGAGGAAGAAGGAAAAATCTTATTAGCCGACTGCCCGGAGGATGTCCCATGGATGAACCGGAGGAGAAGGAGGACGTCGCCTCACCGGAAGAGGACAACGCCACCCCCAGGAGCGACCCCTGATCAGCACCCTCCTCGCCGGGAGATCATCTGTTACCGCTGCAACCGGAAAGGTCATATGTCGACACAGTGTCCTTTAAACGGGCAGAACCTGGGTCCGAGGGCCAACACCCAGGTGGAGACTCGTCAGGCCCCTTAGATTGGAACCGCAGGTTCGTGGGTGGACGACCCTACCTGTCCATCATTCTGGATGGGATTGCAGTTCCGGCGTTGCTAGATACTGGGTCTCAGGTGACCATAATACCTGATGCCCTATATACGAAGTTCTGGTCTATGGATAGTCTTCAACCCCCGAGCCCTGACTTTACTGTGTATGCTTCTAATGGTCTCCCTGTGGAAGTACTCGGGACCAAAAGTGTGGATGTGAAAGTGGGCAGAGAGGAGTTGAAAGACCAGGGGCTTCTAGTAGTAAAGACTGTAAATGAAGAGAACGGTTTAAATATAATTTTGGGTACTAACGTTATCAGTAACTGTCTGGGAGAAGTTGTGTTTCTACTCCAACAGCTCGCTGAGATCGCCCGACCAAGGCAGAAAGGAGTGATCCAGAGAGAGATCCGGGCCCTGATGTGTCAGCAGCAAGCGAAGCTTACAGACGGCGAAATTGGTAACGTACGGGTCACTGACTCGAACCCTATTGTGATACCCCCAATGAGTGAAATGATAATATGGTGTAGGGCAGCCATAGGTCTGAGAGGACAAAACTACCAAGCAGTCGTAGAACCCCATTGCTCAGAACATAGACCCACACTCATGACAGCGAGAGGGGTAGTGGAAGTGATAAATGGGAGAGTACCGGTACGGCTTCTTAACTGGGGAGATGATGAGGTAAACTTACCCCGTTATGCAACCATTGCTAAACTACATGCCGTCGATAATAATTCTATTCTCCCGACTGAGTCCTTAGACTCCCGCCAACTAGCGGAGGATAATGACCCGGCAACTCAGGTGGCGGATTGGTGTCAGCAACTCCATGTCGGGACCGACACCACTCCAGCCCACCAGAAACAAGGGGTATTACGGGTGGTACAAGAGTACGCACAAGTGTTTAGTAAACACCCCCTCGACTTTGGGGCCATTAAGGGAGTACAGCATCATATCCCTACAGGTGGTCATCCTCCCATCAAAGAGAGGTACAGGCCCATACCTCCAGCCCATTATCAGAAAGCTAAGGAAATGTTACATGATATGAAGGAAGCCGGGGTGATAAGGATAGTTGTAACCCCTGGGCAGCACCCCTAGTTCTGGTTAAAAAGAAAGATGGTAGTATGAGAATGTGTGTGGATTACAGGCAGGTGAACCGCATAACACACAAGGATGCATACCCGTTACCACGTATAGAGGAGTCATTAGCTGCTCTGAAAACGGCTAACTACTTTTCTACCCTTGATCTGACTAGTGGATACTGGCAAGTGGCTGTGGCTGAGGAGGATCGTGAGAAAACGGCTTTCACCACCCCAATGGGGCTCTGTGAGTTCGACAGAATGCCGTTTGGGCTCAGCAGTGCCCCAGGAACATTTCAGAGAGTGATGGAGAACTGCCTGGGACATCTCAATTTTGAAACCGTGCTGCTATACCTAGACGACGTTATCGTGTATTCCAAGACTTATGAGGAACATCTGAAGCACCTGGCAGAAGTATTCGAGTCCCTGTCCAGATACGGGATGAAGTTGAAACCCTCAAAATGCCATCTACTCAAACAGAAGGTACAATACTTGGGGCACATCGTCAGTTCAGAGGGAGTAGCGCCGGACCCAGAGAAAGTCACCGCCATCCAAAAGTGGCCGGAGCCGAAGAACCTTAAGGAAGTGCGACAGTTCCTGGGACTAACGGGTTACTACAGAAGATTCGTGAAAGATTACACGAAGAAGGCAGCGCCTTTACAGGACCTCCTAGTAGGACAATCCCTAAAGAGCAGAAACCCTCCCTTTAATTGGGGTAAGGAACAGGCTGAAGCATTCCAAAAGATGAAGGAGATCCTTACAGGTGATGAGATCTTGACGTATCCTGATTACAGCCAACCGTTCCTGCTGTACACCGATGCAAGTAATGAAGGTTTAGGAGCAGTTCTCAGTCAGAAGCAGAATGGCCAAGAAAAAGTCATCGCTTATGCCAGCAGAAAACTCAGGCCAACTGAGAGGAATCCGGAAAATTATAGCAGCTTCAAGCTGGAGTTTCTGGCGCTGGTCTGGGCCATTACTGAAAGATTTAAGCATTACCTTGCCTCCAACAAGTTCACGGCGTACACAGACAACAACCCGTTAACGCACCTGGAAACCGCCAAGCTGGGCGCCATGGAGCAGCGTTGGATGGCTCGGTTGTCCAATTACCAGTTTACTATCAAGTACCGGGCAGGCCGAAAGAATGCTAATGCTGACGCATTGTCCCGAATGCCGCATGACTCTGACACGGAAGAAGAATCGGACGACCTGGAAGAAATTGAGCTACCTGCGTTCCATCGAAATGGGGTAGTCCATGAGCATCGAGTCTACAGAAAGCAGTATGGTGCAACGTTAAATCCTTTACCCCATCACAGCTGGAAGGAGACTCAGGACAGCGATCCAGTGGTCAGCCGTATCAAGGAGTTGTTAAGACAGGAAGGTTCCTCCTTGGAAAAAGATGCACCTATGTCAGCAAAGCTCCTGTGGAACGAGAGAAGCAGGTTATTCCTATACCGTGAGAAGTTGTGCAGGAGATACGTCAATCCCAGGACCCACGAGATGGTCTGGCAAATAGTGGTCCCCAAGGCAGACGTCCAAATGGTGTTGGAAGCATACCACGATCAAGCAGGACACTTTGGCTGGAGAAAGCTGGAGACCCTGTTGAGGTGCCGGTTCTACTGGGTAGGGATGCGCAGCTCCATCGAGAGGTGGTGTCGGAACTGTGGAACCTGTGGTCTCAGAAGAAAGGACTACGGTAGTCAGAAGGCACCCCTGGAACCTATCCGGACGACTCGTCCCTTGGAGATTGTAGCCCTGGACCACATCAAATTGTCGCCCAGCAGGTCTGGATACTCATATGCCCTGACCATGGTGGATCATTATTCGAGATTTTTGGTGGTCATTCCCGTCAAGGATCAGACAGCAGTGACGGCAGCGAGGACCTTCCAAGCAAGCTTCTGCAGACCACATGGGTATCCAGAGCAGGTACTGACTGATCAAGGCCCTGCTTTTGAAGCGGATCTGTTTAAGGAATTTTGTCATTTGTATGGGTGTAAGAAAATTAGAACGACGCCATACCATCCCCAAACCAACGGCCTTTGCGAGAAAATGAACCACATTGTCGTTGACTTGCTAAAATCTATACCACTGGAAGAAAGAAATCGGTGGCCAGAATTGTTACCTGACTTGGTTGACTTGTACAACCACATACCAGTAAGTTCTACCAACTGCACCCCAGCTTACCTTATGAGAGCAAGACCTGGAAGGTTGCCAATGGACTTAGAACTGGGTGTGGTGGAACCAGAGGCAGATGACACTGTTGAAAATTGGGATACAAATTGGCAAGAGCAATACAGAAGAGTGCAAGCCTGCGTAGAGGAAAGTCTCAATAAAGCACGGGAAAAACAGGAAAATATTTACAACAAGAATGCTCCCGCGAAGCCTTTGATGCCTGGAGAAGTGGTGTTGAAAAGGAAAAGGAAGCTGCACAAGTTGGACAACCAGTGGGAACAAGAGCCCTATGTCGTACAAAACTCTAAATACGATAACGGAAAAGTCTGCATCATCAGTAAGGATGGAGGAAGAACAATCGCCACTGTGTCCAGAGACCATTTAAAATTGTGTCCAGAGCCATTGAAGCTTCGTGAAGAGAACTCTGTCATCAATCGAGAAGAAAGTGAAGAGAAGGTCATACACACGGATCTGGGAGACTTGCCTGCGGATTGGCCCAGACTGGGAGATGCGGTAATCATTCCTGTGTTGCAGTTCTATCAGCCACAAGAGGAAGTCCTACCTCCAGTCATACCCATTGTGCCAATAGAGCCAGTTCTAGAGGTACCTATTCCAGCAGAACCCCAGCCTACAGAATCTCAAGAAGGATCATCAGAAGCAGTGCCCCATGCAATGGGATCCCCTGGTGAAGCTGACTCACACCGCCCAGCCATCAGTACGCTTGCCAGATCCATAGAAAGATTGAGACAGTTCTATAGTTTGCCGTTACGTAGAACAGTTGGGTTAGAGACCAATATACCTGAAGCTACTCCACGTAGATCAGAACGTACAACGAAAGGGAAGATACCTATTCGTTATCAACAGTAGTCCTAGCAAACTAGTTTACTAAGTATGGATAATTGTATAAAGTATTGTTATGATATGTAAATTACTTGAAAATGTTTCATGATGGACTCTGAGGCTGAGGACTGAGCCAGCCCAAGAACTGATCTTGTATATAGTTGCACTTTGTGCATTCTCTACCAGCACACTTACCTCTGAACATAAAACCCGTATGGTGAGGCACTGAGTGAGGTCTGCATTCAGAAGTCCTGCAGCCCACCCAGGACCCACGTTGAAGGTTTGGTGCGGGTCCTTCACAAGAATATTGTCATCTATTTATATGAAAATGTCTATTTAGTATTTTGTATTTTTCTATATCTAATGTTATAATGCAACGTTCAAGAAATCCGTACCTCCCATATGGGATGAGTTTAAAATGTTTACTTGTTTATGTAAAACAAAATGTCTTCTTATATTTCACAGCCCGGGAGTGCTGTATTTTACCATGGGGGAATGTGTAGCCCTGGTATGTAAGGCACACAGGATCTGGACAATGAACAGTAAGGTAACAGTTAAAGCTTGACATCACTCACTTACACTTCAGACACACCCACAGGGGTGTATAGGGGAGTGACGTGTAGCACAGTGCAGTTAGTCTAGCTTCCTGTCATCGTACAGAGCAGTCAGGGCTAGTTCTTCCCAGACAGTGAGGATTCCTGTCAGAGCTCTGTGTGAGCAGAAGATTAGTTCCTGCCAATTCAACGAAGTGGAGTCTAGTAACGGATGACTAGTTATCATCCCGAGTCTAGTTAGAGTTACCTTTTACTCAGTCTGAACTTTGAGGAAACTGAGAGTTACTCAGTGAGACCAAGGAAGAAAACTGACTTTCTATCTTCACGCTGCAGTGCTATATTGAAAGCAGAAGCAGGGCGAAGGGCATAGTGGAGGAATTCAGAAGTGCCTTAAGGATTGGATTATCCTGCACATTGTCACCGGTCACTGGGGACCGAAGTGTCACTATAGCTCCAGGCATAGTGATAGAAAAACCAGAGTCTTACTGGACCTTAGGTTGCAGAAAGCCGCCCTTAGAGTGCCAGTACGTAACCGAGTCAGGAGAACAAGGCTTCTGAGTCCGGCGCGCGGCAAAAGAAAGTACTTAGTTCACCACTTATAAGGCTCTATCACAAAACTGACCGGGCAGCACAGCTAGTGGAAAAAGCTGAAAACTATAGAGTTAACTTAGCTACAGGCAAGCTTGGACTCATCATCATTTGGAAAGAGAAGGAGGCCTGCAACCTGCTCAACTGTTACCGCTACGTGCATTCATCCACCCCGAACAGCCTCCCTGGGACCTGCCTTATCATCTGACAAGTAAAAGGTATGGAAAGACGCTGGATGGTGTGAGACTGATTTATTTACCTGCACCCGACATCATTAACTTCATAGACTTTGAGGGACCAGTCCCACCTGTAGGGGACCCGTCATCTAGCTGCCACACCATCCCCTCAGAGTTCTACAGCAGCGCTGGTCTCAGTGATCAGAGAACTACAGGTGGCGTCACGAACTGTATATATACCTATCCCCTGTAAATATACCCCCCAACATACGCCTGACCGCCAGGGCCACAGACCGAGCCACCGCTACCTGTGACAACCCCATAGACTTCTACGGGCTCGGCTCTGAGTACCCCATTGCCCTGGTAACCCACAATTGTGGTGCGTGGTCACAACATGTGCCAAATGGCGGGTTCTCCAGTCCGCAATTCAATTTGGTGAAGCCTTTGTTAATGTGGTAATACAGGCATGTGTTGTGCTGCATAATTTCATAAGATACCATGATTGCCCAGCAAATGTTGATGATGAAGTTGAGGATGTTAGTCCTGATCCTACTAATGGAAGACCTGTCCAACCTCTATGTCGGCAGCCCTCTGGCTTAAGAGTGCGTGAACTGTTAACAAATTATTTTGTCTCCCTGAGGGATCTACTCCCTGGCAAGATAATGTGATGTCTATGTAAATACTTATGTAAAAATAATCTCTGCACTCAACTTAAGATGAATTGCAAACAAGTAGAATTTAATGAAATCCAAATATATGTAGTATACAGGGAGGAACGTTTCGGTCTCACGACCTTCATCAGCTACCCTGTATAGATACTTAATAGTAAGTGTACACATCCAGGGTGGGTGTCACATTATAGCAGAAAAATCATGGAGCCACCATATGAAACCCCTATACATAAGAGGGAAGGTAGGCAACCTTATTGGAACGATAGTCCGTATGGCGCTGCAGCAGGGACGCGGCATCTACACTTACTATTTAGTATCTATACAGGGTAGCTGATGAAGGTCGTGAGACAGAAACGTTCCTCCCTTATTTTTACTTAACCTTGGCTTGGGCCCCTACTCTTGCACCACTCACCAAGGGATGTGCATACGTTTTTTTTGTCAGTTATGTAAATACTTATGGCAGTTTGTGACAGTGTTTTGGTAATGTTTACCCTTTGAATCCTATAAATATTTACAACATAGCCTTAGTTGTCGGTTGATAATAAAATATAGCTGAAATAAAACGTGACACGCATTTCTTGTTTTGTTGTGCAAATGTATATTTTCATTGCACCACAATTTTTTTCTGCCATATTTCAGTCATATGGCTGTAACGGCCTAACATTCAGACCTCATTATATAAAAGTAATCCAAAAATTACAAACATTTCACACAAATATACAACAACACCCCACAACATTTCCTCATTATAGGTTGTGGTAAATTGGGGGTGGGAGTGAAGGGGTACGGTCACCTTGGGCAGAAGGTGGTCTGCTCTGTTGGGCAACCTGTCTATCACCCTGGGCTAGGGAACTTGGCCACGCTGTATTCAGGCCCAAGGTTTGGTCCTGTGGTACGGCTCCATAATAATGTTGAGCCTGGTATGGATGGCTCACATCCTGGCTATGGGAGCAAGCCATGGCTTCATAACCCCCAATATGGCCACGTCGACCAGACACATGTTGGGACCAGCCTCCAACATTGTGTCTGGTCAAGTGGCCATATTGGCCAGGTGCAGTGAACTCAGGCAAGTGTCCAAAGATTATTTGCCCTTCAGTTTGGGGTGCCTGTGTCTGGAAGGTAGGGGGTGCGGACTGTAATTCCCCTGACTGCTGGTGGGGAAGGTCTTGCAGCGGCAGAAGGTTTGATTGGGATAACTGCCACCTTTCTAAAAAATAAAAAATGGGCAGAGGATTATTGGGTGGGGCACAAGCGTCCATTACTATCTGGAGAGCACCTCGGGCACGTAATCTGAGGGAACGCGGGACCGGGCGCAAATATTGTGCTAGGCTGCGAAAGAATGCCTCTTCCCCATCATCATGGGCAGCCCTGGAAAGATAATTCAGGACACCAGTATCCACTTGCCTCCTAGAGCTAGCAGTGGAAACTACTCTTCTGCGGCGTCCACAAATTGGTCCGCCAGAAGGCAGGGGTGATCTTTCAAGCCTCACGACTGCTGCTCTGGACCACATCTTCCTCCTGAGGATTAGCCTCCTGAGTGGATGCTGATTCTGCCTGAAATGTTGCTGGTGGTGGTGCTGCTGGCTGATTGGTATCGGGGGGTGCCGAAGATGGGCCAGCGACTTCGTCACCTTCACCGACAGGGTCAATGATGACCTCGGAGTCGGATGCCGTCTCTCTTTCGGTAAGGTTTGACTCCGTTCTGTTGGATATAAAACATTGAACATTACAATAAAGCAGTTATGGAGAAAGTAGAACATGTGTTTAAGGTCTACCTTAATGCATGCACTTACGGCCTAAGATCCATGCTGGGTGCAAGAAAATTCAAACGGTCATAATAATCATATTTCCGTTTTTTGGGCGCTGCATCCCCACTCCTCCCTAATTGCTGGCGTTCACGCCGGTACTGGTCCCAGCAACTCCGCCACCGTCTAGTAACATCATTCACTGAAAAGGAAAAATATATATATACAAATGATCAGATTGGATGTGTTTGAACATGTAGGCCTCAGTGGTATGTGGCCTGTGATATAGCAAATGTATATCCTATACAATATGGGTAATATAGGACACACATAAGCTATCCTGCATTGTAACTTTAGATGTAAGAGTGAACACAATAGTTGCATGAATGTACTTACTAATTTCTTGCTGCTCCGCACGAGGGCGATCCTCATAACCAGGGACCATGTGGGCGCATATAGATTTCCATGCTGCCTCCTTGCGGGAGTGGTCCGCATAATGGGGTCACGTTGGTCCCACAAAACTGGCCTTTCCTCGTTCCAATGGTTTTTATTGAAATTTTCAAACTTTTAACAAGGGAAGAAAAAAGGGAGGGGAGGGAGGGGAATGGGAGGGAGGGATAAGAGAAGGGGAAAGTAAACATTAAATACAAATAAGAAAATGTTTAGCAATCAACATATGACAATAGTATATATAATAACATAAATGTTAGGGGTCATGTTCCCGCTTCTGCACAAGGGGAATCCCGAGCCAATCCGGCTGCGGTCTCCCATTCGTCTCCGACCGCAGTGGACTCTGCTCAGCTTAGACATCGGTCCCAGTGTCTCGCCCAGTCTGGCAGTGTGAAGAGGATTACTGCTGCTCCTCCAGACTCTGCTATTGTGGCCAGTACTGGTTAGTGGCGAGCAGACGTCTTTAGGACAAAGTCCTTGTTTTTCCCTTCTGAGCATGCCCAGGGTGAGATCTCTCATTGGAGATCAGGGATCACATGCTCAGGTACTTCAGCAGCTCCTATTGGTCTGCCAGGGAGGTCCTGTGACTACTGGTGTTCTGGAACAGGTTTCATTGGTCCTTGTTTCTGGCAGGTCCTGTAGCTGTTATTATAAAAGGGTGGCAATGCTGAGCCGCCATGCGCTAGTATCAACCATTATATGCTGTGCGCCACTGTGGTCATGCGTGTGTGTGGTTAGGGCCCGGCTGAAATAAGCCCCTAGAATACCGACTTAATCGGTGAGGAGTTTGGTATGCTAGCTAGTCAGGGTCCGTGTCCTAGATGCCCTAGATTACCGGCATAACCGGTGAGGAGTTTGATTGCCGTATTCAGGGCCTGGCGTTCAGACGCCATAGATTGCGGGTGACTCCCGCGAGGACATTAGCGCATGATCACGTACTATGTTCGCTTAGCACTTAACTGTGTACCTGGGTGCCTGACAGGACACAGAACTTTTTCTCAGCGGCCCTGTGACATAACAGGGTTCGCTTTCAACGCTAGACAGCGCCCTAGCGTGTTTATTTTGCGACTCAGTTGTGTTTAGTGAGTTTGCACACATCGCCATATAGCGCTGCGGCACTCCTTCTAGCGGCTCTGTGAAATAACAGAGTTCACACATATTGCCACAGCGCATTGCGGTGTTTATTTTGGCGATTCTGCGGGATAACAGATAACAAAGTTCGCGTCTTGCGCCATTTTACTAGCAGCAGGTTCCGCCTGCACGATGGACCCCGGGCTGCGAATGCACCTCTCTACCTCATATATTTGGTGCGTTCCGCAGACCCTAACAATAGATTAGTTAATATATAGAAAACAAATGTCAAGAACAATGACAAGATATGGTAACTTAGGCCTCTTTCACACTTCAGTCGTGCGACGTCAGTCAAAATCCGCCAAAATTTGAAATTGGCGGATCGGCCAATTTTTTTTGGCGGATCTGCAATTTTCCCATAGACTTGTATTACTGGCGGATCGCGGCGGATGGTCGTCCGCTGTCTCCGCTTTTTGGCGGATCCGCCAAAAATTTGGCGTCCGCTGTCTCGATTGGACGGACAATGTAACGTTTTTTTGTCTGCGTTGAAATGGCGGATGGTGGCGGATTTTGGCCAAATCCGCCAAAATTTTAAAATGTGTGCCAATGAGTGGCGGATCCGCCTACATCCGCCATTTGGCGGATGTACACGGCGGATCCGCCTTTTTGGACTGAGCATGCTCCAAGTTGGATACATTTCCAGACAGGCCAAAACCAATATAAACAAGCCAGGTGACTCATTGCCACACATGAAGACAAAGCAGCCAGACCAGCAAGATAGAAGACCCTGCTCTTGAAGATCCTGCTGAGCTATAAAAACCTGAAGACCCCTGAAGACCCCTGCAAGCAAGAGTCCAGAGCCTGGAATCAAGCTACAAGACCCTTCCTGAAAGTCTGATAGCCCAGCTGAATCCTGCAAACACTTGGTGTGAGTATAGACTGTATAATGCCTTCATATGTGATTGCAGCCATGTTTGAGTGTGTGTCCTACAGTGTTTTTTTTTCACACAATTTTTTAGTTGCAACACATTTAACTTTTCATGTTGTATTGTTTTTGTGTGTGTGTGTATTCATGCATGCTTGAGTTGTTTTTTTCCAGCATTTTTTTTTAAATCCTTTCTTTTCAACCACATGTTTACTTTTCTTGATGTTGTGTTATTTTTGTGTGGGTGGGTATTCATGCATGTTTGATAGTGTTTTCTTCATTTTAAATTTTTTTTAAACACAGTAGTAATTTTTACTACATTTTACATGATGTACAATTTTTTTTAAGTGTGTTTGTGCGCATGCATGTGTAATAAAGTGTTACTGTGATTTTATCTTTTTAATAAAGAGTGTTAAAGCTCATACTTTAAAAAAAAAAAAAAAAAAAAAAAAAAAAAATAAAAAATCTCCAAAAAAAATATCCGTAGTATTTTTTCATATATTTTTATAATTGTTATAATGCACAGGGGTGTATTGCTTTTTAAATATGACTCAAAACATTGAATGGTTTTAAAAAAGGTCATGTGATGCAAAGGTATTGTAGTGTATACAAAGTCAATTGGGTTGTATACAAAGGTATACAACTGGGGCTACAAAGGTATACAAAGTAAATGGTGTGCATACATAGACAATGTGGTATATAAAAAGTCAATTGGGTGTATACAAAGATATACAAAGTAAATGGTGTGCATACATAGACAATGGGGTATATAAAAAGTCAATGGGGTGTATACAAAATAAATGGTGTGCATACATAGACAATGTGGTATATAAAAAGTCAATTGGGTGTATACAAAGGTATACAAAGTAAATGGTGTGCATACATAGACAATGGGGTATATAAAAAGTCAATGGGGTGTATACAAAGTAAATGGTGTGCATACATAGACAATGTGGTATATAAAAAGTCAATTGGGTGTATACAAAGGTATACAAAGTAAATCGTGTGCATACATAGACAATGGGGTATATAAAAAGTCAATGGGGTGTATACAAAGCAAATGGTGTGCATACATAGACAAGGGGGTATATAAAAAGTCAATGGGGTGTATACAAAGCAAATGGTGTGCATACATAGACAATGGGGTATACAAAAAGTAAATGATGTATACAAAGGTGCATAAATTCAATGGGGTGCATGCAACATTATCTTGGGGGTATCAGTGTAATCTTTGAGGAGACAGTGCCAGGTTTGACAGTATAGTCTGCCAGACTGCAGTTGAGTGATAAGTATATTGTCAACTGGTTATCTCTTTTGTATTGTTGCTGGCCTTTTTACAGATTCAGTGTGACAGTCTGCCACAGAAGACAAGGACAGGACAGTCGGCCAGTGTGAAACGGAACCAAGTTGAGTGTGATGTAAGTATATTGTCATTTGAGCGGACATAACAAGTATATAGGCTAAAATCGGCTTTATACTTACAGATTTTTTGGGATAGTTTGACAGTTGGACAGAGGACATTCAGCCACTGGAGAGTCTCACGGAACAAAGTTGAGTGTGATGTAAGTATATTGTCATTTGAGCGTATATAACTATTATATTGGCTAAAATGGCTTTATCCTTACAGATTTTTTGGGACAGTTTGACAGTCGGACAGAGGACATTCAGCCACTGGAGAGTCTCAAGGAACAAAGTTGAGTGTGATGTAAGTATATTGTCATTTGAGCGGACATAACAAGTATATAGGCTAAAATCGGCTTTATACTTACAGATTTTTTGGGACAGTTTGACAGTCGGACAGAGGACATTCGGCCACTGGAGAGTCTCACGGAACAAAGTTGAGTGTGATGTAAGTATATTGTCATTTGAGCGTATATAACTATTATATTGGCTAAAATGGCTTTATCCTTACAGATTTTTTGGGACAGTTTGACAGTCGGACAGAGGACATTCGGCCACTGGAGAGTCTCAAGGAACAAAGTTGAGTGTGATGTAAGTATATTGTCATTTGAGCGGACATAACAAGTATATAGGCTAAAATCGGCTTTATACTTACAGATTTTTTGGGACAGTTTGACAGTCGGACAGAGGACATTCGGCCACTGGAGAGTCTCACGGAACAAAGTTGAGTGTGATGTAAGTATATTGTCATTTGAGCGTATATAACTATTATATTGGCTAAAATGGCTTTATCCTTACAGATTTTTTGGGACAGTTTGACAGTCGGACAGAGGACATTCGGCCACTGGAGAGTCTCAAGGAACAAAGTTGAGTGTGATGTAAGTATATTGTCATTTGAGCGGACATAACAAGTATATAGGCTAAAATCGGCTTTATACTTACAGATTTTTTGGGACAGTTTGACAGTCGGACAGAGGACATTCGGCCACTGGAGAGTCTCACGGAACAAAGTTGAGTGTGATGTAAGTATATTGTCATTTGAGCGTATATAACTATTATATTGGCTAAAATGGCTTTATCCTTACAGATTTCTTGGAAGACAGTCTGCCACCAACAGTTTCGTCTTTTACAAAGAGAGGACAGTCTGCCACAGAGGACAGTGAGCCACAGAGGACAGTCATCCAGACGCAAGTTGATAGTGATGTAAGCATATTGTCAGTTGAGCTTTTATCTCTTTTGTATTGTTGCTTTATGCTTTATGCTTTAGGCTTTATGCTTACAGATTAATTGAAGGACCCAGTCAGGCCCAGTTGTTCGAGTATGTCTTCTTCTGGAAGCCCCCAGCCACAGGGTAGGCAAACAGAGGTAATTATTATTTTTTTTGGTCACTGTTGAGAACATTATTTGCAAAACTATATGCATGTATTATGTCTTCACAGGAAGCTGAAGAAGAGGGGCTTTCAGAAGGAGACGGTCAGGGTGGAGAAATAACTGGAGCGGGTGCGCAGAGTGTAAGTTTTTCATAGGCAGATCATCACCTAATGTAAACAACAACAAAAAATAACAGCACACACAATACATACTGTCATTTATAATTTGTATTTTTTTGTTTTTAAATGTTTTATAGTCTTCAGAATCCAGGTCTCGTAGGAGAGTTCCTCCAAGGACCTCCCATGGTCATCGGCATGAGCGTCGCCGCGGTCAGCAAGTAAGTATTAATTTTTGGTTTGGTGTTTACTTTTTTACGTGATGTAGCTTATTTTTTTTTTTGGTTTTATACACAGGCTTCACGGCGTGCTCCCGATACAGATGGTGAGGATGGGGGAGGGATCGACGTAGACATCCTCATCGAAGAGGTCCAACATCGGGAGGCGCTGTGGAATATGGCTGACCGCAGGCATTCTGACCAAGTTATTACCCGACGGCTATGGGAGGAAGTATGCAGCCTGGTGATGGACAACTGGGGGGAACTCGATGACCGAGACAAGGATCTTGCGCGTAAGTATTCACAGTTCAGTAATGAAGTTTGCATAATGTTCTGTGTTGTATAAAAAAATAATTTTTTTTCTTTTTATTTCCAGGTGACCGGGTTATCACACGGTGGCGGTCACTCAGGGATCGCTTCAAGAGGAATTTAACAAGGAGATGCAGGCAAGGAGTGGATCATCAGGACGCAAGAGCAGATACAAATATGCCAAAGCCCTGTCATTCCTGCGATCAACGATGGTCAGCAGAAGGTAAATATTTCACACCCCATTTATGTATGACAAAAGTTAAATGTGTCTAACCATATTTTATAATTTCAGCAAGGTGCATGTAATATAAATATATTTAATTTTTTTTTTTTTTGACAGCACTGTCTGCAGCACTCTGGAGCCTGTTTCTGAGTTTGTTCCCTCTGGAGCGATCCCTCAGGAGTCCGCCGCCGGGGACCACGTCGATAGACCTGACCCCTCTGCACCTTCCCTCTTGGCAGGTACCTCCGCCCCATCCACCAGCACTAGAGTTGCAGGGCAGACTTCGTCACATGAAGCTGCAGGTGATGAGTTGGAGTTCCCTTTACCTTACCCTGCTGACACTGCCACCACACCTAGACGGCAGCGTCATCGAGGTCAGGAAAGTAGCTATGCATCTGAATGCATCCTATCAAAACACTACACAACTTTTAAAAGATCAATTTAAAGATGAGTTCGCTCTGTTGAGCAAAAACATAGTTGAACTCAGCAGTAAAATTGATAGGATGCAGTCAGATGCAAACATGGAGCCGAGACACTGTTTTTTTCAGTCCGTTCTCAAGCACATGGAAAATCTAACTCCTGACCTGCAGATGCATGTGATGCAAGGCTGCCATAATTCTCTAGTGCAGGCAATGTCCCGAGCACATCAAATTACCCACCCAATTCCTACACCTTCCCCACTTCAACCTGCCACCCATCCAGCAGCAGCAGCCTATCTAGCTGCCACTCATTCAGCTGCCCCACATCCAGCTGCAGCCTATCCACCTGCTGCACATTCAGCTGTGGCACATTCAGCTGGCAGCCAGCAAGCTCCAGCCAATCCTCCTACTACTCCTTCCCCATTTCAATATTCCCAGTATTTTAATTCCCCCTTTCTATTTTCACCGTTAACTTCACCGTACCCCATCCCACCAACACCTTCACCATTCCTTCCTCAAACCTCTTCTGCTCCTCAACTACCTTCCCAACCTAATGCTTTTCCCTCCACTTCTGATCCTATCCAACCTGCTGTTCCATCCCCCACTATCGACGTGGTCCATCCTGTCAGCCCCTCCGCTAGTATCTCCACCCAACAGTATACCTCTTTGTAAATATGTCTAGTGCTGCTATAGTGCTGTGAATGTCTATAGTGCTGTGAATGTATATAGTGCTGTGAATGTATATATTGTATAGAGTGCTGTGAATGTATGTATATATTGTATATAGTGCTGTGTATGTATATATTGTATAGAGTGGTGTGTATGTATATATTGTATAGAGTGTTGTAAATGTATGTATATATTGTATATAGTGCTGTGTATGTATATATTGTATAGAGTGTTGTGTATGTATATATTGTATAGAGTGTTGTAAATGTATGTATATATTGCTGTAAATTTCTGTATATAACTTTTTTGAACAATTCTTTGTCAAAATGTTGGTGAAAATAAAAAAAAATTTTTTTGAAAAATAAAATTTAATTTGTTTCAAAATATGTAATGTCTTTTATAATAAGTGTTTTACAACATTAAAGGTTATAACACAATCAACATTAGCGTACAGATAAACACACATCACAAAAATTGGTAAAAACATTATACAATACCAAATTCTGTAAGGAAAGCAATGCAGAGTATATTACAGAAAAAATATTACACCATGTCATGCTGCCAGTCCACCCTTCCATCAGGAGACATAAAATAGTCCGCAAACTTCTCACGCATTTGGGCCACAGATCCTGACCTCCGGAAACTAATGTTCGTGTAGTCCTGCAATGTGGTCCCAGGCATATCTTCATCCATGTTGACATGTTCCTTTGAGATCACAAAATTGTGCAGGATGACACATGCCTTCACAACATGGTCCACAGTCTCGCTTTGTAATTTGATAGCAGTCAGCAGCACCCTCCATTTGGCGGTTAAGATCCCAAAAGCGCATTCAACAACTCGTCTAGCCCTTGTTAATCTGTAATTAAAAATGTTTTTTCTTTGGGTCAATCCATGGCTGCCATAAGGTTTTAATAAATGTGTTGATAGCTGAAAAGCCTCATCTCCCACACAAACAAAGGGCAATGCAGGGCCACAGGTTCCAGGGAGTGGTCTTGGAGGCGGAAACTGGAAGGTATCCCCATATAGGCGACGTCCCATAGGAGAATTCTTAAATACCTGAGAATCATTTGAACGTCCATATGCACCAATGTCAACAGCAATAAACTGGCATCTGGCGTCCGCAATGCCCATAAGTACTATTGAAAAATACTTTTTGTAGTTAAAAAAAAGAGATCCGGATCCAGTCGGTTTTACAATCCGGATATGTTTGCCATCCACAGCACCAAGACAGTTGGGAAACTGGCATATATCCATGAACTGGTCTGCAATTTCTAGCCATCTCTGCTGTGTTGGCTCAGGGAGGAATTCATTGCACAAACAATCCCACAGCGCCTGACAAGTTTCTTTAACAATACCGGAGATAGTAGAAATCCCAAGCCGGTACTGAAAGTGCAGAGATGAAAAAGATTCACCTGTAGCAAGAAAGATATAAATTCAACCAAAAAGAACAAAAATTAAAAAAAATATATATATATATATACCCAGCTACTGAAAAAAAAAAGGAAACATTGTAAAGATTTTTTTTTAAAAAATTACCGTATTGTGACCATCAGCCGCTCTGCTGGAGATATTGCAAACTGAAGTGCAGTGTCCTGTCTCCGAATTCTTCCTTCAATTCGTGCAACCAAAAGCTCGAAATTTTCCGCACGCATTCGCACATAATTAAAAAATTTGCTGGGGTTCATCCTCAACTCCATATATAAGGTCGAATACACCCCACGGGTCATCCGCCTGGCATTTATGGGATGGATCCACATCCGTCTCTGCCGACGACACAGTATCCGACGTCTGGCTTCCTCCTTCTTCTGAACAATCCTTGCCAAACGATTGCCCTCCACTCTAAAATCCTCGCAAATCTTCTCCATATTGTCACAAATAATCGCCATCTCCATCGCTTCCACTAGCTCAAAACCCTTTCAAATAATCTGGTGTAAATACACCCTATTTATACGTTTCCACATAGTACCAGTAGCCAATCATAGTACATAGTACATAGTATTAGCCAATCATGATGGAGATGCTCTCTTCTGAATAACGTATCCGTCAAAAAAAGCGGATATAACTGATGGAAAAACGGATGAAACGGAGTCAACGGATCCGCTATTTTGGCGGTTCCGTTAACGGTTCCGCCTAAATAGTGGATCCGTTGACTCCATTTTTCACTATTTTTGGCGGATCCGCCAATCCGCCACGATGTCGGACTGTGACTGACGTCGCACGACTGAAGTGTGAAAGAGGCCTTATACAACATAGCTAATGGATATATTGTAGTCAAGATTGAAACAAAGTGCCAGATAGACAAGGGAAGGGGGGGGGGGTCAAGGAAAGAATTTGTCCCAGTATGACCATTTCTTTGAGAATCTAAGAAAAGTATTATTTGCAAGGGCAAATCTTAACTCGTACGATCTATGTAAGGAAATCTGTTCTAAAACTACTTTAAACTCGGGAGGGGCTTGATTTTTCCAGTTTTGTGCAATATTCTTTTTGCTTCCAACAATATATGAATGACTAATGATCTGAGATCAGGGTTGACATGGTTTAATTCCAGGGAGAGAAGTGCCATCTGAGGAGAGAGGTTTATTTTGTGGTGGGAGATTTGAACAATGAGTAGTGAAATCTGAGACCAAAAGTTATTGAGGGATGGACATGACCAGAACATGTGGAGAAGGGATGCACAAATTCCACAATTTCTCCAACAGAGGGGAGAGTTTTCTGAGTTTATGTGGGCCAGACGGATAGGGGTGTAGTACCACCTAGAAGTAAGTTTCGAGTGGGTCTCTTGGAGGGACATTGATATATTAGAGGAATATGTGGAGAAAACAGAATCCTCCCAATCTTCCTTGGAGAATGATGTGTTCAAGACCATCTCCCATTTCAGGAGGCTGGAGTGCTTTGATAAGGCATTGTCTTGGTTGAACCAACCATATATAGACTTGTGATTCCAAAACACACCATGGTCCAAGTTACTCAATATATTGAGGGTAGCTTCAGAAAATACAAAATTTCTATCTAGAAAAGAACGAACTTGATCTTTTAAGATAGTAAACTGCATAAATAACAATGATGGTAAATCATGACTATGTCTCAGACTACTGAAAGGGATAAATTGGCCTTCCCTAAAAATGTCACCCAATCTTTTGATGTTGTGTTTGAACCAAATTGGTGAAAGAGCTTGATCTATAAGTAAACAAATTAGGGAGAGAGGGATCTTTTGCCTAATTTCAGATTTAGGGAGTCCTTTTTTAAGTCTGGAGAGTTTCTTCCAGGATTGGATTGAGGCCAAAAATATAGGATGGTTCTTAGCGTTGGGGCAGTCGTTGGTACTTGATTGGAAAATCAGATTATTAGGATGAGAATTGTTGTTTAGAAATAATTCTAGGTCCAACCATGCTGGATAGGGCTTGTCCGAGAGCCAATGTAAACTTTGCTTAATTATATTAGTATGGTAGTGTGCACTGATGTTGGGAAAACCAAGACCTCCATAAATCTTACTTTTGTAAATCAAGCTTGAGGATACTCTTGGCCTCTTGCTCTCCCAAATAAATGCATTGATAATTTTTTGATTTTGTGTTAGTTGTGAGGTAGAAATTGGAACAGGGAGGGCCCGGAATACGTAAAAAATCTTTGGTAAAATATACAATCATACTGTAAGATTCTTCCCCCACCATGAAAGATTCCTATCTCTATATGTATTGCAATCTTTTGAGATCGAATTGGTAAGGGCAGTCATATTTGATGTAATAAGATTGTCTAGACTATTAGAGATGGTTACACCCAAATAGGTGAACTCATTTTCTGGCCATGCCAAGGACGAAGAAGATTTAATATCCTTAATTTGATCTACTGAAAGATTCAATGGTAGGATTTTTGACTTATTAGAATTGATTTTCAGGTCTGATAAATCCGAAAATTGGTCCAAGGAAGAATGGAATCCTTTAATGGAGTTGGATGGATCTGATAATGACAGAATGATGTCGTCAGCAAAGAGACCTACTTTAAATTTGCGAGAAGGAGTATAAATCCCCTTGATGGATTCATTTTGTCTGATTAATTGGGCAAAGGGTTCCATGGCCATAATAAAGAGAAGGGGAAAGAGGGGACATCCCATTCTAGTGCCATTTGAGATAGGGAAAGGGTGAGATAAGTGGTTATTAGAGTAGATTCTCGCTGAGGGGTTTTTATATAAGGCCATAATCATAGTAGTTGATTTGTCGTTAAAACCAAATTTATTCAAAGTACTTGTCAAAAATTCCCAGTTTAAACGATCGAACGCCTTCTCGGTGTCAAGAGAGATTAATATGGATGGAGTTCTATTTTTGTTGATAAGCCTAATTGTGTTGATTACCCTTCTAGTGCCATCTGAAGCATTTCTGCCTTTTATGAAGCCTATTTGATCATTATTGATCAGTAGAGGTAAGAGTGAGTTGATTCTATTCGCTATAATTTTTGAAAAGATTTTTACATCTGAGTTGATCAGCGAGATAGGACTGTAGCTGGTAATGTTCTCTGGGGCACCCTTCTGTTTAGGGATCAACACAATTGAGGCTTCCAACATCTCCGGCGTAAAGAAACCTGAAGAGGCGGCCAAATTATAAATCTCGGAGAGGTGAGAGGAAAGTAATTTAGAGAATACCTTGTAATACTCGTTCCCGAAACCATCTGGGCCGGGGCCTTAAATTGTTTCAAATGAGAAATGGTGTCTTCTATCTCAGGGACCGAGAAAGGGGAGTTAAGGAATTCAATATCCTCGTTTTGAAGCTTGGGAAGATTTAGTGAGGCTAGGAAAGTTTCTATGACATTTTTATGAGATTGAGGGTCAGATACATGGAGATTAAGGTTGTAGAGTTTGTGATAGAATTTTGCGAATTCGTGTGCTATATCTTGAGGATGGGATAATAAAATTCCTTTGTCGTTTGAAATTTTATTAATTCTATTTTGTAAGCGTTTGTTTTTTATACGGGCAGACATAAATTTAGTGGGCTTATTAATGGACGTGTAAGCTTTGAATTTGGCATTTTTAATGGCCGAATCATAAAAAGAAAAGACAGTTAATTTAAGATCTTGTCTGAGGGTTATGATTTCTGAATTTAAGGTTGGAGAGGGAGAGGGGAGATTAAGTAGTTCAGTTTCTTTGGAACGAATTTGGAGGTCT